>CM026398.1:61122475-61158590 GCA_014843695.1 Archivesica marissinica | reverse complement strand
TATTTCTGGGGTAGTCATAAATGCTAGTTCACCATATTGTGAATGTGCTGATATATGTATCTAAATATAACAAAAGTATATTGCCAATGCAGCATGGTGTAAACTAATGAAAACATGATATTTCGTGGAATACGCGAATTTAAGGTATTTTGGATATTTCGGTAAAGTGTTATGTTTTTGATAATACAATTCTCAGCAGGAGCTATATTACACTTTGGAACCTTCTATTGAATACATATATGTACAGGATACATTTAGGTATAATATTTATCAACATGGAGCTGGTATGTGTAAAGTTATGTAGTCATTAAGGTCGGTAATTCAGTGAATCTGTAGTCGATTTTCAGCAATAAATTGCATTATTTTGGCTTTTATGCCAAGTATGAGATATATTTTCTGATTAAATGCAATTGTAGTGAGTGTGTATTGTCAACCTGCACATTTTGATACATAATTTGTGCATATAGCTTGAATATTAACTGATATACTTGGAAAAAACATATATCATCAAATTTATTCTCGGAGTCCTCATCTACACATATATAAATGAGATTTTCATAATGACCTACAATGATCTCAGATTCACAACCATCCTTTTCCTACTCCCCAGACCACCCTCTTCAAGAAAAAATAGGTTGTGTCTTGTTCTACCATGGGGAGGGGTACCCGACCAAAAAGTACCCCTTGACCACTACATATTTAGCTCACATATAGCGGACCAGTCGGACGTTTATATATGGAACCAGTAAATATGTCAGTTCACCTACTTCCAGCTTAAAGATATTGTTGTGCATGTTATATACCGTAATCATTTATATATAACACGCAGAGTTTTTCATCCAAAATCGTATCCAAAACTCTGCTGTGTCTTATACGTCAGTTTAGAACTCGATAAAAAAAGTCCAAGGAATCAAAACGGACAAATGACGTATTGCAACAAAGGGAAATAAATCTGTCAAAATGATTATCTAAATCTCATTACAATTCCATTCTGTTAGTCTACCTAGTGATCTAATCAAATGTCTTGTATCTGTTGCTAGAGAGACGACCTTGCATCATGAAATGTATCTGTTGCTAGAGAGACGACCTTGCATCATGAAATATATCTGTTGCTAGAGAGACGACCTTGCATCATGAAATATATCTGTTGCTAGAGAGACGACCTTGCATCATGAAATGTATATGTTGCTAGAGAGACGACCTTGCATCATGAAATTAGCATATAATGTATAAACATGCATTTCGTGGTTGGTTCTATTTCAGGAGATACCTTACAAGTTTAAAGTTGCTGTACTCATCGAATATATACGTTCTTTAAATCAGCTTGACATTCCCATACAGGTAACCTATCTTCTTTATGTTCTATGATTGATGGAACTATGTTAATTGCAATATAGAATATTGATTAATACCCCGCCACACCTTGGGGGCGGGCTGATATAGTAATGGCCTCCGTCGTTTTAAATGGCTCGGCATAGATGATCATTACATCCAGACAATGTGCAGCACACTGGTTACAGTCATGTCAGTTTAACATTAAAGTCACACTTACAACTTAAGACATATTTATCTAATACCTAAATAGTTGATTGGAAATCGAAAAAAAATAACTATCCATTGATGCGTGACAAATTGGAAAAGCATAATACAAAATGGAATAAATTCCTGCATATTAATTATTTGTTAGTTTTAGGACTTTATTATAAACTTATTCCAACGAATGTATATAAACATATATTTGGAATACGGTAGAGGTATCTCGTACACATACTGAATTTGTTTCTGTACCTGCTGATACGTGTGTATGCTGTATGAATGTGTGTATGGTTGTGAGAGTGTTTCTGTACCTGCTGATACATGCGTATGCTGTATGAATGTGTGTATGGTAGTGAGAGTGCTTCTGTACCTGCTGATACGTACGTATGCTGTATGAATGTGTGTATGGAAGCGAGAGTGCTTCTGTACCTGCTGATACGTGCGTATGCTGTATGAATGTGTGTATGGTAGTGAGAGTGCTTCTGTACCTGTTGATACGTGCGTATGCTGTATGAATGTGTGTATGGAAGCGAGAGTGCTTCTGTACCTGCTGATACGTGCGTATGCTGTATGAATGTGTGTATGGTAGTGAGAGTGCTTCTGTACCTGCTGATACGTGCGTATGCTGTATGAATGTGTGTATGGAAGCGAGAGTGTTTCTGTACCTGCTGATACGTGCGTATGCTGTATGAATGTGTGTATGGTTGAGAGTGCTTCTGTACCTGCTGATACGTGCGTATGCTGTATGAATGTGTGTATGGTAGTGAGAGTGCTTCTGTACCTGTTGATACATGCGTATGCTGTATGAATGTGTGTATGGTTGAGAGTGATTCTGTACCTGCTGATACGTGCATATGCTGTAAGAATGTGTGTATGGTAGTGAGAGTGCTTCTGTACCTGCTGATATGTGCGTATGCTGTATGAATGTGTATATGGTTGTGAGAGTGCTTCTGTACCTGCTGATACGTGCATATTCTGTATGAATGTGTGTATGGTTGTGAGAGTGCTTCTGTACCTGCTGATACGTGCGTCTGCTGTATGAATGTGTGTATGGTTGTGAGAGTGCTTCTGTACCCGCTGATACGTGCGTATGCTGTATGAATGTGTATATGGTTGTGAGAGTGCTTCTGTACATGCTGATACGTGCGTATGCTGTATGAATGTGTGTATGGTTGTGAGAGTGTTTCTGTACCTGCTGATACGTGCATATGCTGTATGAATGTGTATATGGTTGTGAGAGTGCTTCTGTACATGCTGATACGTGCGTATGCTGTATGAATGTGTGTATGGTTGTGAGAGTGCTTCTGTACCTGCTGATACGTGCATATGCTGTATGAATGTGTATATGGTTGTGAGAGTGCTTCTGTACATGCTGATACGTGCGTATGCTGTATGAATGTGTGTATGGTTGTGAGAGTGTTTCTGTACCTGCTGATACGTGCGTATGCTGTATGAATGTGTATATGGTTGTGAGAGTGCTTCTGTACCTGCTGATACGTGCGTATGCTGTATGAATGTGTGTATGGTTGTGAGAGTGCTTCTGTACCTGCTGATATGTGCGTATGCTGTATGAATGTATGTATGGTTGTGAGAGTGCTTCTGTACCTGCTGATACGTGCATATGCTGTATGAATGTGTGTATGGTTGTGAGAGTGCTTCTGTACCCGCTGATACGTGCGTATGCTGTATGAATGTGTATATGGTTGTGAGAGTGCTTCTGTACATGCTGATACGTGCGTATGCTGTATGAATGTGTGTATGGTTGTGAGAGTGTTTCTGTACCTGCTGATACGTGCGTATGCTGTATGAATGTGTATATGGTTGTGAGAGTGCTTCTGTACCTGCTGATACGTGCGTATGCTGTATGAATGTGTGTATGGTTGTGAGAGTGCTTGGTGTGAGAAAGTGAGACGGCGAGAGTGGATGAGAGCTACAAAATATTCTGTCAATTTCTTATCATATTTAAATGTTTAGCTTATATACTTGTAGATACACATAGATTGTAAATAAATTAAATTAAAAAAAAAACAACCAAAGTTCAAATGGCTGTATTTCGCTCCATATCCCATGAATGCTTGGATTTTTATGTCTCCTTGGTTGTCTGAATTAATTTCAATATTCCTACTTTTGATACGTAAAATTCATGATGCTCGATATTCAGTGATAACCAATCAAGTATTAATGCTGATAAACCGATCAAGTATTAATGCTGATAAACCGGTCATGTATTAATGCTGATAAACTGATCATGTATTAATGCTGATAAACCGGTCATGTATTAATGCTGATAAACCGGTCATGTATTAATGCTGATAAACCGATCATGTATTAATGCTGATAAACCGATCATGTATTAATGCTGATAAACCGATCATGTATTAATGCTGATAAACCGATCATGTATTAATGCTGATAAACCGATCATGTATTAATGCTGATAAACCGATCATGTATTAATGCTGATAAACCGGTCATGTATTAATGCTGATAAACCGGTCATGTATTAATGCTGATAAACTGGTCATGTATTAATGCTGATAAACCGATCATGTATTAATGCTGATAAACCGATCATGTATTAATGCTGATAAACCGATCATGTATTAATGCTGATAAACCGATCATGTATTAATGCTGATAAACCGATCATGTATTAATGCTGATAAACCAATCATGTATTAATGCTGATAAACCAATCATGTATTAATGCTGATAAACCGATCATGTATTAATGCTGATAAACTGATCATGTATTAATGCTGATAAACCAATCATGTATTAATGCTGATAAACCAATCATGTATTAATGCTGATAAACCGGTCATGTATTAATGCTGATAAACCGGTCATGTATTAATGCTGATAAACAGATCATGTATTAATGCTGATAAACCGATCATGTATTAATGCTGTTAAATCAAAACCAAAATGCCTGTGAATAATATCTGAACCTGCTGTGACAATGATACTCTAACCTTGGCAAATACCAAGTATTTCTCTACATTTGATCAAGCAAGTAAATAATTCCCAATGAACAATTGTCCTATGTTTATTTCCAGCACTACCTATATGAACTGATTATCAACATCTTGGTGCATAACAACTGTTTCTACCAGCTGCACCAGTTTCTACAGTACCACGTTCTCAGTGATTCAAAACCATTGGTATGTACATTTCTACAGTTCTACAGTACCACGTCCTCAGTGATTCAAAACCATTGGTATGTACATTTCTACAGTTCTACAGTACCACGTCCTCAGTGATTCAAAACCATTGGTATGTACAGTTCTACAGTTCTACAGTACCACGTTCTCAGTGATTCAAAACCATTGGTATGTACAGTTCTACGGTACCACGTCCTCAGTGATTCAAAACCATTGGTATATACAGCTCTACAGTACCACATTCTCAGTGAATCAAACCCATTGGTATGTACATATATACAGTACCACGTTCTCAGTGAATCAAACCCACTGGTATGTACATATATACAGTACCACGTTCTCAGTGAATCAAGCCCATTGGTATGTACATATATACAGTACCACGTTCTCAGTGATTCAAGCCCATTGGTATGTACATATATACAGTACCACGTTCTCAGTGATTCAAGCCCATTGGTATGTACATATATACAGTACCACGTTCTCAGTGAATCAAGCCCATTGGTATGTACATATATACAGTACCACATTCTCAGTGAATCAAGCCCATTGGTATGTACATATATACAGCTCTACGGTACCACGTTCTCAGTGATTCAAGCCCACTGGTATGTACATATATACAGTACCATGTTCTCAGTGATTCAAACCCATTGGTATGTACATATATACAGTACCACGTTCTCAGTGATTCAAGCCCATTGGTATGTACATATATACAGTTCTACGGTACCACGTTCTCAGTGATTCAAGCCCATTGGTATATACAGTTCTACGGTACCACGTTCTCAGTGAATCAAGCCCATTGGTATGTACATATATACAGTACCACATTCTCAGTGATTCAAGCCCATTGGTATGTACATATATACAGTTCTACGGTACCACGTTCTCAGTGATTCAAGCCCATTGGTATGTACATATATACAGTACCACGTTCTCAGTGATTCAAGCCCATTGGTATGTACAGTTCTACGGTACCACGACTCAGTGAATCAAACCCACTGGTATGTACATATATACAGTACCACGTTCTCAGTGAATCAAGCCCATTGGTATGTACATATATACAGCTCTACGGTACCACGTTCTCAGTGATTCAAGCCCATTGGTATGTACATATATACAGTACCACGTTCTCAGTGATTCAAGCCCATTGGTATGTACATATATATAGTACCACGTTCTCAGTGATTCAAGCCCATTGGTATATACAGCTCTACGGTACCACATTCTCAGTGAATCAAGCCCATTGGTATGTACATATATACAGTACCACGTTCTCAGTGATTCAAGCCCACTGGTATGTACATATATACAGTACCACGTTCTCAGTGAATCGAGCCCATTGGTATGTACATATATACAGTACCACGTTCTCAGTGAATCAAGCCCATTGGTATATACAGCTCTACGGTACCACGTTCTCAGTGATTCAAGCCCATTGGTATGTACATATATACAGTACCACGTTCTCAGTGAATCAAGCCCATTGGTATGTACATATATACAGCTCTACGGTACCACGTTCTCAGTGATTCAAGCCCATTGGTATGTACATATATACAGTACCACGTTCTCAGTGAATCAAGCCCATTGGTATGTACATATATACAGCTCTACGGTACCACGTTCTCAGTGATTCAAGCTCATTGGTATGTACATATATACAGTACCACGTTCTCAGTGAATCAAGCCCATTGGTATGTACATATATACAGCTCTACGGTACCACGTTCTCAGTGATTCAAGCCCATTGGTATGTACATATATACAGTACCACGTTCTCAGTGAATCAAGCCCATTGGTATGTACATATATACAGCTCTACGGTACCACGTTCTCAGTGATTCAAACCCATTGGTATGTACATATATACAGTACCACGTTCTCAGTGATTCAAGCCCATTGGTATGTACCAGTATCCAGTTTATACAGTACAATGTTCCCATTGGGAATTTACAAATGTCTTTAAAATGGGTTTTCACTGTTTTCACTAAAATACAAAATGTTCGCTTGTGAACTGTGGCCTTTACCTCTATATTCTTTATAAATATTTTAAATGTCCCCCTTCTAGCGGTAAGTGCTGGCTTGTATGTGGGAGATATTGTGGTGCATGCATGTTGTATAGCATCATTTGTTTTGCTTTCAGGCGTGTTTAATGTTATCACTGGAGAGTGTGTATCCACCAGCGCATCAACTAGCCCTCGACATGCTTACGGTATGTAACTATATGGCTATATGCCTAGCAACAACACATCTGACTGTATTACCACTATGCCATCAACTAGCCCTCGACATGCTTACGGTATGTAACTATATGGCTATATGCCTAGCAACAACACATCCGACTGTATTACCACTATGCCATCAACTAGCCCTCGACATGCTTACGGTATGTAACTATATGGCTATATGCCTAGCAACAACACATCCGACTGTATTACCACTATGCCACCAACTAGCCCTCGACATGCTTACGGTATGTAACTATATGCCTAGCAACAACACATCTGACTGTATTACCACTATGCCACCAACTAGCCCTCGACATGCTTACGGTATGTAACTATATGCCTAGCAACAACACATCTGACTGTATTACCACTATGCCACCAACTAGCCCTTGACATGCTTACAGTATGTAACTATATGCCTAGCAACAACACATCTGACTGTATTACCACTATGCCACCAACTAGCCCTTGACATGCTTACAGTATGTAACTATATGCCTAGCAACAACACATCCGACCGTATTACCACTATGCCATCAACTAGCCCTCGACATGCTTACGGTATGTAACTATATGGCTATATGCCTAGCAACAACACATCTGACTGTATTACCACTATGCCATCAACTAGCCCTCGACATGCTTACGGTATGTAACTATATGGCTATATGCCTAGCAACAACACATCCGACTGTATTACCACTATGCCATCAACTAGCCCTTGACATGCTTACGGTATGTAACTATATGGCTATATGCCTAGCAACAACAAATCTGACTGTATTACCACTATGTCATCAACTAGCCCTCGACATGCTTACGGTATGTAACTATATGGCTATATGCCTAGCAACAACACATCTGACTGTATTACCACTATGCCATGAACTAGCCCTCGACATGCTTACAGTATGTAACTACATGCCTAGCAACAACACATCCCACTGTATTACCACTATGCCATCAACTAGCCCTCGACATGCTTACGATATGTAACTATATGCCTAGCAACAACACATCCGACTGTATTACCACTATGCCATCAACTAGCCCTCGACATGCTTATGGTATGTAACTATATGGCTAGCAACAACACATCTGACTGTATTACCACTATGCCATCAACTAGCCCTCGACATGCTTACGGTATGTAACTATATGCCTAGCAACAACACATCCGACTGTATTACCACTATGCCATCAACTAGCCCTCGACATGCTTACGGTATGTAACTATATGCCTAGCAACAACACATCCCACTGTATTACCACTATGCCACCAACTAGCCCTAGACATGCTTACAGTATGTAACTATATGCCTAGCAACAACACATCTGACTGTATTACCACTATGCCATCAACTAGCCCTCGACATGCTTATGGTATGTAACTATATGGCTATATGCCTAGCAACAACACATCTGACTGTATTACCACTATGCCATCAACTAGCCCTTGACATGCTTACAGTATGTAACTATATGCCTAGCAACAACACATCCCACTGTATTACCACTATGCCATCAAATAGCCCTTGACATGCTTACAGTATGTAACTATATGCCTAGCAACAACACATCTGACTGTATTACCACTATGCCATCAACTAGCCCTCGACATGCTTACGGTATGTAACTATATGCCTAGCAACAACACATCAGACTGTATTACCACTATGCCATCAACTAGCCCTCGACATGCTTACGGTATGTAACTATATGGCTATATGCCTAGCAACAACACATCCGACTGTATTACCACTATGCCACCAACTAGCCCTTGACATGCTTACAGTATGTAACTATATGCCTAGCAACAACACATCTGACTGTATTACCACTATGCCACCAACTAGCCCTCGACATGCTTACGGTATGTAACTATATGGCTATATGCTAGCAACAACACATCGGACTGTATTACCACTATGCCATCAACTAGCCCTCGACATGCTTACGGTATGTAACTATATGCTTAGCAACAACACATCTGACTGTATTACCACTATGCCATCAACTAGCCCTCGACATGCTTACTGTATGTAACTATATGGCTATATGCCTAGCAACAACACATCCGACTGTATTACCACTATGCCATCAACTAGCGCTCGACATGCTTACGGTATGTAACTATATGCCTAGCAACAACACATCCCACTGTATTACCACTATGCCATCAACTAGCCCTCGACATGCTTACGATATGTAACTATATGCCTAGCAACAACACATCCGACTGTATTACCACTATGCCATCAACTAGCCCTCGACATGCTTATGGTATGTAACTATATGGCTAGCAACAACACATCTGACTGTATTACCACTATGCCACCAACTAGCCCTAGACATGCTTACAGTATGTAACTATATGCCTAGCAACAACACATCTGACTGTATTACCACTATGCCATCAACTAGCCCTCGACATGCTTACGGTATGTAACTATATGGCTATATGCCTAGCAACAACACATCCGACTGTATTACCACTATGCCATCAACTAGCGCTCGACATGCTTACGGTATGTAACTATATGCCTAGCAACAACACATCCCACTGTATTACCACTATGCCATCAACTAGCCCTCGACATGCTTACGGTATGTAACTATATGGCTATATGCCTAGCAACAACAAATCCCACTGTATTACCACTATGCCATCAACTAGCCCTTGACATGCTTACGGTATGTAACTATATGCCTAGCAACAACAAATCCCACTGTATTACCACTATGCCATCAACTAGCCCTCGACATGCTTATGGTATGTAACTATATGCCTAGCAACAACACATCCGACTGTATTACTACTATGCCATCAACTAACCCTCGACATGCTTATGGTATGTAACTATATGGCTATATGCCTAGCAACAACACATCTGACTGTATTACCACTATGCCATCAACTAGCCCTTGACATGCTTACAGTATGTAACTATATGCCTAGCAACAACACATCTGACTGTATTACCACTATGCCATCAAATAGCCCTTGACATGCTTACAGTATGTAACTATATGCCTAGCAACAACACATCTGACTGTATTACCACTATGCCATCAACTAGCCCTCGACATGCTTACGGTATGTAACTATATGCCTAGCAACAACACATCTGACTGTATTACCACTATGCCATCAACTAGCCCTCGACATGCTTACGGTATGTAACTATATGCCTAGCAACAACACATCCGACTGTATTACCACTATGCCGCCAACTAGCCCTTGACATGCTTACAGTATGTAACTATATGCCTAGCAACAACACATCTGACTGTATTACCACTATGCCACCAACTAGCCCTCGACATGCTTACGGTATGTAACTATATGCCTAGCAACAACACATCCGACCGTATTACCACTATGCCATCAACTAGCCCTCGACATGCTTACGGTATGTAACTATATGGCTATATGCTAGCAACAACACATCGGACTGTATTACCACTATGCCATCAACTAGCCCTCGACATGCTTACGGTATGTAACTATATGCTTAGCAACAACACATCTGACTGTATTACCACTATGCCATCAACTAGCCCTCGACATGCTTACTGTATGTAACTATATGGCTATATGCCTAGCAACAACACATCCGACTGTATTACCACTATGCCATCAACTAGCGCTCGACATGCTTACGGTATGTAACTATATGGCTATATGCCTAGCAACAACACATCTGACTGTATTACCACTATGCCATCAACTAGCCCTCGACATGCTTACGGTATGTAACTATATGCCTAGCAACAACACATCCCACTGTATTACCACTATGCCATCAACTAGCCCTCGACATGCTTACGGTATGTAACTATATGGCTATATGCCTAGCAACAATAAATCCGGCTGTATTACCACTATGCCATCAACTAGCCCTCGACATGCTTACGGTATGTAACTATATGGCTATATGCCTAGCAACAACACATCCCACTGTATTACCACTATGCCATCAACTAGCCCTCGACATGCTTACGGTATGTAACTATATGCCTAGCAACAACACATCTGACTGTATTACCACTATGCCATCAACTAGCCCTCGACATGCTTATGATATGTAACTATATGCCTAGCAACAACACATCCCACTGTATTACCACTATGCCATCAACTAGCCCTCGACATGCTTACGGTATGTAACTATATGGCTATATGCCTAGCAACAACACATCTGACTGTATTACCACTATGCCATCAACTAGCCCTCGACATGCTTACGGTATGTAACTATATGCCTAGCAACAACACATCTGACTGTATTACCACTATGCCACCAACTAGCCCTCGACATGCTTACGGTATGTAACTATATGCCTAGCAACAACACATCCGACCGTATTACCACTATGCCATCAACTAGCCCTCGACATGCTTACGGTATGTAACTATATGGCTATATGCCTAGCAACAACACATCTGACTGTATTACCACTATGCCATCAACTAGCCCTCGACATGCTTACGGTATGTAACTATATGCCTAGCAACAACACATCTGACTGTATTACCACTATGCCATCAACTAGCCCTCGACATGCTTACGGTATGTAACAATATGGCTATATGCCTAGCAACAACACATCTGACTGTATTACCACTATGCCATCAACTAGCCCTAGACATGCTTACAGTATGTAACTATATGGCTATATGCCTAGCAACAACACATCCGACTGTATTACCACTATGCCATCAACTAGCCCTCGACATGCTTACGGTATGTAACTATATGGCTATATGCCTAGCAACAACACATCCGACTGTATTACCTCTATGCCATCAACTAGCCCTCGACATGCTTACGGTATGTAACTATATGGCTATATGCCTAGCAACAACACATCTGACTGTATTACCACTATGCCATCAACTAGCCCTCGACATGCTTACGGTATGTAACTATATGCCTAGCAACAACACATCCCACCGTATTACCACTATGCCATCAACTAGCCCTCGACATGCTTACGGTATGTAACTATATGGCTATATGCCTAGCAACAACACATCTGACTGTATTACCACTATGCCATCAACTAGCCCTTGACATGCTTACAGTATGTAACTATATGCCTAGCAACAACACATCTGACTGTATTACCACTATGCCATCAAATAGCCCTTGACATGCTTACAGTATGTAACTATATGCCTAGCAACAACACATCTGACTGTATTACCACTATGCCATCAACTAGCCCTCGACATGCTTACGGTATGTAACTATATGCCTAGCAGCAACACATCTGACTGTATTACCACTATGCCATCAACTAGCCCTCGACATGCTTACGGTATGTAACTATATGGCTATATGCCTAGCAACAACACATCCGACTGTATTACCACTATGCCACCAACTAGCCCTTGACATGCTTACAGTATGTAACTATATGCCTAGCAACAACACATCTGACTGTATTACCACTATGCCACCAACTAGCCCTCGACATGCTTACGGTATGTAACTATATGCCTAGCAACAACACATCCGACCGTATTACCACTATGCCATCAACTAGCCCTCGACATGCTTACGGTATGTAACTATATGGCTATATGCTAGCAACAACACATCGGACTGTATTACCACTATGCCATCAACTAGCCCTCGACATGCTTACGGTATGTAACTATATGCTTAGCAACAACACATCTGACTGTATTACCACTATGCCATCAACTAGCCCTCGACATGCTTACTGTATGTAACTATATGGCTATATGCCTAGCAACAACACATCCGACTGTATTACCACTATGCCATCAACTAGCGCTCGACATGCTTACGGTATGTAACTATATGGCTATATGCCTAGCAACAACACATCTGACTGTATTACCACTATGCCATCAACTAGCCCTCGACATGCTTACGGTATGTAACTATATGCCTAGCAACAACACATCCCACTGTATTAGCACTATGCCATCAACTAGCCCTCGACATGCTTACGGTATGTAACTATATGGCTATATGCCTAGCAACAATAAATCCGGCTGTATTACCACTATGCCATCAACTAGCCCTCGACATGCTTACGGTATGTAACTATATGGCTATATGCCTAGCAACAACACATCCCACTGTATTACCACTATGCCATCAACTAGCCCTCGACATGCTTACGGTATGTAACTATATGCCTAGCAACAACACATCTGACTGTATTACCACTATGCCACCAACTAGCCCTCGACATGCTTACGGTATGTAACTATATGGCTATATGCCTAGCAACAACACATCTGACTGTATTACCACTATGCCATCAACTAGCCCTCGACATGCTTACGGTATGTAACTATATGCCTAGCAACAACACATCTGACTGTATTACCACTATGCCATCAACTAGCCCTAGACATGCTTACGGTATGTAACTATATGGCTATATGTCTAGCAACAACACATCTGACTGTATTACCACTATGCCATCAACTAGCCCTTGACATGCTTACAGTATGTAACTATATGCCTAGCAACAACACATCTGACTGTATTACCACTATGCCATCAAATAGCCCTCGACATGCTTACTGTATGTAACTATATGCCTAGCAACAACACATCTGACTGTATTACCACTATGCCATCAAATAGCCCTCGACATGCTTACGATATGTAACTATATGCCTAGCAACAACACATCTGACTGTATTACCACTATGCCATCAACTAGCCCTCGACATGCTTACGGTATGTAACTATATGGCTATATGCCTAGCAACAACACATCCGACTGTATTACCACTATGCCATCAACTAGCCCTCGACATGCTTACGGTATGTAACTATATGCCTAGCAACAACATATCCCACTGTATTACCACTATGCCATCAACTAGCCCTCGACATGCTTACGGTATGTAACAATATGGCTATATGCCTAGCAACAACACATCTGACTGTATTACCACTATGCCATCAAATAGCCCTCGACATGCTTATGGTATGTAACTATATGGCTATATGCCTAGCAACAACACATCCGACTGTATTACCACTATGCCATCAACTAGCCCTTGACATGCTTACAGTATGTAACTATATGCCTAGCAACAACACATCCCACTGTATTACCACTATGCCATCAACTAGCCCTCGACATGCTTACGGTATGTAACTATATGCCTAGCAACAACACATCCCACTGTATTACCACTATGCCATCAACTAGCCCTCGACATGCTTACGGTATGTAACTATATGGCTATATGCCTAGCAACAACACATCTGACTGTATTACCACTATGCCATCAACTAGCCCTCGACATGCTTACAGTATGTAACTATATGCCTAGCAACAACACATCCCACTGTATTACCACTATGCCATCAACTAGCCCTCGTCATGCTTACGGTATGCAACTATATGCCTAGCAACAACACATCTGACTGTATTACCACTATGCCATCAACTAGCCCTAGACATGCTTACGGTATGTAACTATATGGCTATATGTCTAGCAACAACACATCTGACTGTATTACCACTATGCCATCAACTAGCCCTTGACATGCTTACAGTATGTAACTATATGCCTAGCAACAACACATCTGACTGTATTACCACTATGCCATCAAATAGCCCTCGACATGCTTACGGTATGTAACTATATGGCTATATGCCTAGCAACAACACATCCGACTGTATTACCACTATGCCATCAACTAGCCCTCGACATGCTTACGGTATGTAACTATATGGCTATATGCCTAGCAACAACACATCCGACTGTATTACCACTATGCCATCAACTAGCCCTCGACATGCTTACGGTATGTAACTATATGGCTATATGCCTAGCAACAACACATCCGACTGTATTACCACTATGCCATCAACTAGCCCTCGACATGCTTACGGTATGTAACTATATGGCTATATGCCTAGCAACAACACATCCGACTGTATTACCACTATGCCATCAACTAGCCCTCGACATGCTTACGGTATGTAACTATATGGCTATATGCCTAGCAACAACACATCCGACTGTATTACCACTATGCCACCAACTAGAGAATAACACTTCGAGAGATGCAAACCCTCGCACACTTGGCTCAACACCGGCACCGCAACCCTCTATATACTCGGAGAGATGCAAACCCTCGCACACTTGGCTGACCACCGGGACCACAACCCTCTATATATTCGGAGAGTTGCAAACCCTCGCACACTTGGCTGACCACCGGGACCACAACCCTCTATATATTCGGAGAGATGCAAACCCTCGCACACTTGGCTGACCACCGGGACCGCAACCCTCTATATACTCGGAGAGATGCAAACCCTCGCACACTTGGCTCAACACCGGCACCGCAACCCTCTATATACTCGGAGAGATGCAAACCCTCGCACACTTGGCTGACCACCGGGACCACAACCCTCTATATATTCGGAGAGTTGCAAACCCTCGCACACTTGGCTGACCACCGGGACCACAACCCTCTATATATTCGGAGAGATGCAAACCCTCGCACGCTTGGCTCAACACCGGCACCGCAACCCTCTATATACTCGGAGAGATGCAAACCCTCGCACACTTGGCTGACCACCGGGACCACAACCCTCTATATATTCGGAGAGTTGCAAACCCTCGCACACTTGGCTGACCACCGGGACCACAACCCTCTATATATTCGGAGAGATGCAAACCCTCGCACACTTGGCTGACCACCGGGACCACAACCCTCTATATATTCGGAGAGATGCAATCCCTCGCACACTTGGCTAACCACCGGGACCGCAACCCTCTATATACTCGGAGAGATGCAAACCCTCGCACACTTGGCTGACCACTGGGACCGCAACCCTCTATATACTCGGAGAGATGCAAACCCTCGCACACTTGGTCGCCAGATCGGACAGGTGGGTTTTCGAACAAAAATAATCCCTGTTCCTGCCGTGGAGGTTTATATATTAAAAAGTTGACAAAGTGATCTTCGATACCTCTCACTGATGATAAAAATTGAGTCCGGGGAGCCATTAATATATCTGTGCTGATGTTTATTTATATAGGCATGAGTATGTAATACAAGATCAATCTTTATGATCATTAATTATTCATATATAGTAAAACGAATGTTCGAATATTCGAATATTCGTTCGAGCGTCCGAATATTCAATTATTTAAACCATATTCGAATATCAAATTTTAATCAATTGCAGTTAAATCATAACTTAAAAGGATATATATGTTTGTTTAAATTTCAATCAATTAAGTTTCGAAAACAAAGAATGACCCAATGCGTGCCTGAAGGTGCGAAATGTCATCGCGATTTGGCTCCAAATAACAAAGGAGGGTGATGACATGTTGTTCACACCTTACAGGGGTCACTAATTGATTAATGCAGTCTATTGGACGGGACACACACTGAGAAGCATTTGTTTTACAGGTACTAACTGTAGTGGAAATCGAAAGTTGGAGAAATTTGCGAATATTCGAATATTCGTTCGGAAGATCATCCAAATATTCGAATATCACAATCACCATTCGTTGCCATCCCTAATATATAGGCATGAGCATGTAATACAAGATCAATCTTTATGATCATTAATTAGTTTTTAGTGTACATGGTATTTACTTTAATCATATTTTATTGCTCAATTCATTTGACATACATGTATATTTAATACAAAACATGACCATTTAAACTTGAGTCCGAAAACCTTTCGTGTTGACAGCAATTCAACATGCAGCAGCTAGGTACCACACATGCAGCGGCTAGGTACCACACATGCAAACAAGTGAGAAATAAAATGTGTTATACCACAGCTTTCAACCAGTGGAATAAAACATTTTATTTCACTAATAAATTTCTTTATTTCATAGAAAAGCATACAATAAATATGATCTGCATTAAAACGTGTTGTGTAGCATTTTCATGAACAACCTTTTTCATGCATGATGTAAAGATACTATACATTTCTTCATATTTTGGCAACAGTGGTCATGCAGCTTGTTTAATTCTCTTATCTTAACTCTTGTTTCCAGAGACTTGCAACTGCTAATGAAGAAATTATAGAAGTTCTGCTTTCCAAACACCAGCTGCTTCCAGCAGTAAGGTAGTGTATTTTAGAAGTTTTTATGACAGTATGGTAGTACATTATAAAAGCAGTAAGGTAATGTATTATAAAAGCTCTGCAGTAAGGTTGTGTATTATATAAGATCTGCAGTAAGGTAGTGTATTATAGAAGTTCTGCAGTAAGGTAGTGTATTATAGAAGTTCTACAGTAAGGTAGTGTATTATAGAAGTTCTACAGTAAGGTAGTGTATTAGAGAAGCTCTGCAGTAAGGTAGTGTATTATAGAAGCTCTGCAGTAAGGTAGTGTATTATAGAAGCTCTGCAGTAAGGTAGTGTATTATAGAGGTTCTGCAGTAAGGTAGTGTATTATAGAAGTTCTGCAGTAAGGTAGTGTATTATAGAAGCTCTGCAGTAAGGTAGTGTATTATAGAAGCTCATCAGTAAGGTAGTGTATTATAAAAGTTCTGCAGTAAGGTAGTGTATTATAGAAGTTCTGCAGTAAGGTAGTGTATTATAGAAGTTCTACAGTAAGGTAGTGTATTATAGAAGCTCTGCAGTAAGGTAGTGTATTATAGAAGTTCTGCAGTAAGGTAGTTATTATAGAAGTTCTACAGTAAGGTAGTGTATTATAGAAGTTCTACAGTAAGGTAGTGTATTAGAGAAGCTCTGCAGTAAGGTAGTGTATTATAGAAGCTCTGCAGTAAGGTAGTGTATTATAGAAGTTCTGCAGTAAGGTAGTGTATTATAGAAGCTATGCAGTAAGGTAGTGTATTATAGAAGCTGTGCAGTAAGGTAGTGTATTATAGAAGCTCTGCAGTAAGGTGGTGTATTATGGAAGCTCTGCAGTAAGGTAGTACATTATAGAAACAGTAAGGTAGTGTATTATAAAAGCTCTGCAGTAAGGTAGTGTATTATAGAAGTTCTACAGTAAGGTAGTGTATTATAAAAGCTCTGCAGTAAGGTTGTGTATTATATAAGCTCCGCAGTAAGGTAGTGTATTATAGAAGTTCTGCAGTAAGGTAGTGTATTATAGAAGTTCTACAGTAAGGTAGTGTATTATAGAAGTTCTACAGTAAGGTAGTGTATTAGAGAAGCTCTGCAGTAAGGTAGTGTATTATAGAAGCTCTGCAGTAAGGTAGTGTATTATAGAAGTTCTGCAGTAAGGTAGTGTATTATAGAAGCTCCGCAGTAAAGTAGTGTATTATAGAAGTTCTACAGTAAGGTAGTGTATTATAGAAGCTCTGCAGTAAGGTAGTGTATTATAGAAGCTCTGCAGTAAGGTAGTGTCTTATAGAAGTTCTCCAGTAAGGTAGTGTATTATAGAAGCTCTGCAGTAAGGTAGTGTATTATATAAGCTCTGCAGTAAGGTAGTGTATTATAGAAGTTCTGCAGTAAGGTAGTGTATTATATAAGCTCTGCAGTAAGGTAGTGTATTATAGAAGTTCTACAGTAAGGTAGTGTATTATAGAAGTTATGCAGTAAGGTAGTGTATTATAGAAGCTCTGCAGTAAGGTAGTGTATTATAGAAGTTCTACAGTAAGGTAGTGTATTATAGAAGCTCTGCAGTAAGGTAGTGTATTATATAAGCTCTGCAGTAATGTAGTGTATTATAGAAGTTCTACAGTAAGGTAGTGTATTATAGAAGTTCTGCAGTAAGGTAGTGTATTATAGAAGTTCTGCAATAAGGTAGTGTATTATAGAAGCTCTGCAGTAAGGTAGTGTATTATAGAAGTTCTACAGTAAGGTAGTGTATTATAGAAGCTCTGCAGTAAGGTAGTGTATTATATAAGCTATGCAGTAAGGTAGTGTATTATAGAAGTTCTACAGTAAGGTAGTGTATTATATAAGCTCTGCAGTAAGGTAGTGTATTATAGAAGTTCTGCAGTAAGGTAGTGTATTATATAAGCTCTGCAGTAAGGTAGTGTATTATAGAAGTTCTACAGTAAGGTAGTGTATTATAGAAGTTCTGCAGTAAGGTAGTGTATTATAGAAGTTCTGCAGTAAGGGTAGTGTATTATAGAAGCTCTGCAGTAAGGTAGTGTATTATAGAAGCTCTGCAGTAAGGTAGTGTATTATATAAGCTCTGCAGTAAGGTAGTGTATTATAGAAGTTCTACAGTAAGGTAGTGTATTATAGAAGTTCTGCAGTAAGGTAGTGTATTATAGAAGTTCTGCAATAAGGTAGTGTATTATAGAAGCTCTGCAGTAAGGTAGTGTATTATAGAAGTTCTACAGTAAGGTAGTGTATTATAGAAGCTCTGCAGTAAGGTAGTGTATTATATAAGCTATGCAGTAAGGTAGTGTATTATAGAAGTTCTACAGTAAGGTAGTGTATTATATAAGCTCTGCAGTAAGATAGTGTATTATAGAAGTTCTACAGTAAGGTAGTGTATTATAGAAGCTCTGCAGTAAGATAGTGTATTATAGAAGTTCTGCAGTAAGGTAGTGTATTGTAGAAGCTCTGCAGTAAGGTAGTGTATTAGAGAAACTCTGCAGTAAGGTAGTGTATATGGAAGCTCTGCAGTAAGGTAGTGTATTAGAGAAGTTCTGCAGTAAGGTAGTGTATTATAGAAGTTCTACAGTAAGGTAGTGTATTAGAGAAGCTCTGCAGTAAGGTAGTGTATTATAGAAGCTCTGCAGTAAGGTAGTGTATTATAGAAGCTCTGCAGTAAGGTAGTGTATTAGAGAAGCTCTGCAGTAAGGTAGTGTATTATAGAAGTTCTGCAGTAAGGTAGTGTATTATAGAAGCTCTGCAGTAAGGTAGTGTATTATAGAAGCTCTGCAGTAAGGTAGTGTATTATAGAGGTTCTGCAGTAAGGTAGTGTATTATAGAAGTTCTGCAGTAAGGTAGTGTATTATAGAAGCTCTGCAGTAAGGTAGTGTATTATAGAAGCTCATCAGTAAGGTAGTGTATTATAAAAGCTCTGCAGTAAGGTAGTGTATTATAGAAGTTCTGCAGTAAGGTAGTGTATTATAGAAGCTCTGCAGTAAGGTAGTGTATTATAGAAGCTCTGCAGTAAGGTAGTGTATTATAGAGGTTCTGCAGTAAGGTAGTGTATTATAGAAGTTCTGCAGTAAGGTAGTGTATTATAGAAGCTCTGCAGTAAGGTAGTGTATTATAGAAGCTCATCAGTAAGGTAGTGTATTATAGAAGTTCTACAGTAAGGTAGTGTATTATATAAGCTCTGCAGTAAGGTAGTGTATTATAGAAGTTCTACAGTAAGGTAGTGTATTATAGAAGTTCTGCAGTAAGGTAGTGCATTATAGAAGCTCTGCAGTAAGGTAGTGTATTATAGAGGTTCTGCAGTAAGGTAGTGTATTGTAGAAGCTCTGCAGTAAGGTAGTGTATTAGAGAAGCTCTGCAGTAAGGTAGTGTATATGGAAGCTCTGCAGTAAGGTAGTGTATTAGAGAAGTTCTGCAGTAAGGTAGTGTATTATAGAAGTCCTACAGTAAGGTAGTGTATTAGAGAAGCTCTGCAGTAAGGTAGTGTATTATAGAAGCTCTGCAGTAAGGTAGTGTATTATAGAAGCTCTGCAGTAAGGTAGTGTATTAGAGAAGTTCTGCAGTAAGGTAGTGTATTATAGAAGCTCTGCAGTAAGGTAGTGTATTATAGAAGCTCTGCAGTAAGGTAGTGTATTATAGAGGTTCTGCAGTAAGGTAGTGTATTATAAAAGTTCTGCAGTAAGGTAGTGTATTATAGAAGCTCTGCAGTAAGGTAGTGTATTATAGAAGCTCATCAGTAAGGTAGTGTATTATAAAAGCTCTGCAGTAAGGTAGTGTATTATAGAAGTTCTGCAGTAAGGTAGTGTATTATAGAAGCTCTGCAGTAAGGTAGTGTATTATAGAGGTTCTGCAGTAAGGTAGTGTATTATAGAAGTTCTGCAGTAAGGTAGTGCATTATAGAAGCTCTGCAGTAAGGTAGTGTATTATAGAGGTTCTGCAGTAAGGTAGTGTATTATAGAAGTTCTGCAGTAAGGTAGTGCATTATAGAAGCTCTGCAGTAAGGTAGTGTATTATAGAAGCTCATCAGTAAGGTAGTGTATTATAAAAGCTCTGCAGTAAGGTAGTGTATTATAGAAGTTCTGCAGTAAGGTAGTGTATTATAGAAGTTCTACAGTAAGGTAGTGTATTATAGAAGCTCTGCAGTAAGGTAGTGTATTATAGAAGTTCTGCAGTAAGGTAGTTATTATAGAAGTTCTACAGTAAGGTAGTGTATTATAGAAGTTCTACAGTAAGGTAGTGTATTATAGAAGCTCTGCAGTAAGGTAGTGTATTATAGAAGCTCTGCAGTAAGGTAGTGTATTATAGAAGCTATGCAGTAAGGTAGTGTATTATAGAAGCTGTGCAGTAAGGTAGTGTATTATAGAAGCTCTGCAGTAAGGTGGTGTATTATGGAAGCTCTGCAGTAAGGTAGTACATTATAGAAACAGTAAGGTAGTGTATTATAAAAGCTCTGCAGTAAGGTAGTGTATTATAGAAGTTCTACAGTAAGGTAATGTATTATAAAAGCTCTGCAGTAAGGTTGTGTATTATATAAGATCTGCAGTAAGGTAGTGTATTATAGAAGTTCTGCAGTAAGGTAGTGTATTATAGAAGTTCTACAGTAAGGTAGTGTATTATAGAAGTTCTACAGTAAGGTAGTGTATTAGAGAAGCTCTGCAGTAAGGTAGTGTATTATAGAAGCTCTGCAGTAAGGTAGTGTATTATAGAAGTTCTGCAGTAAGGTAGTGTATTATAGAAGCTCTGCAGTAAGGTAGTGTATTATAGAAGTTCTACAGTAAGGTAGTGTATTATAGAAGCTCTGCAGTAAGGTAGTGTATTATATAAGCTCTGCAGTAAGGTAGTGTATTATAGAAGTTCTACAGTAAGGTAGTGTATTATAGAAGTTCTACAGTAAGGTAGTGTATTATAAAAGCTCTGCAGTAAGGTAGTGTATTATAGAAGTTTGCCAGATACATATATGTGTAAATTAGTATACTATATGAAACTTTTAGTGCAGTTAGTTTTGTATAAAAGTAAAGAAAGTAAAGTATGTGTTTATTATAGTGTCACCCCTATTGAAAGGGCCAGCCATTTCTGACTTTAATAATTAGACACCTCTTATGAACATCAGTACTTCCCGAATCCTATCCTTATAGGCCGGGCGCCAAGCAGTAACCATTATTTAACTAGTTAAACCGGCAATATCAGAATGAACCCATTACGAGGTTCGCACCTTCGACCTCCTGCTCCGTAGGCCATTAGGCCACGGAGTATTGTGATGTATTTTATTTATGACATGGGAATACAGTCAAACCTGTGTTAGTGGTCACCCATTAAGCAGCCAACCTGTATTAAGCAGCCAGTTTCCAGATTCTCAATATGTTGTTTTATTATACATTTGTCCTCTATTAAGCAGCCACCTGTGCCACTGTGATTCCTTTGGCTGGCTGTTTAAGACAGGTTTGACTGTAGTTTGTATAGCTTGATGTTGAACCGAGACGGTATTTATTTCAGATTCATAAGAAAAGCTGGTATAACCGACACAGTTTCATCACGGAAGTTTCTGGAAGCCGCAATGAACACTGGTGACAGTCAGTTGTTTTACACAGTTTTCAAGTTTTTCCAGCAAAGAAATATAAGAATGAGGAGCAGTCCAATATTTCAACCAGGTATTAATTTACAGATCAACCAGGTATTAATTTACAGATCAACCAGGTATTAATTTACAGATCAACCAGGTATTAATTTACAGATCAACCAGGTATTAATTGACAGTTCAACCAGGTATTAATTTACAGATCAACCAGGTATTAATTTACAGATCAACCAGGTATTAATTTACAGATCAACCAGGCAATGTATTACAGATCAACCACGTAATGCTTTACATATCAAACAGGTAATGCTTTACAGATCAACCATGTAATGCTTTACAGATCAACCATGTAATGTATTACAGATCAACCATGTAATGCTTTACAGATCAACCATGTAATGTATTACATATCAACCATGTAATGCTTTACATATCAAACATGTAATGCTTTACAGATCTACCACGTAATGCTTTACAGGTCAACCACGTAATGTATTACAGATCAACCACGTAATGTATTACAGATCAACCACGTAATGCTTTACATATCAAATAGGTAATGCTTTACAGATCAACCACTTAATGCTTTATAGATCAACCACGTAATGTATTACAGATCAACCACGTAATGCTTTACAGATCAACCACATAATGCTTTATAGATCATCTAGATCATAATTTAGATCAACCGGGTAATGTTTTAAATATCAACCAGGTAACATTTTTACAGATCAAGACATTCTTCTTTCTTTGTAGAAGTTTACCCCCTCCCCCCAATCTTTATCAGTAAGATTAATTTTCTTATTCATGTATCTTATGTTACATTTACAGTCAAACCTGTGTTAGTGTTCACCTCTATTAACCAGGCAACATGTATTAAGCAGCCAGTTTCCAGATTCCCAATATGTTGTTTTATTATACATTTGTCACTATTAAGCAACCACCTAGCAGCCAATTTCTGTGATTCCCTTTGCTTGTTGCTTAAGACAGGTTTGACTTTCAAAATTTATCGAAATGTAAGCGCAGTAGACTGGACGTTTAGTTGTATATATTTTACTCCACAGCAGAAAGGCAAGAGGTCATAGTAATCATGTGCAGCCGTCCGTCTGTCAGACATGTTGTCTATTTTATTGCTGCCACATGATTTATCTTTGTTTCTTCCCTTCCCATTATAATGCATGTATTTATCTTTGTTATCAGGTGAACACTGCGAGTTGTACGTGAAACATTTTGAACAGTTGTTTGGTACAGAAGCACTTCTGCCTCTCACAAGTCCTGCATAACTAACAGAATAATACACGAGAGAAACATTGTGTAAGGTTTGTTGGTACAGACACATGCCTGCCTCGTGTAAAGTTGATTGGTACAGACACATGCCTGCCTCGTGTAAAGTTGATTGGTACAGACACATGCCTGCCTCGTGTAAAGTTGATTGGTACAGACACATGCCTGCCTAGTGTAAAGTTGATTGGTACAGACACATGCCTGCCTCGTGTAATGTTGATTGGTACAGACACATGCCTGCCTCGTGTAAAGTTGATTGGTACAGACACATGCCTGCCTCGTGTAAAGTTGATTGGTACAGACACATGCCTGCCTCGTGTAAAGTTGATTGGTACAGACACATGCCTGCCTCGTGTAAAGTTGATTGGTACAGACACATGCCTGCCTCGTGTAAAGTTGATTGGTACAGACACATGCCTGCCTCGTGTAAAGTTGATTGGTACAGACAGGCCTGCCTCGTATAACGTTGATTAGCGCATGTGGGATTTGTGGCCGCCACATGTGTATTGAAAAATAATTATACAGTCAAACCTGTGTTGTGGTCACCTCCATTAAGCAGTTAACCTGCATTAAGCAACCAGTTTCCAGACTCCCAATATGTTGTTTCATTATACATTTGAGCTCTATTAAGCAGCCACCTGTACTAAGCAGCCATTTTCTGTGATTCCCTTGGCTGGTTGCTTAACACAGGTTTGACTCTATTTCAAAATTTACCGGAATGTAAATGCAGTAGACTGGAGGGTGCTCAACATGGCAACCTTAATATAGACTGGAGGGTGCTCAACATGGCAACCTTAATATAGACTGGAGGGTGCTCAACATGGCAACCTTAATATAGACTGGAGGGTGCTCAACATGGCAACCTTAATATAGACTGGAGGGTGCTCAACATGGCAACCTTAATATAGACTGGAGGGTGCTCAACATAGCAACCTTAATATAGACTGGAGGGTGCTCAACATGGCAACCTTAATATAGACTGGAGGGTGCTCAACATGGCAACCGTAATATAGAATGGAGGGTGCTCAACATGGCAACCTTAATATAGACTGGAGGGTGCTCAACATGGCAACCGTAATATAGAATGGAGGGTGCTCAACATGGCAACCTTAATATAGACTGGAGGGTGCTCAACATGGCAACCTTAATAGCAATGTAAATATATCCAATTGAATTGAGGCTATGCATAACTCTCCGACATCATGTGGACACACATCAATTAATCATGCTTGAATTATGTCCCTTTCTTACTTTGCTATGATACAGACTTAGTTTATTCAAATTTAATTTGTCTCGATTGCGAAATAGGTTCATACAACTTATATTAATCACTCTTGAGACCTCATTCCTGATGGAATCCATTGCCACGAGGGAGAGAGAAGAGGCAACGTGGAAATTAAATGCCTTGCCTAAGGACACAATTGTAATGGCTCCAGCGGGGCTCGAACTCTGGCTATTTCACACCTGAAGCGCACGCGCTACTACTGCGCTATCACGACTTCCACTGTTTACTTCAGTCATATAGGTACATAAGACATAAGTCAGCTTTGGGGGCATATGTCATATGTTAACATATTTCTTGTGTAGACTATTGTGTTTGTTATATCTGTCCTATGTTCTGCTGTGTTTGTTATCTCTGTCCTATGTTCTGCTGTGTTTGTTATATATGTCCTATGTTCTGCTGTGTTTGTTATATCTGTCCTATGTTCTGCTGTGTTTGTTATATATGTCCTATGTTCTGCTGTGTTTGTTATATCTGTCATATGTTCTGCTGTGTTTGTTATATCTGTCCTATGTTCTGCTGTGTTTGTTATATCTGTCCTATGTTCTGCTGTGTTTGTTATATCTGTCCTATGTTCTGCTGTGTTTGTTATATCTGTCCTATGTTCTGCTGTGTTTGTTATATCTGTCCTATGTGTTTGTTATATCTGTCCTATGTTCTGCTGTGTTTGTTATATCTGTCCTATGTTCTGCTGTGTTTGTTATATCTGTCCTATGTTCTGCTGTGTTTGTTATATCTGTCCTATGTGTTTGTTATATCTGTCCTATGTTCTGCTGTGTTTGTTATATCTGTCCTATGTTCTGCTGTGTTTGTTATATCTGTCCTATGTTCTGCTGTGTTTGTTATATCTGTCCTATGTGTTTGTTATATCTGTCCTATGTTCTGCTGTGTTTGTTATATCTGTCCTATGTTCTGCTGTGTTTGTTATATCTGTCCTATGTTCTGCTGTGTTTGTTATATCTGTCCTATGTGTTTGTTATATCTGTCCTATGTTCTGCTGTGTTTGTTATATCTGTCCTATGTTCTGCTGTGTTTGTTATCTCTGTCCTATGTTCTGCTGTGTTTGTTATATCTGTCCTATGTTCTGCTGTGTTTGTTACAATGTTTTTGTTTATAGGGTCTGTGCAATATAATTCCAGTAATTAAGCAGATTGGTCATGTACCTTGGATACTCCATGTACAGTGTGTACAAACCCCACTCCAGGTACAGTGTGTACAAACCCCACTCCATGTACAGTGTGTACAAACCCCACTCCATGTACAATGTGTACAAACCCCACTCCAGGTACAGTGTGTACAAACCCCACTCCATGTACAGTGTGTACAAACCCCACTCCATGTACAGTGTGTACAAACCCCACTCCATGTACAGTGTGTACAAACCCCACTCCATGTACAATGTGTACATACCCACTCCATGTACAATGTGTACAACCCACTCCATGTACAGTGTGTACATACCCCACTCCAGGTACAATGTGTACATACCCACTCCAACTGGTACAGTGTGTACATACCCCACTCCATGTACAATGTGTACAAACCCACTCCATGTACAGTGTGTACATACCCCACTCCAGGTACAATGTGTACATACCCACTCCAGGTACAGTGTGTACATACCCACTCCAGGTACAGTGTGTACATACCCCACTCCATGTACAGTGTGTACAAACCCACTCCAGGTACAATGTGTACATACCCCACTCCAGGTACAATGTGTACATACCCACTCCATGTACAATGTGTACATACCCACTCCAGGTACAGTGTGTACATACCCCACTCCAGGTACAATGTGTACATACCCACTCCAGGTACAATGTGTACATACCCCACTCCAGGTACAGTGTGTACAAACCCCACTCCATGTACAGTGTGTACATACCCACTCCAGGTACAATGTGTACATACCCCACTCCATGTACAGTGTGTACATACCCACTCCAGGTACAATGTGTACAAACCCACTCCATGTACAATGTGTACATACCCCACTCCATGTACAATGTGTACAAACCCACTCCATGTACAGTGTGTACATACCCCACTCCAGGTACAATGTGTACATACCCACTCCAGGTACAGTGTGTACATACCCACTCCAGGTACAGTGTGTACATACCCCACTCCATGTACAGTGTGTACAAACCCACTCCAGGTACAATGTGTACATACCCCCTTCATGTACAATGTGTACATACCCCACTCCATGTACAATGTGTACATACCCCACTCCATGTACAATGTGTACAAACCCACTCCATGTACAGTGTGTACATACCCCACTCCAGGTACAATGTGTACATACCCACTCCAGGTACAGTGTGTACATACCCACTCCAGGTACAGTGTGTACATACCCCACTCCATGTACAGTGTGTACAAACCCACTCCAGGTACAATGTGTACATACCCCCTTCATGTACAATGTGTACATACCCCACTCCATGTACAATGTGTACATACCCCACTCCATGTACAATGTGTACAAACCCACTCCATGTACAGTGTGTACATACCCCACTCCAGGTACAATGTGTACATACCCACTCCAGGTACAGTGTGTACATACCCACTCCAGGTACAGTGTGTACATACCCCACTCATGTACAGTGTGTACAAACCCACTCCAGTACAATGTGTACATACCCCTCCAGGTACAATGTGTACATACCCACTCCATGTACAATGTGTACATACCCACTCCAGGTACAGTGTGTACATACCCACTCCAGTACAATGTGTACATACCCACTCCAGGTACAATGTGTACATACCCACTCCAGGTACAGTGTGTACATACCCACTCCAGGTACAGTGTGTACATACCCCACTCCATGTACAGTGTGTACAAACCCACTCCAGGTACAATGTGTACATACCCCCTTCATGTACAATGTGTACATACCCCACTCCATGTACAATGTGTACATACCCCACTCCATGTACAATGTGTACAAACCCACTCCATGTACAGTGTGTACATACCCCACTCCAGGTACAATGTGTACATACCCACTCCAGGTACAGTGTGTACATACCCACTCCAGGTACAGTGTGTACATACCCCACTCCATGTACAGTGTGTACAAACCCACTCCAGGTACAATGTGTACATACCCCCTTCATGTACAATGTGTACATACCCCACTCCATGTACAATGTGTACATACCCCACTCCATGTACAATGTGTACAAACCCACTCCATGTACAGTGTGTACATACCCCACTCCAGGTACAATGTGTACATACCCACTCCAGGTACAGTGTGTACATACCCACTCCAGGTACAGTGTGTACATACCCCACTCCATGTACAGTGTGTACAAACCCACTCCAGGTACAATGTGTACATACCCCACTCCAGGTACAATGTGTACATACCCACTCCATGTACAATGTGTACATACCCACTCCAGGTACAGTGTGTACATACCCCACTCCAGGTACAATGTGTACATACCCACTCCAGGTACAATGTGTACATACCCCACTCCAGGTACAGTGTGTACAAACCCCACTCCATGTACAGTGTGTACATACCCACTCCAGGTACAATGTGTACATACCCCACTCCATGTACAGTGTGTACATACCCACTCCAGGTACAATGTGTACAAACCCACTCCATGTACAATGTGTACATACCCCACTCCATGTACAATGTGTACAAACCCACTCCATGTACAGTGTGTACATACCCCACTCCAGGTACAATGTGTACATACCCACTCCAGGTACAGTGTGTACATACCCACTCCAGGTACAGTGTGTACATACCCCACTCCATGTACAGTGTGTACAAACCCACTCCAGGTACAATGTGTACATACCCCCTTCATGTACAATGTGTACAAACCCACTCCAGGTACAATGTGAAACGACATATATAAGTCATTAAAATAAATATTGCACTTGCATTCTTCATATTTATATTTTGTGTTATTACATTTATTGAAAATCTAATAAAGAGGAATATTTTTGTATGTTTGTATTGCTGATGTTTTAAGAGGATCTGTCAAGAAATGAGCTCAGTGTCTGTTTGGTGTAGTGGTCAGTCAAATATTTTCTACGTGGCAGCTTGACTCGAAATTTTCCAAAAATATTAAATTGATTTCTCGAATGCCCGTACACATTCTTCGGACAGTTTATATACTTCCTTAAATTATCGTGAATAAAACTGTGCACTGTCGGATTCAATAAAACTGTGCACTGTCATTGATTCAATAAAACTGTGCACTGTCATTGATTCAATAAAACTGCACTGTCGGATTCAATAAAACTGTGCACTGTCATTGATTCAATAAAACTGTGCACTGTCAGATTCAATAAAACTGTGCACTGTCATTGATTCAATAAAACTGTGCACTGTCATTGATTCAATAAAACTGTCCACTGTCAGATTCAATAAAACTGTGCACTGTCATTGATTCAATAAAACTGTCCACTGTCATTGATTCAATAAAACTGTGCACTGTCATTGATTCAATAAAACTGTGCACTGTCATTGATTCAATAAAACTGTGCACTGTCATTGATTCAATAAAACTGTGCACTGTCATTGATTCAATAAAACTGTGCACTGTCATTGATTCAATAAAACTGTGCACTGTCATTGATTCAATAAAACTGTGCACTGTCATTGATTCAATAAAACTGTCCACTGTCATTGATTCAATAAAACTGTCCACTGTCATTGATTCAATAAAACTGTCCACTGTCATTGATTCAATAAAACTGTCCACTGTCATCGATTCAATAAAACTGTCCACTGTCATTGATTCAATAAAACTGTGCACTGTCATTGATTCAATAAAACTGTCCACTGTCATTGATTCAATAAAACTGTGCACTGTCAGATTCAATAAAACTGTGCACTGTCATTGATTCAATAAAACTGTGCACTGTCAGATTCAATAAAACTGTGCACTGTCATTGATTCAATAAAACTGTGCACTGTCAGATTCAATAAAACTGTCCACTGTCATTGATTCAATAAAAATGTGCACTGTCATTGATTCAATAAAACTGTCCACTGTCATTGATTCAATAAAACTGTCCACTGTCATTGATTCAATAAAACTGTGCACTGTCATTGATTCAATAAAACTGTCCACTGTCATTGATTCAATAAAACTGTCCACTGTCATTGATTCAATAAAATTGTGCACTGTCAGATTCAATAAAACTGTGCACTGTCATTGATTCAATAAAACTGTGCACTGTCAGATTCAATAAAACTGTCCACTGTCATTGATTCAATAAAAATGTGCACTGTCATTGATTCAATAAAACTGTCCACTGTCATTGATTCAATAAAACTGTCCACTGTCATTGATTCAATAAAACTGTGCACTGTCATTGATTCAATAAAACTGTCCACTGTCATTGATTCAATAAAACTGTGCACTGTCATTGATTCAATAAAACTGTGCACTGTCATTGATTCAATAAAACTGTGCACTGTCAGATTCAATAAAACTGTGCACTGTCATTGATTCAATAAAACTGTGCACTGTCAGATTCAATAAAACTGTCCACTGTCATTGATTCAATAAAAATGTGCACTGTCATTGATTCAATAAAACTGTCCACTGTCATTGATTCAATAAAACTGTGCACTGTCATTGATTCAATAAAACTGTGCACTGTCATTGATTCAATAAAACTGTCCACTGTCATTGATTCAATAAAACTGTCCACTGTCATTGATTCAATAAAACTGTCCACTGTCATTGATTCAATAAAACTGTGCACTGTCATTGATTCAATAAAACTGTCCACTGTCATTGATTCAATAAAACTGTCCACTGTCATTGATTCAATAAAATTGTGCACTGTCAGATTCAATAAAACTGTGCACTGTCATTGATTCAATAAAACTGTGCACTGTCAGATTCAATAAAACTGTCCACTGTCATTGATTCAATAAAAATGTGCACTGTCATTGATTCAATAAAACTGTCCACTGTCATTGATTCAATAAAACTGTGCACTGTCATTGATTCAATAAAACTGTGCACTGTCATTGATTCAATAAAACTGTCCACTGTCATTGATTCAATAAAACTGTCCACTGTCATTGATTCAATAAAACTGTCCACTGTCATTGATTCAATAAAACTGTGCACTGTCGGATTCAATAAAACTGTGCACTGTCATTGATTCAATAAAACTGTGCACTGTCGGAATCAATAAAACTGTGCACTGTCATTGATTCAATAAAACTGTGCACTGTCATTGATTCAATAAAACTGTGCACTGTCGGATTCAATAAAACTGTGCACTGTCGGATTCAATAAAACTGTGCACTGTCATTGATTCAATAAAAATGTGCACTGTCATTGATTCAATAAAACTGTCCACTGTCATTGATTCAATAAAACTGTGCACTGTCATTGATTCAATAAAACTGTGCACTGTCATTGATTCAATAAAACTGTGCACTGTCATTGATTCAATAAAACTGTGCACTGTCATTGATTCAATAAAACTGTCCACTGTCATTGATTTAATAAAACTGTCCACTGTCATTGATTCAATAAAACTGCACTGTCATTGATTCAATAAAACTGTCCACTGTCAGATTCAATAAAACTGTCCACTGTCATTGATTTAATAAAACTGTCCACTGTCATTGATTCAATAAAACTGCACTGTCATTGATTCAATAAAACTGTCCACTGTCATTGATTCAATAAAACTGTCCACTGTCATTGATTTAATAAAACTGTCCACTGTCATTGATTCAATAAAACTGTCCACTGTCATTGATTCAATAAAACTGCACTGTCATTGATTCAATAAAACTGCACTGTCAGATTCAATAAAACTGTCCACTGTCATTGATTCAATAAAACTGTGCACTGTCATTGATTTAATAAAACTGTCCACTGTCATTGATTCAATAAAACTGTGCAGTCATTGATTCAATAAAACTGTCCACTGTCATTGATTCAATAAAACTGTCCACTGTCATTGATTCAATAAATCTGTCCACTGTCATTGATTTAATAAAACTGTCCACTGTCATTGATTCAATAAAACTGCACTGTCATTGATTCAATAAAACTGTCCACTGTCAGATTCAATAAAACTGTCCACTGTCATTGATTTAATAAAACTGTCCACTGTCATTGATTCAATAAAACTGCACTGTCATTGATTCAATAAAACTATCCACTGTCAGATTCAATAAAACTGTCCACTGTCATTGATTTAATAAAACTGTCCACTGTCATTGATTCAATAAAACTGTCCACTGTCATTGATTCAATAAAACTGCACTGTCATTGATTCAATAAAACTGCACTGTCAGATTCAATAAAACTGTCCACTGTCATTGATTCAATAAAACTGTGCACTGTCATTGATTTAATAAAACTGTCCACTGTCATTGATTCAATAAAACTGTGCACTGTCATTGATTCAATAAAACTGTCCACTGTCATTGATTCAATAAAACTGTCCACTGTCATTGATTCAATAAATCTGTCCACTGTCAGATTCAATAAAACTGTCACTTCTTTAGTGCGTGCTTATTTCATATTAAAATTTCCACATCACCAGTTATGTAATCATTCTTGAGAGCATTAATGGACAATCCATACAAGTCTATGATTGCTCTTCACGTTTGCAGACTAGAACCGGAACGTGGGCATGATGGGTGATGTAATCACTGACAGAGCCGAGGAATGTTCTACGGATTGCGTCGAGTCCACGCGTGCCAACCACGATTAGCACCGCATGCTCTTCATCAGCAATCCTACAGATGACCTCGCCAGGTTTTCCTTCACCTGTCCGGAATTTGCCTTCAATCTGAAAGAAAGAAAGATTTCACACATGTAGTTCTGAACAACATGCTGTCTGCTTTTAGCCTGATTCGCAATGCTACGTATACGAATCATTGACTGTGAAATATGTTTAAGAGTGAGTGGACATGGATCTATGACAGAGGCACACGTAGCCTCTCTCCCCGAGGCACACGTAGCCTCTCTCCCCTCCCTCATAGCGATGGATTCCATCTGGAATGAGGTTTCGACAGCAATCGAGCTTAAATAAATGTACGTGAAATAAATAACGTGACATGTAGGTAATATTGCTATGGAAATGATATAAGACCTGACTTAAATCCTATGTGTTTTCTATTTGGATCAAACTTATTTTATTGTCTTGCTACACGTAATTGTAATGACACTAAAATTGCAATGAGAATAACCCTGAACACAACAATGATTGCTTTGACAGTGACCTTGACCTCGTTGACCCTTACTATTATAGTGGGCCTGAACTTGACAACCATCATTGCTTTGACAGTGACCTTGAACTCGTTGACCCTTACTATTATAGTGGGCCTGAACTTGACAACCATCATTGCTTTGACAGTGACCTTGAACTCGTTGACCCTTACTATTATAGTGGACCTGAACTTGACAACCATCATTGCTATGACAGTGACCTTGAACTCGTTGACCCTTACTATTATAGTGGACCTGAACTTGACAACCATCATTGCTATGACTGACCTTGAACTCGTTGACCCTTACTATTATAGTGGACCTGAACTTGACAACCATCATTGCTATGACAGTGACCTTGAACTCGTTGACCCTTACTATTATAGTGGACCTGAACTTGACAACCATCATTGCTATGACAGTGACCTTGAACTCGTTGACCCTTACTATTATAGTGGACCTGAACTTGACAACCATCATTGCTATGACAGTGACCATGAACTTAACAATTGTCACATATGTTGCCCTGGACACGGCAGTCAATGCTATGACAGTAATCCTGAACTCGGCAACCGTTGTCATGACAGCGGACCTAACAACCATTGCTCATCACATAGGTCAACATGCGCGTTCCATCTTGAATTTGTGTATTTTACGTTTATTTATCGTCGCTACCGGTTGCCCATATGAGCGACGCCTCCTGAAGAGATTAGTCGTTTTATATTTTTGGAGGATAGTGCAATGATACAGAGTACCCTCTGGATCTTTACGTGCACGTTGTAAAGCAACGACATGAGACCTCGGTTTAAATTCCCATCTGAAAGACTTAATTTTATTACGGTCAGACTGGGGATTCAACCTGCAATCCCTGGATTACCAGTCCAGTGTGTTGCCACTGGACTACAGATCTGTCTGTTATCTTGAATGATTGATTGAGGTTCCTTTATACTCACCTTTGTCTCAATCATTTTCAAAGTAAATTTGTTTTCTAAGGCCTTGACCTTTGCTGACAGATCATCCAGTAGTTGATCTACCTTTGAACGACCTGTAATAACATGTGTATACATTATCATCTCTTGGCGATTACAGTCGTGCCAACAACTCAAGACAAAGGGCGATTCTCCAGCTGTTGGGAGGGGAAGACACCGGGTGTCCTTCCGAGCAGTATTTCAGACACGGACGGACATCCGGATAGAACCACCGACTTTCCACAAGCTGGATAGCTTCCTCGCATTGGGATTCGATTCTAGTATCATGTGATTTAAAGTCAACCAATCGGGAGCCACTTGTTATAATATGAAAAGTAATATATAATAAATTTCAAATACTCCGATTACCTTTATTTCAGATTTTAATATACTGTCAAACCTGTGTTAGTGGTCACCTATATTGAACAGCCAACTTGCATTAAGCAGCCAGTTTTCAGATTCCCAATATGTTACTTTGTTATACATTTGACCTCTGTTAAGCAGCCACTTCCTGTGATTCCCTTGGCTAGCTGCTTAAGACAGGTTTGACTGTATAAGAAAAGTAAATTTCACGCCATAATTCCATTTTCAACATGCATCAGTAATATGGAGACGATATGTGTACATTGTATAATTCCAATGCAATTACATAGTGGTTGTCGGGCATCACAGTCCCACGATTACATAGTGGTTGTCGGGCATCACAGTTTCACAATTACATAGTGATTGTCGGGCATCACAGTTTCACAATTACATAGTGGTTGTCGGGCATCACAGTTTCACAATTACATAGTGGTTGTCGGGCATCACAGTTCCACAATTACATAGTGGTTGTCGGGCATCACAGTTTCACAATTACATAGTGGTTGTCGGGCATTACAGTTCCACAATTACATAGTGGTTGTCGGGCATCACAGTTTAGATAGCTAGCTATGCGTTCATGTTATTTGATACTTTAATATAATATGAACAATAAATTGCCAATTGCAAGTTGTCGTATTATATAGCACCAACATCGTTGTTTGGGTATAACAGTTACTTACTTGACCATGTGAAGTTGTGTGTTCCTGGAACATGTACCAGACATATATAGTCGTTGTTTGGGTATAACATTTACTTACTTGACCATGTGAAGTTATGTGTTCCTGGAACATGTACCAGACATATATAGTCGTTGTTTGGGTATAACAGTTACTTACTTGACCATGTGAAGTTGTGTGTTTCTGGAACATGTACCAGACATATATAGTCGTTGTTTGGGTATAACATTTACTTACTTGACCATGTGAAGTTGTGTGTTTCTGGAACATGTACCAGACATATATAGTCGTTGTTTGGGTATAACATTTACTTACTTGACCATGTGAAGTTATGTGTTCCTGGAACATGTACCAGACATATATAGTCGTTGTTTGGGTATAACATTTACTTACTTGACCATGTGAAGTTGTGTGTTTCTGGAACATTTACCAGACAGATGTAGTCATTGGCTCGCATCACATTTGCAACATAGACTGAAATAGAACATGCTAAGCTATCTGTAATGTTACTACCTGACACATTCTCAACAAATAAACAGTTCCATGACAGGTAGCAGTGCAACATGGGAAAATAAGCATCAATCAATTATTCTCCAAGTGTTGTTGTTGTTGTTTTGCTTATGTATCGTCCGCCCCCCGCAACGAGTCCAGACATATCGTCCGCCCCCCGTGCAACGAGTCCAGACATATCGTCCGCCCCCCGGCAACGAGTCCAGACATA
>CM026398.1:61088628-61121475 GCA_014843695.1 Archivesica marissinica | reverse complement strand
GTAGTATAGGGAGGCACAATGGTCAAAAAAGGGGGGTACTATGGTACACCCTAGTAAAAGGGGGTACTATAGTACAAAAAATAAAAAAATAATGGTATAATGTAAGAAAAACACAGTATAACATTTTGCATATATATTTTATTTTTGATAACTTATATTATCGCAGACTAACATATTATATACAAGTATATACATAATTAATTTACAAGTTCAGCATCTTCTAAGTTCCAATAAAGTTCATTTAACTCATAACTAACAAGAGTTAATTCAAGTTCAGTATCTGTCAAGCCCCAATATTGATCAGCTGTAACTAATCTTGTTCTATAAGGATATTCTAAATCATGTATTCTATATACATCAGTTAAAAATAAAGTTTCATGACTAAATTGTTTCCTACAGAAAGGACATTTAGTAAGTTTTGAAACACATGTTAAACATAGAAGATGTTTACAAGAACATTCATTAATAAAATAATATTCAATGTCTGTTTGTAAGCATATGTCACACTCTTCTCCCCACAGTTCGTAGTAGTAACACATAATACTAGTAATCTGTACACGTTATATTAAAGAGTGTTAATTCGGTATACATAGTATAATGTATCTTATTAGATAAGTCCCAATGTTGTTCAGCCTTAAGTAAAAGCACTTCTTTATGGTATGGAGAATCTATATCATGTAGTCTATAAGCATCAGTAAATGTTAAAGTATTTCTGCAGAATCCTTTACGACAAAAAAGGACATTTATTAAGTTTTGCAATACATGTTATACAAATAAGTGTAAACATATGATGCATTCTTCACCCCACAGTTCATAGTATCTGAGCATTATATAGATTTCTCTTCAGTTGAAACAGTTAAATCTTTCATATCATCAATGAAATTGCAAAACTGTTGATCTTCATCATCTGTTTTATCATGTTCCAATAAATGTATATATTTCATCCAACTATTAAACAGTAGTGGTGGTACGATATCATTATGTAGAATAACGTCACTGAATTCTTGGTATGTCCATCGAATAACTTCTTCACGTAATAAATAGCTTATATATTCTATACTGTCTAAAAATGTACTATAGAAATAATTAGAATGTAATTCATTATGTATTATCTCGAATGACATTACATCACATTTATCTATAGATGTTAAAAAAGCATGTAGTAGAGCTGATCTGTAGATAAAGTTATCTAGAGTACATTCAGGATTTGTTTCATGTTTTATATTATAAAACATTTTGTAGATCCTTCCGTAGCATTAACAGTAAAATTAAATGTTGCACGTTCAGTGTTTCGTATATGTTCTTCCGATAATAATTTTCCATCAATTAATAATCCTTTATGATGTTCAGATTTATAACCAAGAAAAAATGGATTTTCTTTGTAAGAGCTTACATTAAGCGTATAATGATTATCTTCACACTCTTGTAATTTGTTGTTAATATCTTGTAAGCAATTATTACAAGTAATACAATGTGTGTTGTTATGTAGTTCAAGTAATTCAGCTCTATAAACTAAATATTTTTGAAAATTATTAATAATATCTAAATTAATAGATGAAGGATAAGTAACATGTGTATCCATTATTGTCAAACAACATAATAAACATATAGAAGCTAATGTCTTATATACAGTATAAGATACTTGAAAAAAACACTTATGTACTACCAATTTCCTCTAATGGAATGTCTGTAGAGGAAAACCTCAAGTACATTTATAAAATTTACATCATATGGTAAAGATAAATTATCTTTATACGCAATGTAATTATTATACATCGAAAGCCAATGTTCGTATCCTATGCCTACAGTTATGCACATAGAATGTATATCATCTTTAGCAACAATAATTAAATTATGTTTTGAAAGAAAATTTCACCATCTAAAGTTAAAATTAATTCAGGTTGTATAGTAGTTATATCAATACTATTGCCAACATGTCTAATTATTTCATCATTAACCATAATGATAAAAATATCAGTGTCAATACATAAATGTATTTTAGAACATTGTAAACCAAATGCATGTTGTGCAGATACACAATGATCAGTTTTTAAATATTTATTATCCCAGGTTAGTATTTTATTATACGACATTGTTCTACACATGATTTTCAAGAACTGATATTATTGTCTAAGATGTATAGTTGTAATAGGTTGAGAAAGCCAATACCTAATGTTACTTAAAAGTAATCCCATTTGGTTTTCACCATGCCAATTTGATGGTAAAATAGCAATAGGATCTTGTAGATCTAAGCCAATGCCCCAATAAAGATCATGAACACTAGCTTCACCGAGTTTACAATATTTTGTATCTAAAAGAGTATTTAATAGATCTTTATTTTGTTGATACTTGTACATATTGCCTTGAAACATAATTTCAAAACGTTGTTTATTCCAAGAATTTGAATCGAAACCATTAAAATATGTACCTCCTAATTTCTTTTGTTTATGAGGCGATATTTCATTTAGTATTTGTTCGGCTAATAAATATTTACCATAAGTCATACATTTTTTATATTGATAGTATTGCTCGACGCAATTAAATGTGGTATTAGATTTATCTTTAAAAGAACATATATACATGTTACTAAATGGTGCATCACTATTATAGAATAGGATAACGTTATCATTCGTTCTGATAGGCATGATTAATGAGATAATACAGTTGTATCAGAATGTTTATATCCAAAAGGTATGGTATCAAAACGGTTAATGATAACACGTTTCGTATAAACAGAACGAAATAGTTTTGTACGATGTTCACTGGTAACCGTTCTATCACGATTTTTTAAAATTTTTGAATCATAATGTATGGTAGTTGCATAATTTTCTCGATCATTAGCGCAATCAACCATAGAGCCAAAATTTATGATCTCAGATGTATTATAATCTAAAGTTAAACCTTTAACTTTACATTTAGTAATAGTTAAACCTTCAGAATCTATATATTTGTAACCGTAATTTTTAGGCCCTAAACCTACATATTCAATAATTTTTCCTGATGGTACCTCATCTGCCCAGCAACCTAAACGTCCATTAATAATAGGTATATCATAAGCATCTGGACGTTTAATATAAAGACAACTATCTGTATCGAAATACAAAACTCTAGAACCTAATTTTTTAAGTTCGTTATAAAGAACTAATCGTGCATATGCCGTAACATGAGCTGCAACAGGTACATTAGCCGATTCATGAGGCAAATATTCCTTATTTTTATCTGTATATGCAGCTAATAGAAATTGGCAATGATCAAAAAGTTCTAGAGAATGCATAGTAATATCTGGATTTTGCATAAGTTCTAAAAAATACTTAACATCACTGATATATTCAGTTTCTGTCATAGTATTATTTTGCGCATTTTTTCCCCAAAGACAATTTAACATAGCTTTAGAAAAAGCCCTTAAACCTGGATTTTTAGCTACTAGATCTAATAAAATACCTTCAACTTTAAAATAATCGTCTTTAAATTTTGCTTCATCTTCTAAATTTTTAACCATTGAAGGATATCCACTAGCTTCTTGTTTAATTTTTAAGAAGTTATTTATATATTCCGAATATACATTATCTGTCCAATCATTCCAAGACCATAATTGATAGATCGTAATATTTTTATATCCTAAATCAATAGCAGCTGTTATTTCAACCATTGTCCAAGTACCTATTAAGCATCTATCATGTATATCATGATTACAATCGGTTATGTCATCCGTTGCACATTTCATACATAGAGGAAATACCATCTTTTTATTACAATGAACGGGCAAAAGAGGTAACCATAACGTTTGTGGAGGTAATATTTTACATTTTATTATGCCTCTATATTTAGTAATGTTATCAATATCTATTTCTTCGGAAGTAAGTATATCCGGATGCCCAATAGGATATTCTCTATATTTATTAACGTAAGGATATAAACTACATACATCAACATATTTTATTTCTTCATCTTGTTTGATTTTATAATATATTTTAACGGAATTAGTTCTACCTCCAAATAAAGCATCTCTGGGTCTGATAGGTTCTAAATGTTCCCAAAACTTAGCTATAAAAGTTCTATATTCTATATCAGCTTTACATAAACGATCAAATACGCATTCCCACATACTAGATACAGCATAGCCTAATTTAAGTAAGTAATCTTTTCTATCAACAGTTAATTTATATAAAGCATCCATAGTTTTAGATGAATATGGATTAATTATAGAACGTTTTTTATAACATTTAATACATCCATGAAAAAAACATCCATTAAATTCGTATACAGTATTAGTTTTCTCACAAAAACCATCAACATACATGTCTCCAATTTTATGTTCTCCACCATTAAGTGCATGTTTAATTTTAAGTTTCTGTTTACAACTTTCACCTTGAAGCCATATAATAGCTTTAATTGAATAACGACATTTATTTGGATAACCAGCATCAGATATAATAGCTAAAGATTGTTCAGGTAAATAGTTTTTTCTCCATGTTTTATTACAAGCTCCAGGTAATGTTAGAGCTTCTGTAAAAGGATTGAGACCTTCATTATCAATGAAAAGTTCAATAAACAATCCACAACCTCGTCTTAAGATATCAACATCAGATATACAATATAAACGCATTTCAAGATCAAAATCGAAAACACATTTTTCAGACACTTTAAGATTATACCATTTAAAAAAAGTTGTTCTAGCATCTGGATTCATCATACCAGGTTTATATAATTTTAACGGTAAATAAGGTCCTATATAACCATCATATTCGCCAGTGTTAGCCCAAAAAGGAAAATAACCTTTAGACAATTCCGTAATACCAAAAGTTTTAGGAAATGCAGATAAAGGCATTTGTAGGTAACTCAAAGAATCAATAAGTATAACCCCAAAACATTTCAAAGAAATTATATTATTACCTCTCATAATAACAGATGGTTTACAAGTACTTTCTTGTATTAAATGCCTAAGTATGAACTGTGCATCGTAACCTTTAGAATTATGAGCCACTGCACATATGTTTTTATGAGCTGGTTGAAATAGCCAAGAACAAAAATCTTTCAATGTTGAAGAACCTGAGAAGATCCTTTGTCTAGATTCTTTAGAACAAATACAAGGATCCTCTATAGGTTTCGATATACAAATATCGCATACTTTATGAGCAACACAAAAATTAGGTGAATGTTCACCTGTGGAAAGAAACATACATTCAAAATCGTAGAAAATATATGTTTGTTTGATTTTAGTATCCCTATTATATTTAGGAATAAAACAATCATGATTTTCACCAACAATCTGTTTACAGTATTTACATTTTCTAGAACCAGCACATAAATGATTTTTATTTGTAGCTATAACTGTTTGGCCGCAATCTTTACATTTATAAACTTGAGAACAGATATTAGATGTTTTTCTAATAAGTTTATGATTATCGTAACATGTATCACTACGAAATGTACGTTTACAATCTGTACATAATTTGAGTGAAACATAAGGGCATATAGATTCTGCATAACATTCACATATTTCATGGCATTTATGTTTGCCACGAGAACTATAGAATACGTTACATGATTCACAGTAATAACTACGCCCTTTAAAACCACATATACTGGTAATACAATCAAAATGATGATGATGATTATATATATGTATGGATATACCATTATATGGTGATGTATACAATAAATGTCCATGCTGATCCCATATATTTAGTTTATAATAAGGTTTTAAATGTTCACTCATTATTTTAAATTGTTTGAGTCCACATTCTATATCATTTGGTATATCGCAAGCTGCTAATAGTTCTTTAGCTGCTTTGGATTGAGTTAATCTATTAGAATGTCTAATGTTACTCCATTGTTGTTTCCATTCATGGGTATTATTTTTATTTGCATGTGTTAAACAAACGCATATAGCTCTGGCAAAACATGTACTATCTGTATAATTCATAATTCTAACAATTGATTTCTTAATTTTAGTCATATTGTTAATACTAATATGACTACCATAGTTCATATTAAGTCTTCCACGACCTCCGGGTATAATAGTATGTGTCATTTCCAATCGTAAGCCTTTGTCTTCCATTTTAAAAGTTTTATTACTTTGTGCAACTTTTTGAATTTCACCTAATATGTTATTGCCACTAATTGTTGAAGCTGTTGCAAAAGGTATATGTATACCAAATCCTAAGGTAGGATGTGTAACGGATATTCTAATTTTATCATTATCGTCAACATTACCATATTTCTTTAAATCATTTACTATGGCATCAAATATAGCTGGTGTATATCGTTTACCGCCATCAATAATTAAATCGTAAACTCTGCTAGATGTTTTAAATTTACGAGAAATTCTAACATCTCGTTCCAGTATTTCGTAAGTAGAATCGTTATCATCTTCATTTTCAGACGATTCATCTTCAGAAGATTCGTCCGTAGATTGAGAATAGTCTACAAGAGGCATCGTTGTATGATAACTGTACAGAGTGATACGTAATGGCACATCTTATATAGCCTTAAGTCCTCGATAAATCTATAAAAGAAGAGACATAATAGCTGTTAGTTACATTGTCAGAAACAATACCGACAAACATGGATACTCGAGACTTCTCTAATTATAGATGTTATAAATGTAACACCTTAGGACATTGTTCAGCCAATTGTAAAGCTTCAAAAGCTAAAATACAATCCGTTAAAATACAATATAAGAAAGCAGCTAAATGTACAAAATGTAAGGAAGTTGGACATTATGCAACCGAATGTGAGGCACCAAAATGTTTGTTATGTTATCAAATAGGACATAACAAGGATACATGTAGCGAAGATAAATGCCTATGTTATAAATGCCATAACATAGGTCATTATCCATCTGCATGTCCTAATGACGAAAAATTAAAAAATATTACGTGCTATAAATGTAAACGTAAAGGACATTACGCAAATTATTGTAAAATATTGTTATGTACCAATTGCGGAGGTACTGATCATTTAAGTAAAGTATGCCCAGAAGTTAGATTGTGCTATAAATGCCATATGCCTGGGCATTTTGCATCTAAATGCGAAATAACGGTTGAAATTAAAGATGAAGAACCAACACCTAATCAAGAAGCGATGTTACATTTAGAAGACCAAAGTGACATGGATACAGATAATACAATAATTATGAGCGATGATGATGACTGGCTAGGCAAATCACTATTGAAAGTTGAAAATTCTTCGAATAAAACGAAAGAGCTTAAGAAGTTGAAGAAGAATAATAAAGATTTACGAAAACGTAAATATAACGATATACTGGATACGTTTGTCAAGGATACCCAAGCTAATAAGAAACAATATACATTGTAAAGAACTATAAGCACTTATACAAGCATATAGTGTATATAAATAACATAAAATGGATCATTATAATAAACGACTACAACCTGTAAGGTGTATAATATGTAATTATAAATTATATGGTAATAACTTTTATTGTAATAAGTGCAAACATTGGTATAATCTGTATATAAAAATACACGATTATAAATATCCAACATGTTGTTTGCAATGGAAGGAAATATAGGAGCTGGCAAAAGTACGTTATTAAAACGTATTGCTAGAACATTTACAGATTCTCATATATATCCTGAGAGAGTATTAGAATGGACATGTGTACATGGTCGTAAAAACGATTACAATTTATTGTATCTAGGTAAAAAGGATCCAAAAAACTATGCATTTCCATTACAAATAACTACTTTAGAAAGCCATAGAAAAAATTTGAAAGAAATAAATGGTAAACCCGGAAACCATTTTTGTGAAAGATCTCAATGTAGTTGCCAAAATGTGTTTACCAGATATTGTATCGAAGAAAATAACATGAATGATTGTCAAACAGCCGTATATGACAATATGGTAGCTACCATGAGAAAACCAGATCATATTTTATATCTGGATACACCTCCAGATATATGCTTACAAAGAATAAGAAGACGTGATAGACCTGAAGAACTACAATTGGACATAGAATATTTAAATGTACTACATAGATATCATCAAGAATGGTTATCTAACGAACAAATACCAATAACTGTATTACATTACGAAAATAATATAAAACATATAATGGATAAAATACGTACTGTGTTATCCAAACATGATTAGTGTTTTGTCGGAGCTGTAAATTTGATCTTCTTTTTTCCAATAGGAGGATACTTCATAGATTTTGAGATTTTATGAGCTTCTTCAGAATTAGAAGTACTATGTTTACGTTTCCTAGAATACTTTTCCTTTGTATCAGAGCTTTTACTTGATGATGATGATGATTTTTTAGGTATACTAATTTTAGGTACCTGTAAAGGTACATAAGGTATCTCTGTATTAACAGACGTAAATTTAACAGGTACCCTAATTTCTTCGGGTACAAATATCATACGTTTTTCATTCATTAATTTAGACATATCTCTAGAATGAGATACCAAAATATCTAAAGAGTTGCGCATATGAATAAAATTAAAATTTGATAATTTTAATTCAGCCAACATATCGCCAAAACTATTTCCAGTTGTAGGTTCATAAGGTAAATCCTGTGTAGGATTATAAGGCATATTATTAAATACCTTATTATCTAGCATAGGTAAACCATTATCAACCATACAAGTATCTAAAATATCCTCCATAATTGTAGAACTCATAATAAATAAGTAAGATACAAAGGAATATTGTTTTTGGTACAACATACGATTATGCTCAGTTTTATACTATTCTGTTATAAAACACTTACGAATAATTAACCAATAGTTGAATAGACCGAATATAATAGGTCTTCATATAAGTGTTTTGTTTACGTCACATATATGTAAAAACATGTTTTATGCACGTATACATTATTGTTGTTAATAACATGTATTTTTTAGCACGTATATAATTTTAATTATAATGCTTATATATATTTGTGCACGTATATAATTTTAATTATAATGCTTATATATATGAAAATTATGAAATAAAATCTCATACTCTATATATATTTTGTTTGTTATTGTACTTAAAATGATGGAGTATAATAATAACATTATTTTCCATCATCCTAGTAATATATTTGTTGCTGGACCTAGTGGTAGTGGCAAAACTGTTACAGTTGGAAAAATAGTCAAATATAGAAAATAACTCTTTGACAAACCTATAGGAAATGTATATTGGTGTTATAAAGAATGGCAATTTCAATATGAAAATGTTAAAAAAGAAGATACAGAAGACTTAATAACTTTTATAGAAGGAATACCCCCAGATGATGATAGTTATTTTCCAACATCTCCAGAAATTCCGTATATGATAATTTTTGATGATATGATGGGTACGGAATATGAAGATAAATTCGTATCATGGTTTACACGAAAAGGCCATCATAGAGACGCTACGTGTATATATATAACTCAAAATTTATATCAACAGAGTAAGAATTCTAGAAATATAAATTTAAATTCAAAATATATGTTATTATTTAAGAATAGTAGAGATAAAGGCCAAATAAAAGTTTTATCTGGGCAATCACAAATTATGCATTTAGTAGAAGCATATAATAATGCTACCGAACCACCTTACGGTTATTTATTATTGGACTTCCATCCGATGACTAACGATAAATATCGATTAAAAACAGACATATTTCCTCATAGTGACGGTACAGGCTCAAGAATATACGTATAAAAAATGAATGTGTACGATTTAATAAGTCGTTTAATGAAGGAACAAAATCCTGATAAACGCGAAAAATTATTATCTATAGGAGATAATCGTTTAATGAAATGGTTTATATCGATAGCTAAAGGTATATTAGAAAATGAAATACCTATGCCTAAACAAACTTTAAAGTTTATGAAAAAACATGAAAATATTATAAAAGCTATAGGAGATAAAAGTACATCTACTATAGATAGAAAAAAATTACTACTTACTAAAGGAGGTTCTGGTTTCTTAGGAGGCGTAATGATGCGTACATTTATGAATTGGAAAAGAGATAAAAAAGTTAATAAACCTAAAAAATCTAGAATAGTTAAGAAACAAAATAAAAAAAAGGTAGTCTTCAAAGAACATATAACATCTATGCCTATAAAACCTGCGGGTACTATGTTACAAGATATGACACCTATTATGAGTCCTATATCATCTTTAGGTATAGATACGTCTCAAGGTTTTAGTTCTGATGATTATGATTTTAGTACACCTTTACCATGGGCTCCATTAAATACATCTAATATACAACCTAATATAGTTAAATTGCCTTCTATGGATTCATTTTTAAATCGTATAACGCCTACTAAAAATTATACATCACCGATATTAACTAATTGGAATAATTTATATAATAATAATGATGAACAACCTATGATAACTTCAGAAATGGATGATTTATCTCAATACTTATAAATATAGGTACTAAAGGTAATAAGTCATCATTTAATATAAGAGCATCATGGCTAGAAAACATAAAATTATGCGTCAAAAAATTATTAAATTACATAATAAAAGAAAACGTAAAAATAAACGTAAGAATCAATATGGAGCTGCCCCAGATTTTTTAAGATGGCTAGGAGTTTATTAAAATACTTATAAATACTAGATGTAATTATTATATATAATCATTTAACGTAAGAGTATCATTGCAGGAAAACGTAATATAAAACGTCGTAGAGGCCATAAAATACATATAAAAAAACATAAAATAGTCAGAAGAAATCAACGTGGAGGCCTACCATTACCATTAATTGCTTTAGGTGCTGGTCTATTAACTCCTATTATAGCCGATGGTGTTAAAGATCTTATAAAACGTTTAGGTGTATAATTATAATGTCATTAATGTACTATAAGTTATCATGAAAACGTTAAAAAGTAAGCAGCCTTTAATAAAACGTTACGGGCAAGTGTTATTAGGTTTACGTAATACACCTGATACATTTAAACGCAACATAATTAAACGTTGCGATAATTGTTTAATACATTGTATATGCGAATGTTGCCATAATGTATTAAAGGGTAGTGTTAATATGAATAAGAGTCATAAGGCATCATTAAAGCATTGGAGTAAGGATATACGTTTTTTAGCCGATAAAACTATATCTACTAAACGTAAACGTAAAATAATAACCCCTCAATTAATAAATGTATTAATTGATAGCGTAAAATCTAAAGTAGAAAATACAATATGAATAAAATGGTCTTAGTTCCCGAGGCTCATGTAGAGGAATTAAAACGATTACGTTTATATCAAAGAGCTAAATTACCGCCTAAACCAGAAATAATACAAACTGTAGATATACAAAAAAGTATTGATGAATTAATGACAGACCCTAATATAACTGATACTGATAAAATGCATCGTTATGGAGAATATATGTTAAAATATAATAGTTTTAAAGACCAAGCTACAGATGCAACTGAAATATCTAAACCACCTGCATATGTACCCGAAATTTTAAAACCTATATCTAATGATAATGTAATTACAGATATACCTAAAAGTATGCAAAAGCCTATAAGCAATTTGTTAGATCAAATAAAAGGTAATACTAATATTACTTGGGACAATAAAGGTGTTGTAAGCATTAATGGCAAAGTTATAGTAGGTAGTAATATAACAGATATTATGAATGATGCTGCTAGGGAAAGAAAATCTAGAACAAATGCTGTTGGTTGGTTAGATGTTGCTGAAGAGTTATTAAATAAAAATCAAAAAATAAATGTAGGCAATAAAAGATGGAGTAACTATGTAAATAAACAATTCAATCATAAAAGAGCTAGTGACATAATAAATACACCATCTAGTAAAAAGCATTCGAAGAAAAAACATTTAAGACGTAATAGTTCTTTTACGCACGATAATGACGATTATGATGATAATGTATCACCGATAAAACGTTCAAAAGATACAAAATGGTCAATGTGGAAATAAAAGATAAAATTTTAAATTCTATTTATTACGATATAAAAAATCCAGCATCTTTTTCAGGAATCGGTAAATTATATAAAGCTGGGAAATTATTATTAAAATCTTTAACTTTAAAAGATGTTAAAAATTGGCTATCAGAACAGAAAACTTATACGTTACATAAACCTATAATAAGAACATTTAAACGTAGAAAAACTATAGTAGCTGGTATAGATTTTCAATGGCAAGCAGATTTAGCTGATATGCAAAAATTTAGTAAACATAATAAAGGTTATCGTTATTTATTATGCGTTATTGATATATTCTCAAAAATGGCTTGGGTTAAGCCTATAAAAAATAAATTATCTAAGACTTTAATACATTCATTTAATACTATATTAAATGAATCACATAGAAAACCTAAAGCTTTACAAACAGATAAAGGTAGTGAATTTATTAACGAACCATTTCAAAAGTTTTTAAAGAAAAAACATACATTTTTTTACAACTGAAAATCCTGAAACTAAAGCTAGCATTGTTGAACGTTTTCAACGTTCACTTAAAGGTAAAATGTGGAAATATTTTACGTATAATAATTCAAAAAAATATATAGATGTATTACAAGATCTTATAGATAATTATAATATTTCTAAACATAGTTCTACGGGTTATAAACCTAAAGATGTTAATATAGGTAATGAACATATAATTTCCGATAATATTAACTATGTTGAGACACCTAAAGATATATCTATTAAAATTGGGGATCAAGTCAGAATCAATAAAACTAAAAAACATTTTACTAAAGGTTATTTACCTAATTGGACATTATAAATATTTATTGTATATAAAGTTATTAAAGGATCTCCAACAACATTTAAGGTTCATGATTTGAACGGTGAGGAAATAAAAGGCTCATATTACAGGAATGAATTACAATTTATTAAAAATAAAGGAGATTACGATATAGAAAAAATATTAAAACGTAGAGTAATTATTAAAAAAGGTCATAACATTAAAGAAATATTTGTTAAGTGGAAAGGTTACGATAATTCATTTAATGAATGGATACAAGCTTAAAATATGGATTCAATATCTATAGAGAATAATCTTAATAAAACCATAACGCCTCCTATAAAATCTAAGGATATAGCCGGTCTATATAGATATACAGCCCAGATGTTACTCATCTATTGCGTTTTTGCAGCATCCGTGTGGGGTCTAGCATACGGTAATACAAATAATAAAGACGTTTGGCTAGTTCTTTTAAGTACAATAACGGGGATAGGTTTACCTTCACCTAAAATATCGAAACGAAGATAATGGAAGATTTCTATGTAACCCTTATGAGTGATAGTTCTTTAAATATATATCCTAATAATACAGTAGCAGAATTTAGATGTAAATTAGCTAAGCCTATAAACTTAAATAAAGAAGAATGGCGTGTAGCTCTAACTGAAATCACCTATCCGGGGGCCATATTAATTGTTATAGAAGGGGAACAACATTTTGAGCTTACATTACCTGATGATATAGAAGTTTTAGAACCAGGTCCTTATAGAGGTAATATACCTCTAGGTTTTTATGAAACACCTTTACAATTTATGCAAATGATAAATGCTTGTATAAAAGATATATTAGATCGTGTAATTAAAATAAGAATAACGGCTATAATAGATAGAATACTTGAAACGGATGATGTACTTCAAATATTACTTAAATTTCGTAGTAGTAATAGTGTATGCGAATTACATACAATACCCTTAAACGTTAATATAGGATTAACTTTTCATCCTAATATATGTAGAAAATTAGGTTTTTTAAATGCTACTACAAATTATATTTTACGTCCTATAGATATAGAACCATCTCCTTTTAAAGAACCTGTTAATCTATTAATTAATGATAGTTCTATATACGTTTACATAGATATTATAGAACCTGTAATGATATCTGATGGTGAAGAACAATTATTACGTGTTTTACCTTTTAAAGTTAAAACTAACGTTAATCATTATAGTACTAATGAATTTCAACATGATCAATATATAAAAATAAATCGTAACCGTATAGATGAAATATCTGTTAATATAAAAAACGTTTTAGGTAATAATATTCATTTCCATGATGGTAAGTGTATATTAACGTTACATTTTATAAGAGACGATATATTTAGTAATTTCGTATAATGGAACGTTCAGAAAATTTCTATATCACATTAGATAGTCAACGTATTAAATTTAAATCTGAAGAGAATGATAATAATGCTTATTTTAAAGTCTCTATACCTAACGGTATAACTCTAAGTAATGATAACAAATGGGAAGTAGGTTTAGTCGATGGTATTATACCTAATAAAGTATTTAACATTACAGATTCAAACAATACATTTTTTTTAGCTATTAGAAATGCTCAATACCCCGAAAAACTAATTGAACGAGGTTACAGAGATGTACCATTTTATAATAAATGGTTTTTTTTTGATACTCGTGAGATTCGTAAAATGAATTATAATTATAGATATACCATGTTTAGGCATTATAAAAACGTAATAGATGTTAATAATGAATTTTTATATGATCCATTATCTGAGGATCAATTTTCCAGAAAATATGGTGTAAAATTCTATGTTATGGGACCTAAGGACGATAATACTCCTAATAAATATTACGATAATGATTGTACATTATTACCATTTAAAATACCTAATGGAGTTTATAACGATTATAAAATCTTAACAAGTATTATGGAAGATAGCTGGAATAAAATGTTTGGTACTTTTTGGGCATCTACGAAATATAATCTTTGGAGAGCATCGGCTAGCGCTTGGGACATTGGTGTATCTTTATCTTGGAAATATAACCATAATCCTTATTATATGTATTATAAGAAAAAATCATTATCTTTAATATCAAATACTCCAGAAAATATAGGACTCCTTGTACCTACATTATTAGGTAATATGTTAGGTATCGATTCAAGTCAAGAAGTTATTAGCGTACATAATAAGCCTCATTATTATGTATTCCCTAAAATGGATTGTTTTGTTCATGAACCATATTTGTATTTAGGCCTTACAACCTATACGTATATACAAATATCGTCGATTTTAGTATAGTAGGATCTGGACAATCACAATTACTAAGACAGTTTACGTATAATCACGCTCCTAATGTAACTACTCATAAAAGTGTACAATTTAAACATATACATTATTTGCCGATTACAGATAAACGTATACACGATATATATATATTTATATGTAATGAATTAGGTGAACCTATTCATTTAACGGGCGATGTTTGTATAGTTAGGTTAGAATTTCGTAGAAGACCATTATGAATATACCTGTATATAGAGGCCGTGTTAGGCAACGTGGTTATGGTTTAGGTGGAACATTAAAAACTGTTGGCAGTAATCTTATACCTTATTTAGTAGATAATATGGCTAGTACTTTACTAAATGAAGTTACTGGAGGTGTACATGATGTAATAGAAAATCCAAAAACTTATAAACATATTGCTAAAAAAAGAGGTTCAAACGTACTTAAGCATGTAACCAATAAATTATTAAAAGTTTTAAATGAAGATAAACTAATGACTGCTCTAACTAATAATAAAACTAAAAGTATAAAGGGACTTATTAATACTAATAAAAGCCAGTCAGGTTCAGGACGTAGAAAACGATGTAACGATCATTCTGTTAAAAGAGCTAAAAAACGACGATTAGATTATTTCGATTAATAAAAATAAATATGATTACAGGTTCTACTTTATGTAATAAAGGGGAGTTGGACCTCTATAGTTTACCTCCAACACTTACAACAATGGATAGAGCTTTTATTAATGAACATCAACCATTAGTTAATCCTTACGAAAATACAGCTCCTATTGAATTTATAATTCCTAGGCAAACTGAAAAATGGACAGATCTTATGGATCTAGAATTAAACCTTAAAATTAAAATGGTTAAACTTGATGGTACTAATTATGATACTGAAAGTGCTGTTTCTATTATAGATAATCCATTACATTCATTATTTTCTCATGTAGATATATACATTAACGGCAAATTAATATCTGGTAATGATAAATATCCTTACAGAGCTTTTTTAGAAACTTTATGCGGTTCTAGCGAAACGGAACAAAATATGTTAGAAGATACTCAAATGTGGGCAAAAGCTCAAATAGGAGAATTACGTAATTATACAACTTATGCTGGTACTCCTAATAGTGGAGGTTCTAAAAGACGTAATATAAAATTATCAGCTGGCAAAGTAGTAGAATTACAAGGCAAATTACATACAGATATTACCAGACAACCTAAGTATCTACCTAATATGTGTGAATTAAAAATTAGATTAGTTAGATCTTCTCCAGCTTTTTATATGATAGGTGATGATTCGGCTGGAGGCAAAATAGAAATTATACAAGCAGTTATGAAAGTACGTACCTTTAGATCCTAATGTATGGATATCTTTAAATAATGCACTTAGATCTGCACCTATGAAAATACCTATTAAACGTGTTGATATTAGCGTATTTACTGTTATGGATGGTCTAGTATCTAAAATAGAATCAAATCTAATACATGGTCAAATACCAAAAAGAATTATTGTAGGACAAGTTAAAAACTCTGTAATGAATGGTGCAATTAATCATTCACCATTTTCATTCGATGATTTTAATATCTCTAAATTAAAAATTACAGTTAATGGTTCTAGTATAGACGCTAATCCTTTATATATGGATTTTTCTAAAGATAATACTCTAGTATGCCAAAGTTATAGATCTTTTTGGAAAGGTCTTGGTATCGAACATGGTAAAGATCTTTATGTATTTCCAATCTCTGTATATAAAAAAAAACATACTCTATGGACTGTTGATTTTACGCCCGATTTAGGATGCGAAGAAGGTCATCTTCATCCTGTTAAAAACGGTAATATAGAATTTGATATGGAATGGAAATTACCTCTAGAATCGCCTATAAATGTTATTGTTTATGCCGAATATGATGATATGATTATGATCGATGGTCTACGTAATGTTATTACATCTTAAATTATGGACACATACACTTTACAATATATTTTAGATACAATTTTTCCATCTTTAAATGGTGTTGTATGTGCTAGAGACGAATTATTATCCATTAATAAACGCCGTAAATGTTATATCGTTAATACTGATCCAATTTCTAAACCTGGACAACATTGGGTTTTAATTTATCGTACTAAAACATTTAATTGTTATTATTTTGATTCATATGGAGGATATAATCCTATTGAAAACGATATAGCTACTTTCTTAAACATTAATTGTTTAAAAGTATTCAGGAATAGAAATCGTTTTCAATCTGATTCTACGCAATTATGTGGTGTATATTGTTTATATGTATTATATGCTATTGTAAATTATAATCATACTTTTTCTCATATAGTACTTAATACTTTTAGTTTTACGAACTATTTAACCAATGATATGTTATTAACTAAGTGGCTTAGACATTTTTACCATTCACTTGAACAATTGAAGATGAACAGTACCGTAAAAAAAAAAAAACATGTGTCAAACTTGTATTTCAAGGATGTAGGCGTTTCTTAGTGTATATAAGAAGATGTTAAACGTTCACTCTTTACAATATTTTGAAAGCTAACAGTTATCATGGCTACTACTTCGAAATTAAATACTGGTAAAGCTCTACTAACATTTACCAGTACTACGGCTATAGATGTACCAGTTAAAGAAGTTATTGATGAATTAACTATAGATATTGCTGCAAAAATTAAATATCGTTTAGATGGACACACAGATTGGATAACCTGTGAAGGAAACGAATTTGTTGAATCTCAACATTTAAACCTAGTGTTATTGGATGAACATAATAAAATTCTGGTTACACAAAATCTACCAGGTTCTCTAATTACTACGAATGAACCTATATACACAACTATTGGGACACAAACTACTATGGAAACTTGTCCATGTGCTACATGTAGTTTTCTACGCAACAAATATAATCATCTTGAAAATGTTGATGAGAAATCAAAGTTTGATGAACAACCAACGATTAAACAAGAACCGAAAGTAGAGATTATAGTCATAGATGATACAGTCACCAAACAAGAACCAAAAGTTCCCTGGGGAAGAAACTACTATGGACGTTGATAATACAGTCATCAAACAAGAAACAAAAATACGTTGGCAAGATCGTCTTGATGGACTTAATAAATCTATTAAAGATTGGTGTACATGCGATAAATGTCTACCTGATAACTCTAAATCGTGGAGTAATCGTATTCAACAACTGAAGAAACATAACAGAAACTTTAAAATTGCTGTACGTGTTGAAAAGAAACAACTAAGACGTAGTGCAAGAATAGCTGCGAAATTAGCTAAATAAAACTAGAGTGAACGTTTTCATCTTTATGCTATTACACTAAGTAATGTTCTAGGAACTTTCGTTAACAGTGAACTATAAACAGTGAACTATATGTTTTTTTATTATAACAAAAAAATGTGTGCATGACCATTATTATACTTTTGTATATATGTAATCTGTGTTAGACTATAAGTTATAAAAAATAAAATATGTATGAAATTTATATATCTCTTTTATTATTTACAAAAAAATTACTAGTACAGATGGGATTCGACACTCGGACAACCTATATACAAATTTTGACTAAAGACATATTCTTATTTTTTGACTGAAACTACGGCTATTTTTTTAATTTTTGACTGAAACTACGGCTATTTTTTATTTTACACCTAATAAACTTTGGATCTTAATTTTGTACTATAGTACCCCCTTTTACTAGGGTGTACCATAGTACCCCCTTTTTTTACCATTGTGCCTCCCTATACTATAGCACCCTTGAAGTTCAATTACAAATATATTTGAAGTTCAATTAGAAATTCAATTAGCAATGTAGATCTTTACATGTATTTTAACAGTTTGACTTCTCAGCCATATAGATCATCCAATTAGTAACAGAGGATAATCCCATTGAAGTGTGCAATTAATGGCTTCACTAGGAGGAATCAATTAAATTTATTTTATTATTATTTTTACAACTTTGGAAAGAAATATTCATAGTGGGGTTTTGTCCAGAATTCTGATTAAGGAGTGGGGTTCTGTCCGAGTGGGGTTTTGTCTTGTGGGGTTATGTCCTGTGGGGCTTTGTCTGAGTGGGGTTTTGTCCTGGATTCTAATGTATACAACCGGTGACACTGCAAGATCTAGAAACATATGCATATATCTATCCATTTTTTCTTATTCACATGTATATGCAAAAACTTATGCAACCTGATCTTGCTCTATGCTGTTTGCAAAACAGACTTTATACGGGATTAGCAGGTTAACAGTAATTTTCTAGCAATGTCTAAAAACAGTTTTGTTGTCGTAATAGATTTAACCGTCCAAACATTATATATTATAACCCTAACTAGCTTTACTTTGAAACTATCTGTTTCCTATCCTATAGAGAAGCAAATTAATATTTACCATAACAGCTGCGGGGGGCGGGGTTCCCGTCTCCTCTGCTGGGGGGGCTCGGCAGTGTTGCCATCTCCTGAGGCGGTGAAGGTGGCAGGCGAGGGGTCTTCCACGGCGGGCTCTTAGTAGAGTAAAGTTTGGCAAATGTAGACTGTGACCGCAGTCTGAAAGACATAACACATATTCAGTTGCCTAATTTTCATACTCCGTGGCCGAGTGGTTTATGGTTGTTGACTTCAAATCACTTGCCCCTCACCGCTGCAGGTTCGAATCCCACTGGCGTCTCGGATTTTCATGTGAGCCAGCTTGCTTGCGGAAGGTCGGTGGTTCTACCCGACTGAAATACTGCACAGAGGGACACTCAGGGTTGTCTTCCTTTACCAATAAAAGCTGGAGCTCGCCCAGATAGTTCGCCGGTGGCAAGGGTAAATAAACCTAATTAAACATATCTAAGGACTGCTTTGTAAAGAAAAGTAAAGGCATTCCATTAACTTACACTTGGTCGGACACGTCGTAGTCCCGGTCGGCAGTGCTGAGTTTGTGACACAGCATGGAGGCGCAGTCCCGAGCTAGGTGCGGATGTGTGCGTATCGCATGACTGGTCACAACCTTCCTGTTTTTAGTAAGGCTGGGTAGAGATTCTGGGAAATGTTCTCTCATGCCAGCCCTGAAATATACAATGCCTGTATGTAATAAGCACTCGTGTATTACGATATATTTAGTAGAAACATGTTGATATATATATATCTTAAATATATATATATCTTAAGGTAGACTACTGTATGCCGCTAATATGACTCTTTTACGAGACAATGCATGTAAGTTATTACTTACCTTTTTGCTGTCGCACTTTAATATTTGAGGATAAATGTAACTGATTGCTTACCTTTACCATCCATACATCTGGAAGGATTTCACTGGCTAATATTTGAATCTCTGGTTACAAAAGTACTTAGCGGGGAAATATAATACATTACAGATTTATAAACAGACTTCTTATAAATAAATGATTACCTTGCTCATCATCATTGGTAGGTTCGAGCAACATAGATCTACCCTCCCTTCAAGCCACTTGACCCTCTCAGTCAGCGATTTCGTTTCATCTTTTAGACGCCAAATTACATTTTGCAGTGTCAATATCTGAATATAAAGTTTATACAAATTAAAATAGAGTGCTTATAGTGCGTTGAAATTCCACACATTAAATCAGCAGATAACGGTTCTACACTTGTCTTGGTTTACCATTTACCTATATATGACTGATTTATATCAAACTAAATCTAAATATTAAGCTATATAATAAATAATCGTCATGAAATCACCAACATTCTTTTATTTTCTATCCAAGCGTCTGTGAAAATAGGAACTGGTGCGCACTTGCAGATCACGTGGTGTTTATCGGCCAGTGGATGAGTGGGAATCACGTTTACGTTGCAACCGCGTTGAGATTTTTGAACAAAATTCGAATGCTTTAAAGCCGTTGATTAGTAACTAGTTGGAAGCATATAAGATCTTAGTTCAAAAATAGCATCAGCTGAAAATACGTCCTCTCTAGTTTATTTCGGTACCAAATACTTGGGGGCAAACCGCGGGATAGTATCATTGGAGACCTCCGGAAAATACCTCCTACCCGGCTTAGATATTTTGTTTCACTGCGATTAATAACAATGACAATTAACACCAAGCTAATTAAAATGTGTTTTTGATGCCTTAAATTACACAAATACGTGCTTCTATCACATTTATTATAATACTACCCGTGTTACTCGGAAATATTACCTTCTTCTCCACAGTTTTGTTAGTTCGTTGCAGAGATCTTAGCTTTTTGTTCTGCTCTTGTAATATCGCTATCTGAATGGAGGAAGAAACGTTGAAAATGTTAAAGTTTGATCTTATCCGACAGTAGCTACTTTTTCCACCTCATAATATGCAAGTATAATATTAAATAGACATACCTTGCTTTCCAGGTCTCTGTTCGCTTGCACTTGTTGCGCATACGCAACACGATTGTCTACGATAACATTCATCAGGGGCTGTATCATTGTATGTTGTCCATGATTTTAGATTGAAGACGTAAACGATGTTGTATCTTTTATACACCCATATAGACCCTCTGGATGTCTTTAGAATAAACACATTTTAGCATCATTAGGTACGACATGACACCTGTTCTCGTTCTTTTACGAATGACCTGTCGCACGTTTTTCATTAATATTGCACATTATTTACATAGGACATGTACCGTAAAGGAACACATCTTACCTATTCATTAAATGCAGATGTGTACAGAGATATACGCTTCTCTTGTTCTCTACAGATCGATAGCCACCCTGAGTGCACACTTTACACAGCAAATACAAATGAAAACAAATTTAATACATGCCAACTTCACGTTTCAACCCAATGTTGAGTTCATAGACATAGCTATTGATCATTCGGAAATTCTTCAGTCGCGGATCCGGTCATAGAAAAATTGCACTAGCTTTTAATACACGAATATTGAATTAAAACACAAATACACTTTATATATCGCATTGTTACGTTATTAATGTTATAAAGTCACACTTCAAATAGCCAGGAAATAGCCTCATATTTCCCTACATTTTTTACGGAGACATACTCCCCACCCACTCCTACACTACCTCGATTTAAATTTGTCTCTGGCTACGGTACTGCTCTATATACAATTGTAAAGATGCTACAATGTCTAATATGTCTTTAGAATACATGATTTACAAGATTTATGGCTATTTGCCCAAACATTAAAAATGGCGTTTCTTTGCCCAAAAAGGGGTTTGCTCGCCCAACCAATTCTACACTACTAATATTTAAGGTTCTGAAAGTATATGCATTTAGTAGGGTACTAGTTATGTTGTCACTTTTTCATGAAAATGGCTGAAATCTCATAGAAATATGCAAACAAAAAATACTTTCTATATAAATATTTAAGATATTCTGCATTAATCATTTACATCAATAAATCCACTTACTATCTGCAAAGTTTCACTGTAAGCAAGTGTCATAAAAAGTTATAGCTCTAATAGTTATTGAAATTGTGTGCGAAATAACTAATCGCCTTAAATTCGAAATAACTAATCGCCTTAAATTTTATCACTTTTGGACTGCTACAGCACGTTCATTTCTTTATTATGCACAGATATTCTAAGGTTCTGTTTGCTGTTTAATACTTTTTCAAAGGTCCCCATCACGATATTTGCATTAAGTTGGTCCCAGGGTTGTAACGGTACGACGATTGAGTCTGGTAGACCTTCGTGATGAATAACGACTCTTCCCAAATCATTTCCCGCCAAATCTCCTCGAGCTTGATTCAACACCTGTTTGTTTACCTGGGTAGCCGTGGCCTGCAAAGGCAAAGCACCAAGGGTGCCGGAGTCCCGGTGTACCATAGCTTCCTGCTCAGCCATGGGGACCGAGAAACGCATTCCAGAGGACCTGGAATGTGTCAGATCTGGCCCGTCCAAATCAAAAGGATCAGAGTCTGGGGCTGTAGCCGAGGCTGGGACCGCAGGCAAAGGCCAGCGAGACCAGTCAGCCCAACCGGAGAAGCCTGAAAGAGGTCTATCAAGCGGGCCAGGGACGCAAACTGACCCGAAGAAAGACCCCCAAGGTCCGGAGTCCGCTTACCCGTATCAAGCGCACTGAACCCCGAAAAGGGAGTGCCTGACTGAGAGGACGCATGTCCTCTGCGGTAGCGGGAGCCAGACCTACTACGAGATCGGAAATGACCTCGGGAGCGAGCACTTCGATGCCGCTTACGGCGATACGAATGCCCCCTCCCGTGCCTATGGTGCCTACTTCTATCGTGAGAACGGCGACCATGGCCCGTGTGGACAGAGGACCGTTGTCTACCAGTAGACCGTCTGCCACCGGCGCTGCGCAAGCGGCTCCTGGAATCAGCAGAGCTGAGACCAGCACTGCCACTGACGGAAACGTCCGTAGACGAGTCCGACAAGTGGGAGCTGGGTCTGGCGTAACCACTCCCACCTCGCAGTGAATGAGTCGCTCTGCGTGCAGCAGACACCCGAGAGGGAGATCTGCTGGCACGACTAGCGCCAAGTCTGTGGCTCCCAGGTTCATGAGAAACCAGGGCAGCATCTGCCCCCACGGAATCGCCGGGCCTAGCTGAGCTACTAGCTACAGCTGTATGGCCCGGGACCCTAGAGCCCTCGGCGGAGAAGCTCCTAGAGGCAGAGACCTTTTCCACCACAGACTGGTCAGTGGCATTCTGATGGTCAGATCAGAAAGCCTCTGACCAGGAACTGCAGACCTCGCAGGTGGAGGCCCTCCCGCAAGGTCTGCAATCCCGACACAGGGTGTGCAAATCCCAGCCAGGCAAGAACTTTGCACACCCCCGCATACCCGAACCAGGACATAGGAGAGAATAATATGACAATATAATTCAACTAAGTAACGTACCTGTCGTAAGTATGTAATAAATAACAGTAAACAAACGCTGACAAGCGAACAGCAGTACAACAAGAAACAACTTCACTCCCTCAGTAAAGCACGTCTTGCTCCTAGGAGTACTGAAGAAAGAGAGGAAACATTTCGTGAAGAACAGTCTGGGTATATTCGAGTTTCTGTCCATTATAAAGATTTTAATTTGGTACGTTATATCAACGGCCGCATTTTTGGCGTAGGTCCGCTCCGATTTCTTTATTATGGTATAATGTAGATCTTGAGGGGGGTCGGGCTGGTGTGATGTACCAGGTTGAGGTTCGTACCCACCCCCTATCTGTATTACTGGAGAGGGGGTTCCATTCACCGTCTTTCCTGCATTCTTGGGCCGCCGTATCTTCCATTTCGTCATCCAAGGATAGCACTTTACTAATATCTTCCATTTCATCTTGTTCTTTCACATATTCCAAGGCCAACTCTAGGTTCTCCCAAATTATGAAGGATAGTGTCCAATCGGTCAGTTACAAAGTTGTCGAAGTAGTCTGGGGTTCCTCAATTGAAATAGTCAAAATCTGACCCCCGGTGAATCAACTGATTGGGTAAAACGTGTGTTCGAAGTTTATATTTAGGGTCTGAATGAGGAGAAAGATCGACCAGAAGATATCCGTATTTTTCAGCCATTAAATCGTCAATAATTAGCAGTTTCTCTCCCAGTTCATCCATGTGCTAACTTTCCAGTTCAACTATTGTGTGGAGACCTTCGTGAAATATGATAAGTGGAATTGTTGCTTTCATTTCGGCGAATATCGGTAGATCCACACCATAAATAAATGGCTTTCATCGGCTTAGTGAAAGCTCCGACAGCATGTTTTAATAGTTGGAACACAAAACTAGTCTTTCCAACTTTGGTTGGTCCTGTAAAATAGAGGATTTATCAATAGGTTTCTTCAAATCAATTTCATACATATCTTCAAATATTGAAAGTGTATTTTAGCTTTACAATCAATACGTGGTTACAAGACAAAATCCTACTAACCTATAACCTGAGACGTCTAGTCCACTTCGAGCTTAACGACACTCTCCATTGCAAGATATGTATCAACATGAAATCAGAAACAGACAAATACTTTAATTTATATCTTTGTTTACGCTTTGTTAGGATGGGAGTGGGGATAGGGAGGTGGCGGATTAATGAACACATATACTGTATATATACATTTCACAAAGACAAAATATAAAACTCAACTTAGTTCTACAACAAGTACAAATTAATATTTATACGACAATTACCAAATAAAATGTTCAAATATACAGTTTTTATCACAAACAACTCTATACGTGCGCAACCTTCTAGATTTAGTTTATTCTCTGTTCTAACTGTAACAGCTGCAGTCATTTTTTATCATTTTGCGTTTCGACTTTAACGTTTTCATATCGGTTTCACGCCAATCTCTGCGGTAATGTTTCAGTTTATACATTTCTAGCAGTTCAGACACATCGAGTAAAATGTCTGATTCATCAATGAGAACGGCTTCAAAATATAATTCCAGTTGTTGTTCATTCGTCAAGCTTATACAAGTGTGATCCAATTGCGATAAACATGAATGTTGACAACCGAAGCACTTCTTCTTGAAAACAGAATACATCTTCAGACTTATTTCTTTAGCATAGAAAAAGTCGAAATATGATTGCAGCAATGACACTTTTGTAATATCCATTGTTCCTAATCGCTGTTATTTAAATATTCATATATGTCGTAGAAAATGCTCCTGTTCCAAAACCAAACACCCTCTGTGGTTGCAGATCTGAATTGGTTTGTGTGGAATCGGTTAGTTTCATATAAACGCAGTCAGGTGACCACTTTTAGTGTTCAGTCTCAGGAACGTCAATAGCTGCCCATTGGCTCACTTTAATGCCGCAAGCGAAGCATTCTACAATATCTCCTTCCTTTTTGTAAATGAATCCAGCCTTGGCTAACACATATTTATCTTGTTTCATCTGCTTAGGCCACGATTCAAATGTAGATAGACGATCTTCACGCTTCGCATACATTCCCGATTTTAATTTACATCCGAGAAGTACAATGTCACTCGAATTCATTTTTACACGCCAATAGAGTGAGGTTGGAGTAATTTTGAAAATATAACAAGTTGTAGGTTGTTATATATCATTTTAAAGGTCTTTTGAAGAGAAATACAATGCTTTTTATTTTAGCTTTGTACCTAGCACCTACTCCAAGTTATGGCCCTTTGAAATTTGAAAACAAACCAAATATTCCGGCAGGGTCCTGGTATACAATGTATGGCCGAGAGAATGATATATAGTATATGTTATATATACTTTTTATAACAGAAATGCATACCGGTACTAGAATTGACTATTTCTTTATGCTATTGATAATTAACATACATACTTTGATTATTATGCTGTGTAGACAAGAAGAGATAATAATAATACCCGGTAAAGAACCAAATCAATCAAAAAGTGACAAATAAAACTTTATAAGAAATCAATTACAAAATGGTATGTAAACACTATTCTGCCTTTAAACAAGTATCTGAATGTCTTGGGATCCTATGTCTGCATCCAGACGATGGTATGTGTATACAGCTGGATCTCCGTCATATACAATATTAAACCAATCTCTGAAGCTTGGTACCTGGAATAAAATTATTTTATTTAAAACATGGTCATGGTACCAGTATGTGAAAATGTAGTATGTGAAAATGTATGTATCTATTAAATTAAGAACAACATTATAATATCTTATTATAATATAATGTTTTTGTTAATTTGATATCACTTTTATCAGTAAATTTGTCTTATTAGTTGAAATTAACATTATTTCAGCCGTGTAATGGTGGTACCATAAGCTAGCGATGTCCTGAGATTGACAGAGTTATTTTTCTGCCTAATGGCCGAGTTATCAAGGTTGATGTATTAGTAACATGCAAATTAGTATAGTTAATGATCTGATGACTTAACCCATTTTATTCTGCATACACATAAAAGTGTATTTTGCAAACAGCATAGAGCCAGATCAGTCAGCACAGAATGTGTCGTATGACTACGCTCTATGATGTTTGTTATTCAGATAATGCTGAAAAATCAATTGACTAAGTAGCAAACAACATAGATCCTGATGCATGCAGTGTTACGCTGCAGCTAATCTGGGTCTATATTGTTTGCAAAGGCATTTAAATATATTTAGAATGAAATGAGTTAATACAGTGGACATAATTAGTATACATGCATAAGGATAGCGATTATCATGCTAGAATGAAAATACAACTACAAGCAACATGCACCTGGGATATTATTCTGCCTGTGAACCAAGTTTTCGATCACCTACTTCTAGCTGGTGTCTTACTCTCTTCCCCACGAGTATATGCTTCTCCTGGTTACTTTCTCTGTCTTTCACTACTGCCTGTCCCACCAAAGCTTTCAGATTAACTTTCATTTCTTCTAAACTCAAACTCTTTCGCGACTTTTTTCCTTCTACCATTTTAGTAAAATTGAATGTTTTCCTGTCGTCAGCAATTTGTAGAAGAACTTCTTTTCTGAATCGCATCTGATCTTTCAAAGCCTCTACTTTCTCTCCTACTGTTTCATAACTTTCAAGCATGTTTTCCACTTCCTCTGATGACTGCCAAAGTCCATTTGTCACTATTTGGTTAGTGTACTCTAGCTGTTTCCTTAGCTTTTCCCTATCAGCATTTTCCTTTTTTCTAATTTTCTCCTGAATTTTCAATCTTCTTTGTTCTTCAATTTCCCTTAGTCTTGCTTTGTAAGTAACTTTCTGTCGTTTTATTTGAACTGATGAAGCTGCAATTAACTTATCTCTTTCTACTTCCTCCTTAGAATTCAACCATTCAATTGTCCTGTTATTCAAGAACATTATATACGATTCTGCAGCCAAGGTACTAATGTTTGGTTTGGTTCTCATTAATTGGTCTAATTGACCAAAAACACTCTGCGAAGCATGAGGTTTTTGGAGTTGATATAACTTTGTCTTTATCAATTTGAGTCAAGTTTCCACCAGGTAAATGTTCCTTATAGAGCTTTCTACCAAGTTGACGCAATGTTCCAAGTATTACTCTCAAAAATCTTTGTACTATGTCATCATATTCCCTTGGTACAAGTAAATACTCCAAGACATTATCTTTATGCACATGTTCTTGGAAAAGAAGCATATCTCCACTCATAAACCGATCAATGTTTCGCAACCCGTCCTCTAAATAATTGACAAGTTCAAGATACTTTGCATTCATATCCAACATTGAAATCTGTCCGTCTTCTAATACTCGCCACAGAGGACAGGTAATGAAAGTGCTTATTAAAGCTAAAGCTTTCACTCCCGCCAAGTACTCTGGTACCCTCAAATCAAATAAAATGGAAGCCTGCAGCCTATTAGTAGCACCAACAGTCTCAAGATATGAAACCATTTTTTCATGTAAGAAGTACACAGAGCACGCATTGCTGAAAAGAATGTTAAACCGTGACCCCTTGTAGGATTTAAGTGGCACAGATTTCAAATGATTCTCCTGTAAAAACTCCAGGATAAAAGTTTTAAAGTGACCTTGACAGCCACTTTTCTCGTCTCCACCACTTCCGGTTCCAAAACACTTTGCTGCTGTTCTAACCAATCTACACACCCCCGATTCATCACTGGTATATGTTTTGTCAGAAGATGGTGGTTTGTTTTCAAACACTTTATTTTCTATTTCTTTAACAGATTTCTGTGACGCTTCTGCAAAGTTTACCAAGGCATGTAAACCACAAACAAAGTTATTTAAAGATCCAACACTGGATTTTTCTTCATCAGTAAATAAGTGGTAGTTAACATAAGTCAGGGGTAAAATTTCTTTTCTATACAGTTCTAAAAGTTCATTGAATTTCACCTCTGTGGCTGCCCTATCAGACATTGTAGATGTAATATGAGTAATTATATCCCTAGAGACAGTGTTATTTGCAGCAACATCATCAAGATCTATCAAAATTTCTTTGAACACCTTTAGAGTGTCATCTGCAGACTTAGTTTCAATTTCCCGTAATCCTAAGACCCACAAGTTACCTTTGGAATCTGATGATTCGTAACCCATGAACTTGTTCCCAAATTTGTATGTTTCATCCGTCATCAAACATGTGTTTGTCTCCTTTGAAAATACTTCTTATAACTGCTTGTGTGCCAAGCACAGTCTCTGGAGATTCATGTCTAAAACAGTTGATTTACATGGGACTTTATTAGGTTCAACATTAATAAGTTTTAAAACAGAGGTAATGACCTCGCCAACTTTAGAGGCACTGACATTCAATGTCAACAGTTCATATACACAGTTTTTCGAGTTTGGTGTGTATCTCTTACAACTTTCATCAAAGAGTGTAACTTTACGATTCACCTCATCAATGTCATTCACAATATCATTCAAGTAATGTAAATTGTCTGTTAGGTCATTAATCTCTCTTTCGTTTTCTTTAATTTTAGCCTCTAATTGTTTGATTCTGTTTGTTTTTTCACCACAACACTGTTCATTTACATTGTCCTCAACTTTTTTTAGTTTTTTATTTGCGTAACTTTCACGTGAAGCTGTTCTTTTAAGGTTAAGTGTTAGTTTTCTTATTTTTTGCGATGAGAAGCTTAACTGGTCATCTTTGCTTTGCAATTCATGATCTTTATTTATCATTAAATTTTCAGTTTCTATTATGGATTCACTTAATTGATGATTTTTACATTTTTCGTTAACAAGTGAAGTTTTCAATGTAAGACTTTCATATTCAGTAACTTGTGGCCCTCTCTTCTTCAGGGAATATGAAATGACTGTCTAATAAGCCTTGCAGTTCTATTTGTACATGCGGCCGATTTTTACTTTTACTCAGTTTTTCTACTTTATCGATGACTTTAGTAACAGAATATTGGAAACCTTTCTCTGTAGGATAAATATCTGAAGTTGAGATGTAATTTTCTTTTATGAATGTTACACACTTCTGCTTACCATATTGTTTGTAAAAGTCAAAAACAGATTGATTAGTTATTATTTCCATGTTAAACTGGTAAATCTAAATTATAACTGTAATACAGTACACATTTGGCAAATATTTTCAGGTATGAATTTTTTTAATATCTTCGACTTCCTTTTGTAAGTTTAAAATCATAGCCCTACAATCCTCAAGTTCAGTCTTTAATTGAGCGTTTTCTTTAATTAACTCTTCATGTGAAAGCACATTATCTGGCGTTGAATTGTTTAATTCATTATAGTCTCCCTTCAAACCTGGCATAAAAAAATATGCCTCGGTAACTGGGTCATAATCATCAACATCACAAGAGAGAGTTTGTATTGGTATGTGAGTCGCACAGTTTGTCAGGGGTATTACTTTCTTCTGATGAGTCGAACAAATCTTTCTGCGAGTCAATAAAATCAAGCTCAGGCAAGTCAGTTACAAGGCTGGGATTAGTAGTAGTGTTAGGGAGGTTAGGATTATAATATGGCTGGTGTCTTTCAGCAGAACTAATCTACAAAGGCAAGAAAGCAGGAATTCACACACAGACAAGGGTAATGCTAATAGTTAACCCATTAAAGTCTAATGTCCCATTACATGTCACATTTGCAAACATCATAGAGCCATATCAGCTGGCACAGAACGTGCTGTCAGGTTCTATGATGTTTGCTATTCAGATCCCGATCAGGACGTAGCATTACGCTGTGCTAAGTAGCAAACAACATAGATACTGATCAGCACACATAATTATGCTAGTGGGAAGCTAGGCATGAATGGGTTAATACCGGACCAATAATAAATTTAAATACAGTGTGAAAAATTTCCCATGAAAGGCAATAGAGACAGCTCGTTAAAATTATGTTTGTAAGATAATTGAAACTAAATTATGAAATAATAGGCTTGCTTGTTTATAATATTGTCTGTTTACATAATGTACATGTATGAATATAGAAAATCGAGCTTGTATCTGAGAATCATAATGTTGCACACTGTATATATACTACAACTACATGCAAGAATCTCTATACACTGCCATATCAACAGGTTACATAATTAATTATCAGGGCTCCCGCTGAATTAATGAAAACATTCTATAGCATAAAATTTACATTTATGCACATTTAAAGATGCCACAATATGTTGAAACATTTATAAAATATTTCTTGAGCCAAAATAAAAAATCTTCAGCCAATGTTGGATATATTTTAGCAAACGGCTGATTTGGAGAATGACAGTGTGAGCCCTGTTTATGATATATGATTATATATGATATTATACTCTTTCTAGACAAGCTGGTTACACAAAGCAGGGCTGGAAATTCCACTCGCCATGTCGATTAAATTTAAGTCTGCCTGCAGGACAAGTGCAAAATATATAATTTATTGATTTGCAGCTTTGCATGTATGAATAATATTAATTTTGACAAAGTTCCAGCTCTGAAATGTTACATGTGAGTACATCTAAGGGTGTTAGCACATCATGCAGTGTCAGAGCTACAGATAAGGTGTGTGATCACGCATGTAAAATATGAAATCACGCATTGAAAATAAAACCTGTGCATCACATCACGCATTTCGTGTGCGTGATGATTATCTTCCGTAACCGATCCACGTTTTATACAGGGTAACATTTACTTTCGCACCTGGTCACCAATGCGGTTGTCAGTTGAATGCAAGCACTGCGTGATTTATACGGGTAGTTATTCCCATGGAGATACGATGGCATCACATTGCGAGAGAAAGCATAAACAAATTAGCAACAAAGGCGAATGCAGTCTGTTAAAATATTAAAAAAATATCGCAAAATAAATCTGTGAGAAATCGAAAACAATCCATCCAAAATATGTAATATACTACAATTTCGTAAAAAGAGAATCGACGTTTTGTCCGCATAAGAAATTAAACTAGGGAGTGAAAGACTCTTTCATACAAACATTGCAAGAAACCAAGAGGGTAAGGGCAAGAAAATACATATTGGACTAGATCACCAGTCTTCACAACAAACATTCCAAGCTGCCAGCCCGCATAATCAATGTGAGCAATTTTGAGCCAGTGGCAATGCTAAATTTACCATATTGTACTGGCCCCGCATCCAATTTTGGTGGTCTGGGCAGGTGCTTAACGTGAAGACTGGATCATGGCAGATTTTTCTACACATATGCATTGCTGCATGCTTTACCTGAATCGCTGTCCGTCTTCTCTTAAATACTGGACTTTTACTGCCCGAGTCCGATGGCGTCTCAGATTCGGTCCCACTGGCACCGTTTTCTACAAACTCTGCCGTAGACATTAACATAAGTGGATGGTCTTTGTTCTGTTAAATAAAAAACCTTCAGTTAGTTTTCATAATATCAACTGGGTGAGCTGAGCAAGTCGATATGAGTAGTATTTTGCGATTAAATCATATTGCAGTATCTACTTCCGAGTCGCGAAATTAGATGACATTCTCTACCAAAATGGTGGCATATCAGGGGTATGCAAGTTAGCATCGGCTGCGCGAAAATGCGCGGACATGCGCGGACAACTACAAAGACAAAAATTGTATCAATACAAACTAAAGACATCGATCTATTTAATGCACAATCTTCTATTATCTTCTAACAAACGATAAAAGTTGATCTTACCTTCGTAAAATTTGCTTCTGCAAAAACTTTAAATTCCCGCAAATATTTTCTTCGGAAGCTTAAAATTTGACATCAGCGTAACGAGCATGCTTTTCCGTTCAAAACGAGGCCAAACTACAGGGATTCCGATAAAAATAACCCAATGGAATTTGAGTTTACAAACACCATATCATCACGTGATTTGCACTCACTCTGCGAGTGTTTCCCGGCGCTAGCAATTTTGCTCCAACTTTCGGGAGTTGTGACATATAATTCCCGTCGTTTTGCTATCAGGTTTTTATTTGTAATGAAAGACAAACCATTTTTAAATCATTCCTAATTAATTACAACCAACATAATCATACAACTATCACAGTTATAACCGTTTGTTTCCGTCCAGTATTTGCATTGACCCAGAAGCGGATTCCAAAATGGCAGCTAAGCCCGACGT
>CM026398.1:61032281-61087628 GCA_014843695.1 Archivesica marissinica | reverse complement strand
GTATGTTCATCCTACTTAACGTCCTACAGTTCGCTCTGGCATGTGGTATGTTCATCCTACTTAACGTCCTACAGTTCGCTCTGGCATGTGGTATGTTCATCCTACTTAACGTCCTACAGTTCGCTCTGGCATGTGGTATGTTCATCCTACTTAACGTCCTACAGTTCGCTCTGGCATGTGGTATGTTCATCCTACTTAACGTCCTACAGTTCGCTCTGGCATGTGGTATGTTCATCCTACTTAACGTCCTACAGTTCGCTCTGGCATGTGGTATGTTCATCCTACTTAACGTCCTACAGTTCGCTCTGGCATGTGGTATGTTCATCCTACATAATGTCCTACAGTTCGCTCTGGCATGTGGTATGTTCATCCTACTTAACGTCCTACAGTTCGCTCTGGCATGTGGTATGTTCATCCTACTTAACGTCCTACAGTTTGCTCTGGCATGTGGTATGTTCATCCTACTTAACGTCCTACAGTTCGCTCTGGCATGTGGTATGTTCATCCTACTTAACGTCCTACAGTTCGCTCTGGCATGTGGTATGTTCATCCTACTTAACGTCCTACAGTTCGCTCTGGCATGTGGTATGTTCATCCTACTTAACGTCCTACAGTTCGCTCTGGCATGTGGTATGTTCATCCTACTTAACGTCCTACAGTTCGCTCTGGCATGTTCATCCTACCTAACTTCCTACAGTTCGCTCTGGCATTTGGTATGTTCATCCTACTTAACGTCCTACAGTTCGCTCTGGCATGTGGTATGTTCATCCTACTTAACGTCCTACAGTTCGCTCTGGCATGTGGTATGTTCATCCTACTTAACGTCCTACAGTTCGCTCTGGCATGTGGTATGTTCATCCTACTTAACGTCCTACAGTTCGCTCTGGCATGTGGTATGTTCATCCTACTTAACGTCCTACAGTTCGCTCTGGCATGTGGTATGTTCATCCTACTTAACGTCCTACAGTTCGCTCTGGCATGTGGTATGTTCATCCTACTTAATGTCCTACAGTTCGCTCTGGCATGTGGTATGTTCATCCTACTTAATGTCCTACAGTTCGCTCTGGCATGTTGTATGTTCATCCTACTTAACGTCCTACAGTTCGCTCTGGCATGTAGTATGTGCATCCTACTTAACGTCCTACAGTTTGCTCTGGCATGTGGTATGTTCATCCTACTTAACGTCCTACAGTTCGCTCTGGCATGTGGTATGTTCATCCTACTTAATGTCCTACAGTTCGCTCTGGCATGTGGTATGTTCATCCTACTTAACGTCCTACAGTTCGCTCTGGCATGTGGTATGTTCATCCTACTTAACGTCCTACAGTTTGCTATGGCATGTATTCATCCTACTTAACGTCCTACAGTTCGCTCTGGCATGTGGTATGTTCATCCTACTTAACGTCCTACAGTTCGCTCTGGCATGTGGTATGTTCATCCTACTTAACGTCCTACAGTTCGCTCTGGCATGTGGTATGTTCATCCTACTTAACGTCCTACAGTTCGCTCTGGCATGTGGTATGTTCATCCTACTTAACGTCCTACAGTTCGCTCTGGCATGTGGTATGTTCATCCTACTTAATGTCCTACAGTTCGCTCTGGCATGTGGTATGTTCATCCTACTTAACGTCCTACAGTTCGCTCTGGCATGTGGTATGTTCATCCTACTTAACGTCCTACAGTTCGCTCTGGCATGTGGTATGTTCATCCTACTTAACGTCCTACAGTTCGCTCTGGCATGTGGTATGTTCATCCTACTTAACGTCCTACAGTTCGCTCTGGCATGTGGTATGTTCATCCTACTTAACGTCCTACAGTTCGCTCTGGCATGTGGTATGTTCATCCTACTTAACGTCCTACAGTTCGCTCTGGCATGTGGTATGTTCATCCTACTTAACGTCCTACAGTTCGCTCTGGCATGTGGTATGTTCATCCTACTTAACGTCTTACAGTTCACTCTGGTATGTGGTATGTTCATCCTACTTAACGTCCTACAGTTCGCTCTGGCATGTGGTATGTTCATCCTACTTAACGTCCCACAGTTCGCTCTGGCATGTGGTATGTTCATCCTACTTAACGTCCTACAGTTCGCTCTGGCATGTGGTATGTTCATCCTACTTAACGTCCTACAGTTCGCTCTGGCATGTGGTATGTTCATCCTACTTAACGTCCTACAGTTCGCTCTGGCATGTTCATCCTACCTAACTTCCTACAGTTCGCTCTGGCATTTGGTATGTTCATCCTACTTAACGTCCTACAGTTCGCTCTGGCATGTGGTATGTTCATCCTACTTAACGTCTTACAGTTCACTCTGGTATGTGGTATGTTCATCCTACTTAACGTCCTACAGTTCGCTCTGGCATGTGGTATGTTCATCCTACTTAACGTCCCACAGTTCGCTCTGGCATGTGGTATGTTCATCCTACTTAACGTCCTACAGTTCGCTCTGGCATGTGGTATGTTCATCCTACTTAACGTCCTACAGTTCGCTCTGGCATGTGGTATGTTCATCCTACTTAACGTCCTACAGTTCGCTCTGGCATGTGGTATGTTCATCCTACTTAACGTCCTACAGTTCGCTCTGGCATGTGGTATGTTCATCCTACTTAACGTCCTACAGTTCGCTCTGGCATGTGGTATGTTCATCCTACTTAACGTCCTACAGTTCGCTCTGGCATGTGGTATGTTCATCCTACTTAACGTCCTACAGTTCGCTCTGGCATGTTCATCCTACCTAACTTCCTACAGTTCGCTCTGGCATGTGGTATGTTCATCCTACTTAACGTCCTACAGTTCGCTCTGGCATGTGGTATGTTCATCCTACTTAACGTCTTACAGTTCACTCTGGTATGTTGTATGTTCATCCTACTTAACGTCTTATAGTTCGCTCTGGCATGTGGTATGTTCATCCTACTTAACGTCCTACAGTTCGCTCTGGCATGTGGTATGTTCATCCTACTTAACGTCCTACAGTTCGCTCTGGCATGTGGTATGTTCATCCTACTTAACGTCCTACAGTTCGCTCTGGCATGTTCATCCTACCTAACTTCCTACAGTTCGCTCTGGCATGTGGTATGTTCATCCTACTTAACGTCCTACAGTTCGCTCTGGCATGTGGTATGTTCATCCTACTTAACGTCTTACAGTTCACTCTGGTATGTTGTATGTTCATCCTACTTAACGTCTTATAGTTCGCTCTGGCATGTGGTATGTTCATCCTACTTAACGTCCTACAGTTCGCTCTGGCATGTGGTATGTTCATCCTACTTAACGTCCTACAGTTCGCTCTGGCATGTGGTATGTTCATCCTACTTAACGTCCTACAGTTCGCTCTGGCATGTGGTATGTTCATCCTACTTAACGTCCTACAGTTCGCTCTGGCATGTGGTATGTTCATCCTACTTAACGTCCTACAGTTCGCTCTGGCATGTGGTATGTTCATCCTACTTAACGTCCTACAGTTCGCTCTGGCATGTGGTATGTTCATCCTACTTAACGTCCTACAGTTCGCTCTGGCATGTGGTATGTTCATCCTACTTAACGTCCTACAGTTCGCTCTGGCATGTGGTATGTTCATCCTACTTAACGTCCTACAGTTCGCTCTGGCATGTGGTATGTTCATCCTACTTAACGTCCTACAGTTCGCTCTGGCATGTGGTATGTTCATCCTACTTAACGTCCTACAGTTCGCTCTGGCATGTGGTATGTTCATCCTACTTAACGTCCTACAGTTCGCTCTGGCATGTGGTATGTTCATCCTACTTAACGTCCTACAGTTCGCTCTGGCATGTGGTATGTTCATCCTACTTAACGTCCTACAGTTCGCTCTGGCATGTGGTATGTTCATCCTACTTAACGTCCTACAGTTCGCTCTGGCATGTGGTATGTTCATCCTACTTAACGTCCTACAGTTCGCTCTGGCATGTGGTATGTTCATCCTACTTAACGTCCTACAGTTCGCTCTGGCATGTGGTATGTTCATCCTACTTAACGTCCTACAGTTCGCTCTGGCATGTGGTATGTTCATCCTACTTAACGTCCTACAGTTCGCTCTGGCATGTGGTATGTTCATCCTACTTAACGTCCTACAGTTCGCTCTGGCATGTGGTATGTTCATCCTACTTAACGTCCTACAGTTCGCTCTGGCATGTGGTATGTTCATCCTACTTAACGTCCTACAGTTCGCTCTGGCATGTGGTATGTTCATCCTACTTAACGTCCTACAGTTCGCTCTGGCATGTGGTATGTTCATCCTACTTAACGTCCTACAGTTCGCTCTGGCATGTGGTATGTTCATCCTACTTAACGTCCTACAGTTCGCTCTGGCATGTGGTATGTTCATCCTACTTAACGTCCTACAGTTCGCTCTGGCATGTGGTATGTTCATCCTACTTAACGTCCTACAGTTCGCTCTGGCATGTGGTATGTTCATCCTACTTAACGTCCTACAGTTCGCTCTGGCATGTGGTATGTTCATCCTACTTAACGTCCTACAGTTCGCTCTGGCATGTGGTATGTTCATCCTACTTAACGTCCTACAGTTCGCTCTGGCATGTGGTATGTTCATCCTACTTAACGTCCTACAGTTCGCTCTGGCATGTGGTATGTTCATCCTACTTAACGTCCTACAGTTCGCTCTGGCATGTGGTATGTTCATCCTACTTAACGTCCTACAGTTCGCTCTGGCATGTGGTATGTTCATCCTACTTAACGTCCTACAGTTCGCTCTGGCATGTTCATCCTACCTAACTTCCTACAGTTCGCTCTGGCATTTGGTATGTTCATCCTACTTAACGTCCTACAGTTCGCTCTGGCATGTGGTATGTTCATCCTACTTAACGTCCTACAGTTCGCTCTGGCATGTGGTATGTTCATCCTACTTAACGTCTTACAGTTCACTCTGGTATGTGGTATGTTCATCCTACTTAACGTCCTACAGTTCGCTCTGGCATGTGGTATGTTCATCCTACTTAACGTCCTACAGTTCGCTCTGGCATGTGGTATGTTCATCCTACTTAACGTCCTACAGTTCGCTCTGGCATGTGGTATGTTCATCCTACTTAACGTCCTACAGTTCGCTCTGGCATGTGGTATGTTCATCCTACTTAACGTCCTACAGTTCGCTCTGGCATGTGGTATGTTCATCCTACTTAACGTCCTACAGTTCGCTCTGGCATGTGGTATGTTCATCCTACTTAACGTCCTACAGTTCGCTCTGGCATGTGGTATGTTCATCCTACTTAACGTCCTACAGTTCGCTCTGGCATGTGGTATGTTCATCCTACTTAACGTCCTACAGTTCGCTCTGGCATGTGGTATGTTCATCCTACTTAACGTCCTACAGTTCGCTCTGGCATGTGGTATGTTCATCCTACTTAACGTCCTACAGTTCGCTCTGGCATGTGGTATGTTCATCCTACTTAACGTCCTACAGTTCGCTCTGGCATGTTCATCCTACCTAACTTCCTACAGTTCGCTCTGGCATGTGGTATGTTCATCCTACTTAACGTCCTACAGTTCGCTCTGGCATGTGGTATGTTCATCCTACTTAACGTCTTACAGTTCACTCTGGTATGTTGTATGTTCATCCTACTTAACGTCTTATAGTTCGCTCTGGCATGTGGTATGTTCATCCTACTTAACGTCCTACAGTTCGCTCTGGCATGTGGTATGTTCATCCTACTTAACGTCCTACAGTTCGCTCTGGCATGTGGTATGTTCATCCTACTTAACGTCCTACAGTTCGCTCTGGCATGTTCATCCTACCTAACTTCCTACAGTTCGCTCTGGCATGTGGTATGTTCATCCTACTTAACGTCCTACAGTTCGCTCTGGCATGTGGTATGTTCATCCTACTTAACGTCTTACAGTTCACTCTGGTATGTTGTATGTTCATCCTACTTAACGTCTTATAGTTCGCTCTGGCATGTGGTATGTTCATCCTACTTAACGTCCTACAGTTCGCTCTGGCATGTGGTATGTTCATCCTACTTAACGTCCTACAGTTCGCTCTGGCATGTGGTATGTTCATCCTACTTAACGTCCTACAGTTCGCTCTGGCATGTGGTATGTTCATCCTACTTAACGTCCTACAGTTCAGCTCTGGCATGTGGTATGTTCATCCTACTTAACGTCCTACAGTTCGCTCTGGCATGTGGTATGTTCATCCTACTTAATGTCCTACAGTTCGCTCTGGCATGTGGTATGTTCATCCTACTTAATGTCCTACAGTTCGCTCTGGCATGTGGTATGTTCATCCTACTTAACGTCTTACAGTTCGCTCTGGCATGTGGTATGTTCATCCTACTTAACGTCCTACAGTTCGCTCTGGCATGTGGTATGTTCATCCTACTTAACTTCCTACAGTTCGCTCTCGCATGTGGTATGTTCATCCTACTTAACGTCCTACAGTTCGCTCTGGCATGTGGTATGTTCATCCTACTTAACGTCCTACAGTTCGCTATGGCATGTGGTATGTTCATCCTACTTAACGTCCTACAGTTCGCTCTGGCATGTGGTATGTTCATCCTACTTAACGTCCTACAGTTCGCTCTGGCATGTGGTATGTTCATCCTACTTAACGTCCTACAGTTCGCTCTGGAATGTGGTATGTTCATCCTACTTAACATCTACAGTTCACTCTGGCATGTGGTATGTTCATCCTACTTAACGTCCTACAGTTCACTCTGGCATGTGGTATGTTCATCCTACTTAATATCCTACAGTTCGCTCTGCCATGTGGTATGTTCATCCTACTTAACGTCCTACAGTTCGCTCTGGCATGTGGTATGTTCATCCTACTTAACATCCTACAGTTCGCTCTGGCATGTGGTATGTTCATCCTACTAAACGTCCTACAGTTCGCTCTGGCATGTGGTATGTTCATCCTACTTAATGTCCTACAGTTCGCTCTGGCATGTGGTATGTTCATTCTACTTAACGTCCTACAATTCGCTCTGGCATGTGGTATGTTCATCCTACTTAACGTCCTACAGTTCGCTCTGGCATGTGGTATGTTCATCCTACTTAACGTCCTACAGTTCGCTCTGGCATGTGGTATGTTCATCCTACTTAATGTCCTACAGTTCGCTCTGGCATGTGGTATGTTCATCCTACTTATCGTCCTACAGTTCGCTCTGGCATGTGGTATGTTCATCCTACTTAACGTCCTACAGTTCGCTCTGGCATGTGGTATGTTCATCCTACTTAACGTCCTACAGTTCGCTCTGGCATGTGGTATGTTCATCCTACTTAACATCCTACAGTTCGCTCTGGCATGTGGTATGTTCATCCTACTTAACGTCCTACAGTTCGCTCTGGCATGTGGTATGTTCATCCTACTTAACGTCCTACAGTTCGCTCTGGCATGTGGTATGTTCATCCTACTTAACGTCCTACAGTTCGCTCTGGCATGTGGTATGTTCATCCTACTTAACGTCCTACAGTTCGCTCTGGCATGTTCATCCTACCTAACTTCCTACAGTTCGCTCTGGCATGTGGTATGTTCATCCTACTTAACGTCCTACAGTTCGCTCTGGCATGTGGTATGTTCATCCTACTTAACGTCCTACAGTTCGCTCTGGTATGTGGTATGTTCATCCTACTTAACGTCCTACAGTTTGCTGTGGTATGTTCATCCTACTTAACGATTAGTTCCAGGTTCTCTCCTCATCCATAACAGATAAGACATTAACCTCAATCTCTCTAGAACCTCTGTGTTGTGTGGGTCGTTAAGTGGCACTCTGATTAGTGCATTCGTTCCTCGGACCGGGAAGTATGTGAGATGGAAGGATGGTCGCCAAATCGGACTGGAGGGTTTTCTCCGGGTACTCCGGTTTCCTCCCATACGAATTACCACATTTACGCGTCCATCTGCGCCAACGAGAGTGATTAATATGTTAATAAGTTGTTAAAACTTGTTTCGCAATCGTTGTAAAGTAAATAAACTTTAGGGTGGCACTTATTTTCAAGTTGTTGTTATTAAATTATGGTACATATGTATTCAGTTTTGGCCATTCTGGAAGGAATTTTGTGTACTTGCTGGGCTGGTGCTGCAGCTAGATACGTTATTAGCATCCCAGTCCGTATGATACTAAATGGCTGAATAGCAATAACAAACACTGGCTATACTCCAATCCACAAGCAGGACACAAGCACAGGTTTCTACATGGCCTGAGTGAAAGCTTATTTTGAACTCGCCTGTCACAATTTTAAAATAACATATTGTAAACTGAAATGGATATTCCAAAAACATTTAGAACTTTAGAATCCTTGCAATTTCTACTTTAGAATCCTTGCAATTTCTACTTTAGAATCCTTGCAATTTCTACAATAGAATCCTTGCAATTTCTACATTAGAATCCTTGCAATTTCTACTTTAGAATCCTTGCAATTTCTACTTTAGAATCCTTGCAATTTCTACTTTAGAATCCTTGCAATTTCTACTTTAGAATCCTTGCAAGTTCTACTTTAGAATCCTTGCAATTTCTACTTTAGAATCCTTGCAATTTCTACTTTAGAATCCTTGCATCGATAGAGTTTCATTGAACGTATATAGTGAGTGATAATGGGACTCGAGGATCACCTGTTAAACAAATAATACATTTTATTTCAGAGGATTTTAACAAGAAGATTTTAGACCCAGACTTAAGTACGCAAGATTTATCAAAGCTTCACGAGGATCTCAAGGAATTGAACAAAACTTACTTCTCATATAGCTCAAGTGACAGAATCAACTTTGAAGAAAACATCGTTGCAGAAGTGCAAGACAGTAAGAACAGTAGGAAGATAGAGAGTGATCACAATCACTTCTGTAGCATGTGGCCGTATACGAGAGTACCCACTATATCTCCTCCTAGCTTGTTTGTAGGACTATATGTACCCACTATATCTCCTCCTAGTTTGTTTGTAGGACTATATGTACCCACTATATCTCCTCCTAGTTTGTTTGTAGGACTATATGTACCCACTATATCTCCTCCTAGTTTGTTTGTAGGACTATATGTACCCACTATATCTCCTCCTAGTTTGTTTGTAGGACTATATGTACCCACTATATCTCCTCCTAGTTTGTAGGACTATATGTATCCACTATATCTCCTCCTAGTTTGTAGGACTATATGTACCCACTATATCTCCTCCTAGTTTGTTTGTAGGACTATATGTACCCACTATATCTCCTCCTAGTTTGTTTGTAGGACTATATGTACCCACTATATCTCCTCCTAGTTTGTAGGACTATATGTACCCACTATATCTCCTCCTAGCTTGTAGGACTATATGTATCCACTATATCTCCTCCTAGTTTGTAGGACTATATGTACCCACTATATCTCCTCCTAGTTTGTAGGACTATATGTACCCACTATATCTCCTCCTAGTTTGTAGGACTATATGAACCCACTATATCTCCTCCTAGCTTGTAGGACTATATGTACCCACTATATCTCCTCCTAGTTTGTAGGACTATATGCACCCACTATATCTCCTCCTAGTTTGTAGGACTGTATGTACCCACTATATCTCCTCCTAGTTTGTATGTAGGACTATATGTACCCACTATATCTCCTCCTAGCTTGTTTGTAGGACTATATGTACCCACTATATATCCTCCTAATTTGTAGGACTATATGTACCCACTATATCTCCTCCTAGCTAGTTTGTAGGACTATATGCACCCACTATATCTCCTCCTTGTTTGTAGGACTATATGTACCCACTATATCTCCTCCTAGTTTGTAGGACTATATGTACCCACTATATCTCCTCCTAGTTTGTAGGACTATATGTACCCACTATATCTCCTCCTAGTTTGTAGGACTATATGTACCCACTATATCTCCTCCTAGTTGTTTGTAGGACTATATGTACCCACTATATCTCCTCCTAGTTTGTAGGACTATATGTACCCACTATATCTCCTCCTAGTTTGTAGGACTATATGTACCCACTATATCTCCTCCTAGTTTGTAGGACTATATGTACCCACTATATCTCCTCCTAGTTTGTAGGACTATATGTACCCACTATATCTCCTCCTAGTTTGTAGGACTATATGTACCCACTATATCTCCTCCTAGTTTGTAGGACTATATGTACCCACTATATCTCCTCCTAGCTTGTTTGTAGGACTATATGTACCCACTATATATCCTCCTAATTTGTAGGACTATATGTACCCACTATATCTCCTCCTAGCTTGTTTGTAGGACTATATGTACCCACTATATCTCCTCCTAGCTAGTTTGTAGGACTATATGCACCCACTATATCTCCTCCTTGTTTGTAGGACTATATGTACCCACTATATCTCCTCCTAGTTTGTAGGACTATATGTACCCACTATATCTCCTCCTAGTTTGTAGGACTATATGTACCCACTATATCTCCTCCTAGTTTGTTTGTAGGACTATATGTACCCACTATATCTCCTCCTAGTTTGTAGGACTATATGTACCCACTATATCTCCTCCTAGTTTGTAGGACTATATGTACCCACTATATCTCCTCCTAGTTTGTTTGTAGGACTATATGTACCCACTATATCTCCTCCTAGTTTGTAGGACTATATGTACCCACTATATCTCCTCCTAGTTTGTTTGTAGGACTATATATACCCACTATATCTCCTCCTAGTTTGTAGGACTATATGTACCCACTATATCTCCTCCTAGTTTGTAGGACTATATGTACCCACTATATCTCCTCCTAGTTTGTTTGTAGGACTATATATACCCACTATATCTCCTCCTAGTTTGTAGGACTATATGTACCCACTATATCTCCTCCTAGTTTGTAGGACTATATGTACCCACTATATCTCCTCCTAGTTTGTTTGTAGGACTATATATACCCACTATATCTCCTCCTAGTTTGTAGGACTATATGTACCCACTATATCTCCTCCTAGTTTGTAGGACTATATGTACCCACTATATCTCCTCCTAGTTTGTTTGTAGGACTATATGTACCCACTATATCTCCTCCTAGTTTGTAGGACTATATGTACCCACTATATCTCCTCCTAGTTTGTAGGACTATATGTACCGTCTATATCTCCTCCTAGTTTGTAGGACTATATGTACCCACTATATCTACTCCTAGTTTGTAGGACTATATGCACCCACTATATCTCCTCCTAGTTTGTTTGTAGGACTATATGTACCCACTATATCTCCTCCTAGTTTGTAGGACTATATGTACCCACTATATCTCCTCCTAGTTTGTAGGACTATATGTACCCACTATATCTCCTCCTAGTTTGTAGGACTATATGTACCCACTATATCTCCTCCTAGTTTGTTTGTAGGACTATATGTACCCACTATATCTCCTCCTAGTTTGTAGGACTATATGTACCCACTATATCTCCTCCTAGTTTGTAGGACTATATGTACCCACTATATCTCCTCCTAGTTTGTTTGTAGGACTATATGTACCCACTATATCTCCTCCTAGTTTGTAGGACTATATGTACCCACTATATCTCCTCCTAGTTTGTAGGACTATATGTACCCACTATATCTCCTCCTAGTTTGTTTGTAGGACTATATGTACCCACTATATCTCCTCCTAGTTTGTAGGACTATATGTACCCACTATATCTCCTCCTAGTTTGTTTGTAGGACTATATATACCCACTATATCTCCTCCTAGTTTGTAGGACTATATGTACCCACTATATCTCCTCCTAGTTTGTAGGACTATATGTACCCACTATATCTCCTCCTAGTTTGTAGGACTATATGTACCCACTATATCTCCTCCTAGCTTGTATGTAGGACTATATGTACCCACTATATCTCCTCCTAGTTTGTTTGTAGGACTCTCAGTCGGAGGGATATAATAATTTCATTGGGCTATATATTGATGACGTGTTGATCAGTTGAGGTTTAGTTTATCCGAACAAATGTTAACTCCATTGCGAACTTACAAGTATTAGTAAATTTCTCCCGAGACCTAATTCCTGATGGAATCTGTCGCCTTGATAAAGAGTGAATAGACAATATGGAATTTAAATGTCTTGTCTAAGAACATAACCTTGACTTGAACTCACAACCCTTTGTTATGATGCAGACACTGTATCCATTGCAACACTAGGGGAGTTGAAAGTACTACTATAATCTGTGTAGGATATCTGAAAACATAATGGACAGAGCATATCCTGTCGGTGGTTAGGAATAAACGGAGAATAGTTTGAGGGAATAAATAAACATGATTAGCCATGTTAGTTTAAACATAGTTTAAGTTTATTTCAAACCATACAACATATACAAATATAAGGTTTAAACATAGTTTATTTCAAACCATACAGCATATACAAATATAAGGTTTAAACATAGTTTATTTCAAACCATACAGCATATACAAATATAAGGTTTAAACATAGTTTATTTCAAACCATACAGCATATACAAATATAAGGTTTACACAAATTTTGATACATGAATGAAAAGGGATTAGAACCGAAAGCTATTATAGCTTATAGAGGTCTTAGCCATGTTGAGGCCGTTAGGAACAAAACTGCTTGTGAACATCCATATCTCTGGATGCTTGAGTTTCCTCCTAATTGGAACACACAAATATCCTCTGTCCCAGAACCTCTATGCACCCTGGTTAACGATGTATGCCTCTATGCACCCTGGTTAACTTTGTATGCCTCTATGCACCCTGGTTAACATTGTATGCCTCTATGCACCCTGGTTAACGATGTATGCCTCTATGCACCCTGGTTAACATTGTATGCCTCTATGCACCCTGGTTAACGATGTATGCCTCTATGCACCCTGGTTAACGTTGTATGCCTCTATGCACCCTGGTTAGCGGTGTATGCCTCTATGCACCCTGAATGGCGATGTATGCCTCTATGCACCCTGGTTAACGATGTATGCCTCTATGCACCCTGGTTAGCGGTGTATGCCTCTATGCACCCTGGTTAGCGATGTATGCCTCTATGCACCCTGGTTAACGATGTATGCCTCTATGCACCCTGGTTAACGTTGTATGCCTCTATGCACCCTGGTTAACGGTGTATGCCTCTATGCACCCTGAATGGCGATGTATGCCTCTATGCACCCTGGTTAACATTGTATGCCTCTATGCACCCTGGTTAACGATGTATGCCTCTATGCACCCTGGTTAACGATGTATGCCTCTATGCACCCTGGTTAACGTTGTATGCCTCTATGCACCCTGGTTAACGATGTATGCCTCTATGCACCCTGGTTAACATTGTATGTCTCTATGCACCCTGATTAACGTTGTATGCCTCTATGCACCCTGGTTAACATTGTATGCCTCTATGCACCCTGGTTAACGATATACACTGACAATTACTTACTTGCCCTTAACCGCTGTGAGATTAAGATTGTTTACCATAAAATTGGATTCTGTCAAGAGAGGAAGCTATTGGGTGGTGGCTTGCAGAAAGCCGGTGGTCCTAATTGGGTGTCTGCCCATAACTGAATTATGCTACCGTGTCGGGGGCACCTGTTTTCCTCCACCAAGAATGCTGCAAATTCACCATATGACCTCTGCTTAAAACCTAATACAAATAATGAACAGAAGACGTGTGGCGTCCGTGGTCCAGTGGTAGAGCGTCGGATTTGGAATCAAACGGTCCCGGGTTCGATACTCGGTCAGGCCACGTATGTAGTGTCATTGAGCAAGGCACCTCACACACATTGCTTAGTACTGGTTAACCACTTAGGTCGGCTATGCCTGCCCAGGAAAACATGTCTAGGTCCCCGCAAGGGGTTTGACATTAATGGAACAAACATACAAGACGCTATTAATGCCAATGACAGTGATTATTATCTTAAATAAACAAGAACCCGTGACTACCTATGCATATAACAAATAAAAGTTTAATATCCGTTAATGGATTCTGCGATTGTATAACTATTGGATATTACCTTTTTCAGTTATTGAAGGTGTTCCCAATGATGTGTTGAAGCTACGCCGATCTACACCGATGTTCCGAGCATATGAACATGCATACAATCTACTGAATAAAACATTCCTGCCTCTCTTCCACCAGAGTGAAGAGGTTCGTTCTCAGTTGGCTTTTCTTACTGGCTTAGATCTATAGTAGCACCTCTTGACACCACTATCAATGGTAGCAATGTAGTAGCCAAACCAACATAAATAATAAAGGCTAGAATCTTGTGTAGTTCCAACGCACGTAAAAGAACCAGAGGAGACTCTGGAATGAATGATTCAAAGAAAATATTGTCAATAATTTACAGAACTACATAATGATATATGTGTAGAGAGAGACTGCAGACTTAGAAATAATGATTCTAAGAAAATACTGCCAATAATTTATACAGAACTACATAATGATATACAGTCAAACCTGTCTTAAGCAGCCAGCCAAGGGAATCACAGAAAGTGGCTGCTTAGCACAGGTGGCTGCTTAATAGAGGTTAAATGTATAATAAAACAACATATTGGGAATCTGGAAAATGGCTGCTTAATACAGGTTGGCTGCTTAATGGAGGTGACCACTAACACAGGTTTGACTGTACAGTCAAACCTGTCTTAAGCAGCCAGCCAAGAGAATCACAGAAGGTGGCTGCTTAACACAAGTGGCTGCTTAATAGAGGTCAATTGAATAGCAAAGCAACATATTGGGAATCTGGAAACTGGCTGCTTAACTCTATGCTCCATATATACGCCTTTCTACGTCTCTGTCCGCTCTCCATATATATGCCTTATTACGAGTGTACCGATTCCCCCATATATACGCCATTCTACACATGTACACTATCCCCATATATACGCCTTTCTACGCCTGCTACTTTAAATGCCCCACAACAATACACGATTGCAAAAGGACTCCCGAGAAGCGGTTTAATATCAACATATAACATTTACAAATTGATTACCGTCCAAAAAACATCCTGTTTCTATTGAAGAATTTAAAATAAACACTGAATGAAGATGCATGGGTTTTCCTAAGTAAGTAGGCTATTCACACGTGCGCGAGATTTAACTTTCAATGGAAATTTTTTACATATGTATAGCAAGCATGTGCTTCAACAACTGTCAAGGTCGTGAGTTTAAAACTACCTACAGTACAGTATTCAGTATTAATAAATCTCGCATCATAGGTCATAGTTCACTACCCTGTGTGATCGCAGCTGTGAAAACAATACATGATCGGTTTACTTTGAAGTATTGTACACAGGGCAATAAAACACAGATGTCACATGCGTTTACGAGGGGATTATCTGCTGATCAAAGTAAGTCAATCAGTGGGTCCCTCAAATTGTCACCAAGCAGTAAACAGGATACCTGTCGGCAATATTGTCCCTTCGGAATAAATGATCGAATTTATGGAAATTATGTCAGTTCGTGTGAGAACACCAAAGCACTGCTTAGTCTTAGATCGTTCTATTCCAAGTTATTTTTATATTTACTACATTTGTAGTTATTTTGAAATTAATGGCTACCAGTATTTCTTTTGACAGTGACTCGGGCGATGAGTTTGATTTTTCGGGTTTTGGTGAGTCCGATATCGATGTGCCGTATGTACATGAGCAGTCATCGGATGACAGCTCCGACGAAGATGAACAGGTTGATCCTGGGGCCAGTCCCGTCCGTGATGACGGTTGGACAAGGAACTATTCTGATCTGAGGATTGATGACTTTACCGAGACTCCAGGACCAAATCTGCCAGCCGAGTTTGATGTTGACAGTGCAACACCTCTGGATTTTTTCTTGTTATTATTTCCACTAGAAATGATCGCATCCATAGTGCATCACACCAACACCTATGCCATTTGGAAGCAGAGACGTGATGGTGATGATCCCCACTGGGCCGAGGTCACACTTTCTGAGATGAGAGCATTTCTGGGTATCAATATCCTGATGGGAATAAACCAATTGCCGGAAGCCGACATGTATTGGTCTTCAGATCCCTACATTGGAAATCCTGGAGTCCAGAAGACGATGACGTGCAACCGATTCCAAAAGATCATGCAGTACCTGCACTTATCCGATCGTTTGGCTGAGCCTGCCCGTGGTCAGGATGGCTATGACAGACTCTATAAGGTGCGTGAACTGATGGATAGGGTCCTGTCTATTTTCCAGAACTTCTACACACTCTCTCTCGAGAAGCTTCAGTGGATGAGGCAATGATCAAGTACTCCGGACGTCTATCATTCCGCCAGTACATGCCCGCCAAGCCGATCAAGAGAGGGGTAAAGGTCTGGATGTTGTGTGATGCCAACAGTGGATTCCTGTCTAAGTTTGAAGTCTACCTCGGGCGGCAGAACAACAGAACAGAACATGGACTCGGACACAACGTCGTCACCAACCTAACTTCCCACCTTCAGAACACTCGTCGTTGGTTGTTTTTTGACAACTATTTCACAGGATTGCCACTACTCGAGCATCTGCTTGCAGATGGGCTGTACGCTTGTGGGACTGTTAGGGTAAACCGCTTGGGATACCCAAAGGACCTAAAGAAGCCCCGGGAAGTTAGGGATCGTGGGGACATGAAGATATTACAGAAGGGCGACTCAAACCTGACTGCCACTGTGTGGAAGGATAAGCGCCTCGTTTATCACCTGTCCACATTGAGCAACCCAACCGACATCCATGATGCCCAACGTCGAGTACATGGACAGGTACTTCGACTCCAGCAGCCACACAGTGTGTATGCCTACAACCAGTTTATGGGTGGTGTTGATCTCCATGACCAGTTCCGGGCGAAGTACAGTGTGGGGAGGAATGGGAATGCTGAACTGTTGCATCATCAATGCGAACATTATGTACCAGATGGTCTCCCGCAGAGTGACGAAACGGAAGAGATTTGCGCATCTGAACTTCCGTCAGGAGCTTGTCTGTGGTTTGATTGGAGGGTTTGCAAAGAGAAAGCGATCGTGAGGGGATGCACAGAACCAAGGTGGTGCAGTCGGCCAAGAGAACATTGTGGCTCATGTATCCTGCTATATGGAATCACGCCGTACAACATGCAAGTATCACTCGCGTGTTCTAAAGGAGCGCAGGGAGACTGTATATGGATGTTCTGTGTGCAAGGTTCATTTATGCAGGGATGGATGTCACGTGCGCTACCATGCCCTGTAACTGAGAATACTCTTTCATTGCAATATATCATGTGAAAAAAAAGTGTCATTATCATTACAATCACATAGTCATTAGTTGTGCTCATTGAAACAAATGGAATTACATAGACAATAGTTGTGCTCATTCATACATACAAATGGAATTACATAGACAATAGTTGTGTTCATTCATACATACAAATGGATCTACATAGTCAATAGTCGTGCTCATTCATACATACAAGTGGAATTACATAGACAATAGTTGTGTTCATTCATACATACAAGTGGAATTACATAGACAATAGTTGTGTTCATTCATACATACAAGTGGAATTACATAGACAATAGTTGTGTTCATTCATATATACAAATGGAATTACATAGACAATAGTTGTGCTCATTCATATATACAAATGGAATTACATAGACAATAGTTGTGCTCATTCATATATACAAATGGAATTACAGTCAATAGTTGTGCTCATTCATACATACAAAGTGGAATTACAGTCAATAGTTGTGCTCATTCATACATACAAATGGAATTACAGTCAATAGGTGTGTTCATTCATACATACAAAGTGGAATTACAGTCAATAGTTGTGCTCATTCATACATACAAATGGAATTACGCTATAATAAATTGTCTACGCTAATTGAAGATGACACCGTCCAGGTACTACTATAAATTCTAGTAAGTTCTGATATTTTACTTTCTTTTCGATGAAGCACTGGGCCTACTATATATAAGACTATGTTTGTATATTATTAATAATTTTGTTATTTCTATTGCCATCTCCAATATGAATGTTTGTTATTTATAATGTTACATTTTGTGACTATGTAATAAGGTATTATATTGGGAAAAAACAAAAAACAATTGGTATAGAGAACATTTTTTTCTGAAAATCTGGTGTTCTTTGTATATAACTGGCCATTTATGATAGAAATACTTTTCACACCATCATGAATTTAATATCACCAGACAGAGAATTTAATTCTCTAAAAACTATCTGTTGGTCAAAAAAAGATTGCATGATGTCTTGACACAATAATATTGGTTCAAACAAGGCAGGTGTAAATTGGCCCCACTTTCTCCAATAATGTGTATGGACACAGTGTCACTATGGTCAACTGTTATCTATTGGTTATTGATTACCAATACACTGATAATGGTATTGATTTAAATGGCCTATATAGCTATATTGGTATGGAGCATAGAGTTAATGCAGGTTGGCTGCTTAATAGAGGTGACCACTAACACAGGTTTGTGTAGAGAGTGACTGCAGAACTTGGAATGAATGATTCAAAACATTATTTTGTATATTATTTTCTGTACTACATAATGATATGTAGAGAGACTGCAGAACTTGGAATGACTGATTCAAAGAAATATTATGTATATTATTTTCAGTACTATGTCATAATACGTAGAGAGGGACTATTGACGACTTTGAATGACCGATTCAAAGAAATGTTTTGTATATTATTTTCTGTACTATGTCATAATATGTAGAGGGACTATTGACTTTGAATGACCGATTCAAAGAAATATTTTGTAAATAATTTTCAATACTATGTCATAATATGTAGAGAGGGACTATTGACTTTGAAGGACTGCTTCAAAGAAATATTTTGTAAATTATTTTCAGTACTATGTCATAATATGTAGAGAGGGACTATATACTTTGAATGACCGATTCAAAGAAATATTTTGTATATTATTTTCAGTACTACATTATGATATGTGGAGAGAGACTGGCATCACAAGTGTCTAACCGATCTATTGCAACTAAGTAGGTTTATGTTTTAATATAATTTTAGTGATGAAATGTTCCTTGCCCACTAATGGTTATTATAAATGTAGCAATGGTAATCAATTATGGTCGTGATAGCGCAGTGACACTTCAGGTGCGAAAGGTCTGCAGTTCGAGCCCCGCTGGAGCCGTTACGATTGTGCCCTTAGGCAAGGCATTTAAATTCCACATTGCCTCTTCTCTCTTCCTCGTCGCGATGGATTCCATCAGGAATGAGGTCTCGAGAGTGATTAATATAAGTTGTATGAACTTGTTTCGCAATCGAGCTAAAATAAATTTGTATATACTAATTATGGTTTATAGCTGACACAATTAAAGTTCTATTCATTGCCATTTACATTTCACATAATTTTATCTTGTATCCGGTTTTCCCCCATTTGGAATTATCCCTTATTCCTTATTGTATAGTCTGTCTCCGTGGTCGAGTGGTTACGGTCGCTGACTTGTATACCACTGTAACCTATCATCACTGATGGTCACGGGTTCAAGCCCCGCTCAGACCGTGTCTCATTTATATGAAAAAGTTGGCAGTTTCTTACGGAGGTTGGTGCACCCAAGTACTGGTTAACTGCTGGAGCCTGCCCAGGAAAGGTGTTGTTAGGTAAACTGCCCGCCAGCGATATAGCCCAAAATGGTGCTGGTGCAGGCGTAAAGCCCGAAATATAACATATAATCCTTACTGTATATAATCTAGTTTTCTTTCCACATAATACCTGTTCTTTTATTTCTGTTCCTGCAAATATTCTGTAATGTAATCTATATATCATCTTAGACATTTTGTCTGCATTTGTTGTACTAAGCCCCAGTCTGATGTTGGACAATATGGTGATGGTGTCCTTAGGCAATGCACTTAGTTCCACAATTCCTCTTCTCTCTCCCTTATGATGATCGATTCCATCATGATTGAAGTCTCGAGAGCGATTAATCTTAATGAAATAAAAACTTGTGTCGCGATCAAACTAAAATAAATGTATAACCTAACAATACTTGCAGACACTGTTCAGAACAAAATCCTAGTTCATATCGTTATCTTCACGTTCTGCTCAGAGGAATCATATCGTTATCTTCACGTTATGTTCAGAGGAATGATATCGTTATCTTCATGTTCTGTTCAGAGGAATGATATCGTTATCTTCACATTCTGCTCAGATGAATGATATCGTTATTTTCATGTTCTGCTCAGATGAATGATATCGTTATCTTCACGTTCTGCTCGGATGAATGATATCATTATCTTCACGTTCTGCTCAGATGAATGATATCGTTATCTTCACGTTCTGCTCAGATGAATGATATCATTATCTTCACGTTCTGCTCAGATGAATGATATCATTATCTTCACATTCTGCTCAGATGAATGATATCATTATCTTCACGTTCTGCTCAGATGAATGATATCATTATCTTCACGTTCTGCTCAGATGAATCTCCCATTACATTTCTAGTGAACTTGGACAGTTACAATATTGTCAAAGTGGCGTTGCGGAGTATTAGTCATATTCAGTGATATTTGATCTGTTTTTATAGACAGCCGAGAAAGAAGGACTCGGGGATAGCAAGTATTGGGTCAAAGATCAAAGAGGTTTTCAAGCCATCAGGTATTTCCTCATCTAAGTCAACTCTGTCTGCCCATGAAGCAAAACATGAATAAATATTATAATATTATTCTTTATACCGTCTCCGTGGCCTAGTGGTTAAGGCATCCGCCTACGGAGTGGGAGGTTCGAATCTCGCCAGGGGTTTGTTCTGATATTGCCGGTTGGTCAGCCGCCAGCTAGTTAAATAATGGTTACCGATTGCCTGACGCCTGGCATACAAGCATAGGATTCGGGAAGTACTGATGTTCATAAAAAGAGGTGTCTCAGAAGTCAAAAATGGCTGGCCCTGTAAATAGGGTGACACTATAATAAACAAACACTTTACTTTTATATTATTAAACCAGTATTGAAAGAATATAGAACCAACAATTGGGTTCTAGAATTTTTATCAAAGTTTTGGCCCTCTTCTGGTCTTCTAGGTTAGCGCAGCGGTTAGTGCACTCGCTTCTCACCAATGCAACCTGGGTTTGATCCTCGGACCGGGAAGTATGCGAGATGGTTCGGTGGTCGCCAGATCGAACAGGTGGATTTTCTCCGAGTACTCAGGTTTCCTCCCACACGAATGACCACATTTACGCTCTCATCCGCGCCAACGTGAGTGATTAATATAAGTTGTTAAAACTTGCTTAGTAATAGCAAAGAAATTATCTACAAACATTCTACAGACCCACAGAAAACAGCCATGGAATCTAGAGAAAGTAACCAAGATAACACATATGAGAGTCCAGAGCAAACCACCCAGACAATAGTTAAAACGTTAAACAAACATTTGCCTGGCCTTAATCTGACAGTTGGAGACATTGACATTTGTCATCACTTAGGGAGGAAGGGCATCAAACCAAGGCCGATCATTGTCAAATTCCAATCCAGGCTTATTAAACTGAAACTGTTAACCATGAAAAAAGCATTACCCAAACCTATATTTGTGGCTGAAGACCTGACCAAACTAAATTATCAAATATTAATGGCCGTAAGATACAAAATGCCAGATGAAATTGAATACAGCTGGTTCAAAAATGGAAATGTACTTTACAAAAACAAAACTGGTACGGTACATCGTGTACAATGCCGGGAATTTAACCACTGGCTGGATATGGCATGGCCAGAACCCGCATCTAGAACATACCAATAAATATCACAAGTGACGAAGCATAAGTGAAAGTACCTTTAAATCCATTTCATTCATTTAAATGACCAAGTTAGCTGGGACAATTGACTCAATGCAGGCTATTTATAGAATATGTGTTCATCAATGATAATAACATACATATATTGCACCACCATAATTCTAATTGAGTACTATAAAAATATTTAGTAATAGAAAAATATAGATAGCCATACATCTTTAGCATGTACGAAAGTCATATGCATGTGTATATGCTTGATAGCTCTACTTGCATAGTACTTAAACAAATGATCAATACAATTCATGTGTATGGGGGGTAGCATGTATGTGTGATATCGGGGATGCTGTCTCTTTTCTGGCAGGGGGGTTGGGGGATGATATTTAATTGATGAACTATTTCAGCAATATATATATTTCGATTTCGTCTGTTGGGTGGAGGGTCGGTGTTTTTGATGTCACGCATGCATGAGACTTTTTATACACAGGAACTCTAACTACAGTTTACATGAAGGAACGCATATAAGTTGTTAAAAAATTTATGTTTGCACAATGACCAAAATCTGCGATGACATACACAATGCTGTAATTGAAGCTATATCCAACCTGTAATCAACTGCATGTCTTGGATAAGCTGACATAAACCATAGTTAACATTTATTACTTATTAGATATAGTTAACATTGATCTGGAATTGTGCATAACTATGGATTTTGAACTTCTACCTGTTCCTACACACCTTACCTGTTCCTACACACCTTACAGTTGAACTATATATATGTATATATGAAGTATAGGAAAGTATATGTGCACGACTGTGTGAATATGAAATACACATACATATCTATGAATAAGATATATACGTATATGATAAATGCATATGTATATGATGTCAATATAATTTGATATGCTGAAACCCATTGTTGACCTGGCCTTTCGCATTTTTATAGCTCAAGGTTGACTACCATGTTTTGGATAGCATACAATCAATTATTCGAGATACATCCCCATCACCGACCTTGTAGAGTTTCGTTTTTCGTACAAGATAGACAAGACTGGGATACCTCCTCAAAATGTCTTCTTGCATGCATCTTCAAATGCCAATATACAAATTCCACGGGAAAGGAGATTCATTATGATGTATTCTGGTAAATCTCCCGTGTTTGCTCAATGTATGAAATGTAGTTCTAGCATTTATTTTTTCCAGAGCATGCCAAATACGGTAGTTTACCACCATAGCACAAGGATGTTTAGGTAGTTATTAATGGCTGCCTTGCTGCAAATAAGAACTTATTTATTTAAAATTGCTATATATCTATATATATGTAAAGTTGGATGTACACTGTTTTTGATGGTTTTTCTTGTTCCTGTTTCAATAACATTATTGTTGCAATAGACAATGAGCTCTTACAACTAATACTTAAAGCCTCTTTATGCTTTGTCATTTAAATGGACAAAAAAAACAAAAAACTATTAATCAATTACAGATTTGTCCTAGTGTTAACCTTAACAAACCACTAAATACAAAATTATATGTGATTTTGTAAATAAATATATATAAAGGGAGGTAATTTAAAAACATCAATCTCAAAAACACCAGTTTATTCATGCAAGGACCTTTGAAACCTTCCTTATAATCTGAAGAATATATTATTGAAAAATAATATCATCAAACAGTACTTATAAGCTCTAATCATCCAATGCATAAAACTAAGTTAAACTTGAAACACTGTCTTTATGTATCAGTGTCATTACTTATTTTTTAAAATAGTCAATACATGCATTCAAACATACGTATGTATGGGCTTAACGTTTAATATGTTTAAATTCATGCCACGACGAGTGTACACAGCTATTCGTCCTCTAGTTTTTGTTTTTCTATTTGTTCTCTTTTTTCTGGTCAATAAGTATTCATACACAAATCCAGTCTTCTCTTTGATATGTGGAGCAAAGACAACAGCAATCTCTTCCCAGACCTGCCTTATTCTCTAAATTGCATATTATATAAACAAATATGTCCTCACCAAGATAGGCATAAGTAAATAATATACAACCCATGACCTCTTATCAAATATCATTATGACAATACATAAAGTTACACAGCACGATCGTTTCTACTTATCTTTCTATGTTTGTATCCTTATTTTGTTTCAATGGAATCTATAATATGCTCGATTAACGTACGGGGCATTGGGAACGATACAAAACGCATTGAAGTCTTTGAATGGTTGAAACTAAAGAGATACAACATTTGTTTTTTGCAAGAAGCACATTCGACAATGCAGTACACTGATAAATGGAAATCTGACTGGAATGGTGAATCCTTTTTCAGTGGAATCAATTCAAATAGTGCCGGAGTGGCTATTCTTTTAAACATGAACACATCTTACAAAACTTCAAATTTTACTGAAGTTGTCAAAGGGCGCCTTATCACCCTAGATATAATAGTAAATGAACAAGAACTCACTCTCGTTAATATATATGGACCTAATACTGATGATAGCAATTTCTTCTCCATACTTGAAACATATATGCGTGAGAATGACGACAAAAACTTGATTATAGGTGGAGACTTTAACACTGTCCTAAATGTTGATATTGATAAGAAAAATGGCCAAAAACATACACATGTTAAATGCAGAAAAAAATTATACGATATGATAAACCAATTTAACTCAATAGACATATGGAGACAAAATAACCCAACAAACATACAATACACTTGGCACTCAAATACAAACCCACCCATCTTTAGCAGACTTGATTATTTTCTTGTCAGCCAATATCTATATAACTTAATAACAACTTGTGAAATCCAGCCAGCATATAAAACAGATCATTCTATAGTTATGTTTAAGATCAATCATTGTATCCAGCCAAGAGGACCTGGTTATTTTAAAATTAACAATAGTATTTTACATGATGACACCTATCAAAAAACGGTAAAAGAATGTATTACTAACATAGCTAATCTCAATAAAGATGCCAACCCAAACACTCTTTGGGAAATAATAAAAGGGAGCATAAGAAATGCAACTATCAAATATTCTTCATTTAAGAAAAAAACAAATGCTAAAAAGGAAAAAGAGCTAATAAAAGACATAAATACCCTTGAAAATAATTTAATAAACACAGATAGCAATGATAATCAATGCAAGATAGATTTGAAAAATAAACAGCATGAGTTGAGCAAAATATATGAAGGACAAATAAATGGTTTAATTCTAAGAGCAAAAGCAATAAATGTTGAAGGCTCTGGAAAAAAACACAAAATACTTTGCAAATTTAGAAAAGCGACATGCGGAAAGAAAGAACATACAGAAATTGGTATCGGAGGGTAAAGAAATCACAAATCAAAATGAAATCTTAAATGAATTGGTAAAGTTCTACAAAACACTAAACAAAAAACAGGAGATCGGTAGCCCCATTATTGATTTTTTCTCTGGGTCTATCAATAAACTTACATGTGAGCAGTCCGCACAATGTGACGGGTTGTTAACTGAATATGAGTGCTGGCAATCTTGCTTGATATGAAAAACAATAAAAGTCCAGGCTCGGACGGACTAACAACTGAGTTTTATAAAACGTTTTGGCAAGATATCAAACTATACTATTTAAAATCAATAAATTACTCATATACTAAGGGTGAATTAACAGATCTCCAGAAACAAGGCATTATTACTTTACTACTGAAATATGGCAAACAGTTAGATATTTTATCAAACTGGCGGCCTATAAGTCTACTCAATATTGATTATAAAATTGCAACAAAAGCCATTGCGAATCGAATTAAAAAAGTCTTGCCCATACTAATAAGTAACAGTCAAACTGGTTTTATGAAGGGACGATATATTGGAGAGAATGTTCGCTTAATCTTTGAGACAATAGAGTATCTTAATGAACAAAACCTTCCGGGTCTCATATTCTTTTCAGACTACGAAAAAGCATTCGACAGTTTAAATCATAATTTCCTCTACAAATGTCTAAATCATTTTAATTTTGGAGACTCCTTCATCTCTTGGATAAAAATGTTTTACAATAATATAAACAGTATAATCATTAGCAATGGTTATTTAACAGAAGCTTTACCTATACAAAGAGGCGTAAGACAAGGCTGCCCATTATCATCGTATCTATTTATTATCTGTATGGAACTTTTGTCACACCAAATTACTATTGATAATGATATAAAGGGAATCACCATAAATAACAGAGAAATAAAACAAACTTTATTTGCTGATGATGCATCTTACTTATTAAATGGGGAAAAACATCTTTTGAACGTTTAATAGATGTAATCACTCAATTTGGAACCATATCTGGTCTAAAATTAAATGTATCTAAATCAGTAATATTAAGAATTGGATCGTTGCGAAATACAAATATATCCTACTGTGACCATAAAGAATTTCTATGGACTTCTGAAAAAACAAAAACTCTTGGCATAATTTTTAGTAACAATAATGAACTGACCTTGCATCTAAACTTAGAACCAAAACTGAATGAATTTTATAACTGTCTTAAACAATGGCAACACCGTAAACTAACACTTCTAGGTAAGGTTATAGTAATAAAAACTTTTGCTCTTCCAAAATTGGTGTATCTATTTATGGTTTTACCTAACCCATCAGAAAAAGTGCTAAAAAATATAAATCATGCAATATTTAACTTCATTTGGGATGGTAAACCAGATAAAATAAAACGCAGTATACTTATACAAAACTATGAACATGGCGGAATAAAATTAACAGATATACACTCATTTCTCTACTCAATTAAGGCAAGCTGGATAAAAAGGATAACCAATAATAGCACAGGTGCTTGGAAATGCTTTTATGATGAAATATTTAAACAGTTTGGTGGAAATCTATTATTTGAATGTAATTTATCACCAAACGACATAAATAGAATGTGTCAAAAACAACCATTTCTAAAAGATGTCTTGAATTCCTGGTTTAAAATAAAGCTTATGTATGAACATGATAATGAAAATGTTTTTCGTCCCATTATTTGGAATAACTCTGACATCACAATATCTGGAAAACCAGCTTTTATTCAAGAATGGTACAATAACGGCGTACAATATGTTGATAATCTGTATGATTTTAGAAATAACAATTTTTACACTTTTGAAAACGTACAGCAAATATATAATCTACATAATAATGACTTTTTAAAATATCACTTTTTGGTCAATAGCATTCCTAACAAATGCAGACAAAAAATAAATCAACAAATTATTACCATGCTAAGACCAGAATCTATGTTAGAAAGAATAAAAAGTCTAATGAAACCCAATAAATTATTATATCAGACACAAGTAAACTCAAGGAAAATAGAACATAGAACATCTGAGCAAAAATGGTCAAATGTGTTTAGTGATGAAAATCTCAAATGGAAAATAAATTACTGTATGGCATATAACGCAACGATTGACACCAAACTGAGAAATTATCAATATAAATTTCTAATGAGACTAATTCCAACAAACAAGTATCTCTATATGTGTAAATTAATTGAAACCTCCTTATGTGACTTTTGTAATATGTCCATAGAAAGTATTGAGCATCTGTTTTGGGAATGTCCAGTCATACAGGACCTATGGACAAACATTCGAAATCACCTACGAACCATTGATATAAACATTTCCTTAAATTTTAAAGACATCTGTTTCGGGTATGAAAACAATAACACAGTTAATTTTATTATAATATTGTGCAAATACTTCATCTCCAGAATGAAATATAACAAAATCCTACCAAAGTTTGAATCATTCAAACATTATTTGCATCAAAGGATCGAAATAGAAAAGGATATTGTAATGTATTCAGGAAAAATAGATAGACACAATTTGAAATGGTCAAAATTCTTTCCGACAAGCTAAGAAAATATACATGAATACCAATTAATTTTGTACCAATACGGCACAAACAATAAATTCAACTGATATTAAAAAGAACCCCGTAGCCCAAAATTCCCAGGTAAATAATTAACAAACTTTTATCCTATAAAAAAAAGATAGCAAGTAGAAACGATCCATCACTCATTACACCTATCTCCATACCTTAAACATTCAGCTGATATACCCAGATTCACACATTTATTCAAATAAACTTAGCTAATAATTATGTTATGCATTCATCATCAAGGGACACAACACTCTAAGCAAAAAACTATATTTCTTTATACATATAGATAATTGTATACAATTCGATTCATGAAAAGTGTTTCCATAATATGTGAATGTACATGTATATAGAAATAAATGGGGTTACCTGGATAGGGGCCTCAAAATGAAAAAAAAAATGAAAAAACTTGCTTCGCAATCGAGCTAAAAGATGGGTGACGGATAAGTAGTGCGATACCTGCTCTTAGCAGTTAGGCTCTTTGGTTCCTGTGCTTGTCTTTGTAAAGCACAGTACGAATAACTTTTGGATTGAAAATACTGCAACGTATTTGGATATTCTCCAGCTCTCCAGACACATCGTTATCTACTCAGTATTGTGTAGTTGTACGCTTACTTTGTAGACACATTGTTATCTACTCAGTATTGTGTAGTTGTGCGCTTACTTTGTAGGTTATCTACTCAGTATTGTGTAGTTGTATGCTTACTTTGTAGACACATCGTTATCTACTCAGTATTGTGTAGTTGTACGCTTACTTTGTAGACACATTGTTATCTACTCAGTATTGTGTGGCTGTACGCTTACTTTGTAGACACATCGTTATCTACTCAGTATTGTGTAGTTGTACGCTTACTTTGTAGACACATCGTTATCTACTCAGTATTGTGTAGTTGTATGCTTACTTTGTAGACACATTGTTATCTACTCAGTATTGTGTAGTTGTATGCTTACTTTGTAGACACATTGTTATCTACTCAGTAATGTGTAGTTGTGTACGCTTACTTTGTAGACACATCGTTATCTACTCAGTATTGTGTAGTTGTACGCTTACTCTGTAGACACATCGTTATCTACTCAGTATTGTGTAGTTGTGTACGCTTACTCTGTAGACACATTGTTATCTACTCAGTATTGTGTAGTTGTGTACGCTTACTCTGTAGACACATTGTTACCTACTCAGTATTGTGTAGTTGTGTACGCTTACTTTGTAGACACATTGTTACCTACTCAGTATTGTGTAGTTGTACGCTTACTTTGTAGACACATCGTTATCTATTCAGTATTGTGTAGTTGTATGCTTACTTTGTAGACACATCGTTATCTACTCAGTATTGTGTAGTTGTACGCTTACTTTGTAGACACAAGATCGATATCATCGTTGGATCACCTAGACATTGACAATACTGATGATGCTGATACTGTCACTGTTGCTGTGAGTACTCGTCATCAACTATGTAATCGTGACTGACAAAATACAGCCTCGGAATGGCTTCAATTAACAAAATCCACAATTTCAGATTTTAATATGTTCTAAATGTTTAAATTGTCCTGGAAACCATGGTTATAAGGATTTCAAGGATATATCAGTAGTAGCTTTTAAGCAGAAGTTCGAAGATCATAACCTCAAATCTCTAACATTTCAAACATCAATTTTGAAATCAGAAATATACTGTCACCATAAAAAAAACTGTGCACTTTTATATTGGACGTTACATTTTCGTTGCAAAATGTTTACTATCATGAGTGAAGAAAATAACCCTTCACACATTGCACTAATTTACCCAATATTTCGCACATTTTGATACCAAATTTGCCTTTACCTTGCTCTGTGTGCAGTTTCTCTTTTGGAGTCCGTATAGTTTGGTCACCTGATATTGTGGCCTATTTCCATACTGTTGATTATTTATTTCTCTGATTTCAAATAATCGAATGTAAACAGTATTTAAGACTATGAACATAAATTCTCAACTTTCAGTCGGCAAGTTCCCTAGAAGATGAAGCTCCTTACGACGACATTGAACACCCCATAGAGCACTTCCAGCCCCATGACCTGAGTACGTGGAGGTTATCCATACCAAAACTTGCAGCTAGACCAGACCCGGAGAACCCAAAGAAACAGTTCTTTGTGTTTGTAGTGGATATCCGGAGAGTAGACATTCCAGATGGTATGTTTGGTAATGGGATACCAGGAAGTTAAATTATCAATGAGAGACATCGGTCAGTTACTGCCCCTTAATACTCTCTAAAAGTAGATGGGTCCTATTAAATGTTTTCCTCTGTTTTTATCGTTGTTTCCTTTGCACAACATGCTAGCAATTTTATTCCACTATCACTTCTTAGGAGTTTTAAATTACTATATCTCGACAGATCTCATACAGTATATGCAATGGGTACTTAGTTGCAAAAGATTGTTTTCAATTAATTAACACGATTTGGATATAATCACATTTATCATACCGCAACATCTGGTTAGGGAATAACAGTAAAAACAAAGAATTCTAACTAAAAGGACCTATTCACATTTTGGAATAAATCAGACTTTATCTGCCAAGGGAGGTAATAGAAAATTAGAGATGTCTCTCATTATTTGGTTTATACAAATTTATTTTAGCTTGATTGCAAAACAAGTTCTTACAACTTGTATTAATCACTCTCGATACCTCATTTCTAGTGGAACCATCAAGCTTAATGCAAATCCGTTGGCCATAACAATGAAATCCCATATCTGCAGTGTAAAACTATGTACAGTAAAACCCATATAATAAGGAAATCCCATATCTGCAGTGTAAAACTATGTACCGTAAAACCCATATAATAAGGAAATCCCATATCTGCAGTGTAAAAAACTATGTACCGTAAAACCCATATAATAAGGAAATCCCATATCTGCAGTCTAAAACTAGGTAGGACTCCACATGAATGAATGTAATTCCAGTAGGTAGGACTTGTAGCCACATGGATGAATGTAATTCCAGTAGGTAGGACTTGTAGCCACATGGATGAATGTAATTCCAGTAGGTAGAACTGGAAGCCACATGGATGAATGTAATTCCAGTAGGTAGAACTGGAAGCCACATGGATGAATGTAATTCCAGTAGGTAGGACTTGTAGCCACATGGATGAATGTAATTCCAGTAGGTAGGACTTGTAGCCACATGGATGAATGTAATTCCAGTAGGTAGGACTTGTAGCCACATGGATGAATGTAATTCCAGTAGGTAGGATTCGAAGCCACACCGATGAGTGGCAAGAGATTTAATACTAGTGACTGTTCATACAATCTTGACACTGTAACTCTACAACTCTACAGCAAACAAAAATTCAGATTGTCACAGAAATTTGAAGAAATGACCCAGCAACATTGACCCCGCTCCCTTGCACCATTGTTTTCTGACCATTGCATTTCCATATTCCATATAAACATTAATCATGTGTAAGTTGTCATCTATGTCAATGTTTTAGAGGGACGGTCACAGTGGACGTGTGACAGAAAATACACAGAATTTTACACACTTGAACAAAAGCTGAAAGAATTTCATGGTGAGATAGGAGACTGTTTGTTACCTGCGAAAAAACTGCTGGGGACCAAGAATTACGAGTTTATTGATGGAAAACGGGAACTATTTGAAACTTACCTACAAGTTAGTGTGTTCAATAATTTGTTCATTTCTGGCAGCTGATATAGGGAATAGAGTGGTGGATTAACTGGTGAATTTGCCATGTTCCATGTAGAAATAAATTGATGTATAAAGGAGTATGTGCAACTTTAGCTGAAATCGGACCATCTCCGTGGTCGGGTGGTTAAGGTCGCTGACTTGTATGCCACTCTAACCTATCATCACTGATGGTCACAGGTTCAAGCCCGGCTCAGATCGTGTCTCATTTATATAAAAAAGTTGGCAGTTTCTTACGGAGGTTGGTGCACCAAGTACTAGCTAACCACTGGAGCCTGCCCAGGAAACTGCCCATCGCTGAAATGGGCAACTGGTAGCGATGTTAAATAAACTTAAACAAACAAAAAATGCTGAAATCGACAAACAGTACTAGTTTTTGCCAAAAATTGTAAATGGAAGATTAGATGAAAAATCGTTGATTTAATCCTTAGTCTCTACCTACGAAATTCTAAATATCATTGAATACAATACAATTGCACCTCCAGGACAACGGAGTGAAAGACTGAAAATCGGTTCTACTTAGTTTATACACATTTATTTTAGCTTGATTGCGAAACAAGTTCTTACAAGTTATATATTAATCACTCTTGAGACCTCATTCCTGATGGAATCCATCACCACAATGGAGAGAGAAGAGGCAATGTGGAATTTAAATACCTTGCCTAAGGGCACAATCGTAACAGCTCCAGCGGTGCTCGAACTTCCGGCCTTTCACACCTGAAGCTAAGGTGCTATCACGACTTCCACAACAGTTCTACCCAATACCATGTTCAACAATAGAAAAAAGTCAGCTCAGTTTCATGGACAACCCCAGTGTTAAGTTTATAATTAGGTTTGCTGGAAGGAGAACATGATACTGTGCATATGAAAGTTGTTTGATGATAGTGTTGAAGGAACATATAAATTGTTATGTTGCAGAAACTGCTGACCGTGCCCATATTGAAGGGCAGCCAACTGTTGTATAACTTCCTCACAGCCGATACAGCCTTCGATTTTGGTCTAGATATTAACATAGGTAAACGTTTTCATCTGTTTCTGACAGCACATTTACAGCTGGTCAATGTGCATTTCTAGTTAGGCCGTTATGTATATATAATATTACTGACTACCGTATTTAGCTGTGTATAGTGCGCACATTTCTTACTGAAATCCTCATCCATTTTATCTACTGCGCATTATACACCAGTACAGACATCAGGACATTTTTTTCTGGACCAAAATTGACCAATATTTCGTGAAATTTGACCCGAACGGGCCCCCACAGTCATTCTATAATTTGTTACATTCGACAAACGTTATAAACTAGCTATTAAAATCAGTTGCTGATAGTCTATATAAATAAATGAAATGAATAAGACCACAAAATTAGCATATACTGCGTTAATTTTGGCAAACTTTGAAGAATTTAATTGAAATTAGTAAATGCATAAAAATGGCGATTTGATAACATCACATGGTTTTATCGTATGTAATATTTCCCGTACTTTTCACGTACTTCGCCGCATAAAGCAACGCTGCAATCGTACGATATCATAGAGATAAAGAAACTTTGTAATAATAGTTTATTTGATTTAATATACCGTATGTTTTTAAATATGACACGATGTGTTGGTTATTTTTACGGGAAATATTTACTATGTACAATTGCATAAAAAAAAACTTTTTTTGGCTGCAGTATTTCAATTGTTTGTAGCGATAATTAATTTCAACAAACCTTTCACAATGGGTCCCAGTTAATTAGGTAGGCTACACGTGTTGAGAAGTTTGAGCATCTGCTGACATGTTTGAGAACGTGTTGAGAAATTTGAGCAGGTGTTAAGTTTGAGAAATTAATTATCGCTCAACTTGTCAATTTAATGCCATGTCATCGAAGCTGTCATCAGACAAGCAGTAAACATTCTCTGATTGACATCATATCACTAAGAATACCTCTCAGATTTGTCACACCTCTCAGTTATTGTCAAAACGTATCTACTTATACTGTCACACCATGGGTAAAGTCAGAAACTCCTACACCGCCCGAGAGAAGCTGACCATCATCAAATACGCAGAAGCTCACGGCAACCGCAAGGCAGGAAGAGAATACAGCGTCGGAGAATCAGCGATCCGGCAATGGCGAGTACCGGTACAGAAGCAACGTATCATGCAGCTACCCAGAACCAAGATGGCAGACCGGGGTTCGAAGGCTCACTATCCATCAGTGGAGCAGCGCGTCTACGACTGGGTTACAGACCAGAGACTACAGGGCATCGCGGTATCTACGGTAGAGATTCGGCTGCGGGCACAGAGGATAGCTACCGAGATCGGTATACACACCTTCAAGGGGGCTGTATCGTGTACGCCTTCATGAAACGTCACCAGTTTTCAATCCGACGACGCACACACATCGTGCAGAAACTGCCAGATGACTTCGACGACCAGCTCCTGAAGTTTCAACGCTTCATCATCAAGCAGCGCCAAAACTACTGTTACGACCTGTGTTGTTTTCTTTTATGCAACATTTCCCGAAACGTGTATTTAGCTATGTATAGTGCGCACATTTCTTACTGAAATCCTCATCCATTTTATCTACTGCGCATTATACACCAGTACAGACATCAGGACATTTTTTTCCGGACCAAAATTGACCAATATTTCATGAAATTCGACCCGAACGGCCCCGCAGTCATTCTATAATTTGTTACATTCGACAAACGTTATAAACTAACTATTAAAACCAGTTGCCGATAGTCTATATAAATAAATGAAATGAATAAGACCACAAAATTAGCATATATTTCGTTTATTTTGGCAAACTTTGAAGAATTTAATTGAAATTAGTAAATGCATAAAAAAATGGCGATTTGATAACATCACGTGGTTTTATCGTATGTAATATTTCCCGTACTTTTCGCGTACTTCGCCGCATAAAGCAACACTGCCTGAGTCCTCGATATCATAGAGGTAAAGAAACTTTGTAATTATAGTTTATTTGATTTAATATACCGTATGTTTTTAAATACGACATGATTAAAGACACGATGTGTTGGTTATTTTTACGGGAAATATTTACTATGTACAATGCATTGCATAAAAAAACAACTTTGTTTGGCTGCAGTATTTCAATAATTGAATTGAATTGTTTGTAGCGATAATTAATTTCGACAAACCATTCACAATGGGTCCCAGTTAATTAGGTAGGCTACACGTGTTGAGAAGTTTGAGCATCTGCTGACATGTTTGAGAACGTGTTGAGATGTTTGAGAACGATATGCATGTAATTTTCATGAAATCATGCCTGAGTGCGTTACCGTTTCTTATATTAATATAAGTTGTAAACATCACGGAGCACAATTTTTAGCGATTCTTGAGAAATGTTAAATTTTGACTTGGAAAATTGCGTTTTTCACGTGCGCAGTATACATCGGAACTCGGTTTTTCCCCCCGATTTTCGTGCCAAATCGTGGGTGCGCATTATACACGATAGCGCACTATACATAGCTAAATATGGTATGTCACGCTGACTTCTGAAATACAAATTTAGAACCTTTCGTCATCAATAGCAACTTGTATGTCTCGAATAGCCATATTTCACCTCTATTAAACAGCCAACCTGCATTAAGCAGCCAGTTTTCAGATTACAAAAATGTTACATTGTTATATATTTGACCTCTATTAAGCAGCCACCTGTGCTAAGCAGCCACTTTCTGTGATCCCTTGCTGGATGCTTAAGGACAGGTTTGACCTTTAATTACTAATTATAATTGGAATGTAAACCTATTAGTTGTTTACCAACGGTAACCACTCTTAAGGCGACATTCATGTTTAATTCCACGAGTGAGAGAGAACTGGTAATGCGTATTTAAGTGTCTTGTCTATGAACATGACTTGTGTCTAAATGTAAAATACACCGAGTACTCTAGCTCACAACTCCTCGGTTACAAGGCAGATACTGTATCCATTACATTACGGATTTCAGTATTTATTGTATCCATTACATTACGGATTTCAGTATTTATTGAACTGGTTTACTCCAATTTATCCAGGCCGGTGTGTGTTTTACGTTTATTTATCGTCACTACCGGTTGCCCATATGAGCGACACCTGAAGAGATAGTCATTTTATATTTTTGGAGGATAGTGCAATGATACAGACAGAGACACATTCCAGAATCTCCTCTGGTTCTTTTACGCGCTCGGTGTACAGCACCGACACAAGACCTTGGATCGATGCCGGTATTCCTTAATGTTCTTATATATTTACTCACACAGGTCGTGTTCTAAAGTCAGTGCCAAGAAAACTTGTTAAAGAGGTAACATACTGAACTTATTTAGAAACCGTATTTACATTACTGTCCATACTCTCCTATAAGACGACTTTTTGCCTCCAGATTTTGGGTATTCAATACAACCGGTTATTTCTCTACATATAGTTTTGTACTAAACTTTCTTGAAAATATTGATATAATGCCTTAACCCATGTCATTCTGGATACATTTAAAGGCTTTTGCAAACAACATAGATCGAGATCAGCTGCAGCGTGATGCTGCATGCTGTTCAGGATCTATGTTGTTTGCTACATAGCCAAGTGTCTTAGCAAGATCATCTGATTTTTAAAACTTAGATACGTTCATTTTCTATTTAGTGATAAATATCTTTATCACATAACTTTGATGTATTCAGTGTAATACAGTCATCTCATAAATTCTTATATGACCACACGTTTAATAACACCAGGAAGGATTCTGATTGGTCGCGGCATGACACTGACAGCTTGCAGTACACATTACATGTTGTTTGTGTCTATTATTTGCATGAAGTTGTTTGATTGTCAGGGACTATTTACTATGGCGTACGCATGCAGCTGACTGTAATAAGGCTCAAAAATATACTGGCAAACAGAAACGTATTTTGTCTTCTGATTTATGGTTGTAGTTATTCTTGTAATGTGATAAAAAAAGATCTTACACTCATGGTGATTTCATGTCATATTTTGTGAAACTTGTTTTGGAATTTTGCTGTTAAGCGAACCTTTTCCAAAACTTCATAAAATATGTTATGAAATCACCACTCATGTCAGATCCTATATATAACATAAAATATAGTTTGAAATCACCCCTCATGTAAGATCCTATATGTCTGAAATTCTAACATTGTTTCAGAAAGGACAGCATTTAGAATCGTTCCTGTGCAACTTGCAAAAATCCACAGAACCTCCCAAACCAAGACCCAGGTAAAAACTAAATTATGAGATCATATTTTCTTTATAATCAACCTGAATCAGCGTCCCATCCACAGTTCGACATTGTTGGCTTCTAAACAAAGCTCTAAAAATGGTTGCACAAAATATCTAAGCCTATTTGTTTTCATTTTGAAAAATAAGCCAGTGCTTTGACTTTGAACTTTTAGCCCACTCGTGTATTAATCATATCTGCTTTGAGAGATTTTAAGGAAGAGGAATTTTCTAAGAATGTTACAATGACCTTGTAAGCGAAAGTAACCCTGACTTATGAATAAGGTCAACTTATTACCGAATATATGCTGTAAATATGTTGCAATTTGTACATAAACCTTTAAAGTGACACTACTACTGGTATAAAAAATTTCCAAATATTTGCCTCAAAAACTGAGTGTTTCAACTAATAAACTGCGGTTTGTTGACATATCAAAATAATGTAAACAGGGTCGACATACATGCGTAATACAACCTGTTGATCCGAATAAACGAGATTTATGGTACAGATTTACCGTTAAATCTCACATTTGTGCATATGCATATTTATTTGCAGACTAATCTTTAAAATTTATTATCTCTAACTCAGCGACAGTATCAAGGGTTTAGTATTGACTACACTGACAAAGAAATGTCAATTCAGGAGCGTGGATGACTGGTATATGAAATCCTACATTCACTTTTTAAAGTTTGTAGACCACAAACACTGTTTATTGGTTCAATATTTGTGTTCGAATGTTTTCGGAAGAATTTGTAGTAGCAATGCATTTATACGTGAACAATGCATGTATACTTGAACAATACATTTATACGTGAACAATACATTTATACGTGAACAATGCATTTATACGTGAACAATGCATTTATACGTGAACAATACATTTATACGTGAACAATGCATTTATACGTGAACAATGCATTTATATACGTTTATACGTGAACAATGCATTTATACGTGAACAATGCATTTATACGTGAACAATGCATTTATACGTGAACAATGCATTTTTTGGGCTTTTTACGATGTAATGTCGCTTTAACATGTGTTTTCTATTGCTTTCCAGTGAAACATAAAACTACCTGCATGTTTCTCTTGATATGTTTTAGCAAGCAAGAAAGAAGAGATTCTGAGGCTTCCCTGTTGTCAACCTCAAGTTTGAAGGTATTTGTGTCCTATGTCATTCCCATTTATGCATGACACTTTCGATTGTGCTCCCAGAATCTTGAATGTGGGTCATCACAATTCGGTTGTGCTGTTAATTCTTGTTAATCATAAAACGGTATGGTAAATACTAAGATACGGTAAATACTAAGATACGGTAAATACTAAGATACGGTAAATACTACGGTAAATACTAAGATACGGTAAATACTAAGATACGGTAAATACTAAGATAGTTCTGCCATGCCAGTTCTGCTCTCTATGTCCATTCCAAGAAAATAAATTGATTTTTAACTTTTTGTTTGTTTGTATATATCACTATGTGTACTACTTCTTCTATAATAAAACATGTTCGACTTTAATGATGCATATAATGGCATGTTTTAAGGAATGAATCGCGGGTTAATAGTTTCATCGGGGTATGAACTACATTGGGCGTGGTTAAAGTGTGTGGAGGCCGAAGGTAAATTTAGCAATTGTCGAAAATATGTGTGAATATTGACTAATAAAGAATAAATTCCCTGGAAATTAAAGCTATTTGCGAACAATTACTCCGGTCAAGGTAACATTCTGTGGCTGGTCAAGGTAACATTCTGTGGCTGGTCAAGGTAACATTCTGTGACTGGTCAAGGTAACATTCTGTGACTGGTCAAGGTAACATTCTGTGGTCGGTCAAGGTAACATTCTGTGGTCGGTCAAGGTAACATTCTGTGGTCGGTCAAGGTAACATTCTGTGGTCGGTCAAGGTAACATTCTGTGGCTGGTCAAGGTAACATTCTGTGGTCGGTCAAGGTAACATTCTGTGGTCGGTCAAGGTAACATTCTGTGGCTGGTCAAGGTAACATTCTGTGGTCGGTCAAGGTAACATTCTGTGGTCGGTCAAGGTAACATTCTGTGGCTGGTCAAGGTAACATTCTGTGGTCGGTCAAGGTAACATTCTGTGGTTGGTCAAGGTAACATTCTGTGGCTGGTCAAGGTAACATTCTGTGGTCGGTCAAGGTAACATTCTGTGGTCGGTCAAGGTAACATTCTGTGGTCGGTCAAGGTAACATTCTGTGGCTGGTCAAGGTAACATTCTGTGGTCGGTCAAGGTAACATTCTGTGGTCGGTCAAGGTAACATTCTGTGGCTGGTCAAGGTAACATTCTGTGGTCGGTCAAGGTAACATTCTGTGGCTGGTCAAGGTAACATTCTGTGGTCGGTCAAGGTAACATTCTGTGGTCGTGACTAAATTTATCTGACTGACTGACTGTATTGAAAAATGGAAATATTACATAATGATAAATATAACTTTATGATCATATGTTCGAACCATCTGTTCCTTGAAATATCTCTGTGTCAAGCATATCCTACGTGTGTGCATATTGGGGCTTTAATGTCAGTAATCTAAGTAGAGATATATGATGAATGTTGTAGTTATGTCATTCGATGTACGAGAACAATGCTAATGGACTAGAGAGAAGAGATGAAGCTGATTCAAACCTGTTGCTGATTGAGAGATCCGATGTGGAAGGCATTTATGATACATTAATATACCTAGGTAGGTCAAACGTGATAGATATAGGTAGGTCAAATGTGATAGGCATTTATGATACATTAATATACCTAGGTAGGTCAAACGTGATAGATATAGGTAGGTCAAATGTGATAGATATAGGTAGGTTAAATGTGATAGATATAGGTAGGTCAAATGTGATAGGCATTTATGATACATTAATATACCTAGGTAGTTCAAATGTGATAGATATAGGTAGGTCAAACATGATAGGCATTTATGATACATTAATATACCTAGGTAGGTCAAATGTGATAGGCATTTATGATACATTAATATACCTAGGTAGGTCAAGCATGATAGGCATTTATGATACATTAATATACCTAGGTAGGTCAAACATGATAGGCATTTATGATGCTTTATCCTTTATAATGCTTATCCCAACAAAAGTTGGTTTTACAAACAGCATAGAGCCAGATCAGTTGGCACAGAATGTGCGATCTGATCAGACTCTATCCTGTTTGCTATTCGGATAGTGGAGCTAAAACACTTTCTGAATAGCAAACAACATAGATCCTGATCAGACGTGGCATTTTAAGGATTAATATAATGAGGTAGGTGAAACATGTATCGAGGTCAGTAGGTATATGAATATATTGTTGATTGTGCTAACTTAGTCATAGCTCATTCATCTTTTCGCACACAATATTTCTAAACATTAGTCCTCTACATTGACATATATATTTCAACCTTGACCGTTATCGTTTTTTGTGGTAGATCACTTGCCAGCCGAGCATTGCCACCCATTTACTTGCACCATAAAACACAACTCAACGAGGGACCGCATTCATTTTTATTACCTCCCTTGGAAGATAAGTCTGATTTATCCCGAAATGTATAGCGGTCCTTTCTGCTGGTCTCCTTTGTTTTTACTGTTGTTCCTTAACCAGATGTTGCGGTATGATAAATGTGATTTTAACCAAATCATGTTAATTAATTGATAAAACATGTTTACAAATAAGTACCCATTGGATATACTGTAGGATATCTGTCGAGATATAGTAACATAATAATTATAAGATGAGAAAGTGCATGCAGACTGATAGCATGTTGTGCAAAGGACATAACGATGAAAACAGAGGAAACCACTTAAGAGGACCGATATACTTTTAGGGAATATTCAGGGGCAGTAACTGACCGATGTCTCTCATTTGTTTCATTTTATTTTTCAGCGAGATATGTGTACCATGTTCCTGTCTGGTGTCACCATGTATTGTATACAGCTCGCATGTTTCTGAAAACATCATTGGAGGCTTACCTCGACTTTTATGTAGACATCAAAATTCACCAGGTCACCCAGGAACACAGACTTGTCTCCCTTATCCATCTACTTAGAGGTAACATGTGTTTTGTTTGTATATATTACTGGATCCTGTCATAGACTGGTGTGCTGTATATAATACTATATCCTGTCATAGACTGGTATGCTGTATATAATACTGTATCATGTCATAGACTGGTATGCTGTATATAATACTATATCCTGTCATAGACTGGTGTGCTGTATATAATACTATATCCTGTCATAGACTGGTATGCTGTATATAATACTGTATCATGTCATAGACTGGTGTGCTGTATATAATACTATATCCTGTCATAGACTGGTGTGCTGTATATAATACTGTATCATGTCATAGACTGGTGTGCTGTATATAATACTATATCCTGTCATAGACTGGTGTGCTGTATATAATACTATATCCTGTCATAGACTGGTGTGCTGTATATAATACTATATCCTGTCATAGACTGGTATGCTGTATATAATACTGTATCATGTCATAGACTGGTGTGCTGTATATAATACTATATCCTGTCATAGACTGGTGTGCTGTATATAATACTGTATCATGTCATAGACTGGTGTGCTGTATATAATACTGTATCCTGTCATAGACTGGTATGCTGTGTATAATACTGTATCCTGTCATAGACTGGTGTGCTGTATATATTACTAGATACAGTCATAGACTGGTGTGCTGTATATAATACTGTATCCTGTCATAAACTGGTGTGCTGTATATATTACTAGATACAGTCATAGACTAGTATGCTGTATATAATACTGTATCCTGTCATAGACTGGTATGTTGTATATAATACTGGATACAGTCATAGACTGGTATGTTGTATATAATACTGGATACAGTCATAGACTGGTGTGTTGTATATAATACTGTATCCTGTCATAGACTGGTGTGCTGTATATAATACTGTATCCTGTCATAAACTGGTGTGCTGTATATATTCTAGATACAGTCATAGACTGGTATGCTGTATATAATACTGTATCCTGTCATAGACTGGTATGTTGTATATAATACTGGATACAGTCATAGACTGGTATGTGTATATAATACTGGATACAGTCATAGACTGGTGTGTTTATATAATACTGTATCCTGTCATAGACTGGTGTGCTGTATATAATACTGTATCCTGTCATAGACTGGTGTGCTGTATATAATACTGTATCCTGTCATAGACTGGTATGCTGTATATAATACTGTATCCTGTCATAGACTGGTATGTGTATATACTACTGTATCCTGTCATAGACTGGTGTGCTGTATATAATACTGGATACAGTCATAGACTGGTATGTTGTATATAATACTGTATCCTGTCATAAACTGGTATGTTGTATATAATACTATATCCTGTCATAGACTGGTATGTTGTATATACTACTGTATCCTGTCATAGACTGGTGTGCTGTATATAATACTGGATACAGTCATAGACTGGTATGTTGTATATAATACTGTATCCTGTCATAGACTGGTATGTTGTATATACTACTGTATCCTGTCATAGACTGGTGTGCTGTATATAATACTGGATACAGTCATAGACTGGTATGTTGTATATAATACTGTATCCTGTCATAGACTGGTATGTTGTATATAATACTGTATTCTGTCACTAGTATGTTGTATATAATACTATATCCTATCATAGACTGGTGTGCTGTATATAATACTATATCATGTCATAGACTGATGTGCTGTATATAATACTATATCCTGTCATAGACTGGTGTGCTGTATATAATACTATATCCTGTCATAGACTGGTGTGCTGTATATAATACTATATCCTGTCATAGACTGGTATGCTGTATATAATACTGTATCATGTCATAGACTGGTGTGCTGTATATAATACTATATCCTGTCATAGACTGGTGTGCTGTATATAATACTGTATCATGTCATAGACTGGTGTGCTGTATATAATACTATATCCTGTCATAGACTGGTGTGCTGTATATAATACTATATCCTGTCATAGACTGGTATGCTGTATATAATACTATATCCTGTCATAGACTGGTATGCTGTATATAATACTATATCCTGTCATAGACTGGTGTGCTGTATATAATACTATATCCTGTCATAGACTGGTGTGCTGTATATAATACTGTATCCTGTCATAGACTGGTGTGCTGTATATAATACTGTATCCTGTCATAGACTGGTGTGCTGTATATAATACTGTATCCTGTCATAGACTGGTTGGTGTGCTGTATATATTACTGTATCCTGTCATAGACTGGTATGCTGTGTATAATACTGTATCCTGTCATAGACTGGTGTGCTGTATATATTACTAGATACAGTCATAAACTGGTGTGCTGTATATATTACTAGATACAGTCATAGACTGGTATGCTGTATATAATACTGTATCCTGTCATAGACTGGTATGTTGTATATAATACTGGATACAGTCATAGACTGGTATGTTGTATATAATACTGGATACAGTCATAGACTGGTGTGTTGTATATAATACTGTATCCTGTCATAGACTGGTGTGCTGTATATAATACTGTATCCTGTCATAAACTGGTGTGCTGTATATATTACTAGATACAGTCATAGACTGGTATGCTGTATATAATACTGTATCCTGTCATAGACTGGTATGTTGTATATAATACTGGATACAGTCATAGACTGGTATGTTGTATATAATACTGGATACAGTCATAGACTGGTGTGTTGTATATAATACTGTATCCTGTCATAGACTGGTGTGCTGTATATAATACTGTATCCTGTCATAGACTGGTGTGCTGTATATAATACTGTATCCTGTCATAGACTGGTGTGCTGTATATAATACTGTATCCTGTCATAGACTGGTATGTTGTATATACTACTGTATCCTGTCATAGACTGGTGTGCTGTATATAATACTGGATACAGTCATAGACTGGTATGTTGTATATAATACTGTATCCTGTCATAGACTGGTATGTTGTATATAATACTGTATTCTGTCACTGGTATGTTGTATATAATACTATATCCTGTCATAGACTGGTGTACTGTATATAATACTGTATCATGTCATAGACTGGTGTGCTGTATATAATACTATATCCTGTCATAGACTGGTGTGCTGTATATAATACTATATCCTGTCATAGACTGGTGTGCTGTATATAATACTATATCCTGTCATAGACTGGTGTGCTGTATATAATACTATATCCTGTCATAGACTGGTATGTTGTATATAATACTGTATCCTGTCATAGACTGGTATGTTGTATATAATACTGTATTCTGTCACTGATATGTTGTATATAATGCTATATCCTGTCATAGACTGGTGTGCTGTATATAATACTGTATCATGTCATAGACTGGTGTGCTGTATATAATATTATATCCTGTCATAGACTGGTATGCTGTATATAATACTGTATCCTGTCATAGACTTGTGTGTTGTATATAATACTGTATCCTGTCATAGACAGGTGTGCTGTATATAATACTATATCCTGTCATAGACTGGTGTGCTGTATATAATACTGTATCCTGTCATAGACTGGTGTGCTGTATATAATACTGTATCCTGTCATAGACTGGTGTGCTGTATATAATACTGTATCCTGTCATAGACTTGTGTGCTGTATATAATACTATATCCTGTCATAGACTGGTATGCTGTATATAATACTATATCCTGTCATAGACTGGTATGTTGTATATAATACTATATCCTGTCACTGGTATGTTGTATATAATACTATATCATGTCATAGACTGGTATGCTGTATATAATACTGTATCCTGTCATAGACTGGTGTGTTGTATATAATACTATATCCTGTCACTGGTATGTTGTATATAATACTGTATCCTATCATAGACTGGTATGTTGTATATAATACTGTATCCTGTCATAGACTTGTGTGCTGTATATAATACTGTATCCTGTCATAGACTGGTATGTTGTATATAATACTGTATCCTGTCATAGACTGGTATGCTGTATATAATACTGTATCCTGTCATAGACTAGTATGCTGTATATAATACTGTATCCTGTCACTGATATGTTGTATATAATACTGTATCCTGTCACTGGTATGCTGTATATAATACTGTATCCTGTCACTGGTATGTTGTATATAATACTGTATCCTGTCATAGACTGGTGTGCTGTATATAATACTGGATACAGTCATAGACTGGTATGTTGTATATAATACTGTATCCTGTCATAGACTGGTATGTTGTATATAATACTGTATTCTGTCACTGGTATGTTGTATATAATACTATATCCTGTCATAGACTGGTGTGCTGTATATAATACTGTATCATGTCATAGACTGGTGTGCTGTATATAATACTATATCCTGTCATAGACTGGTGTGCTGTATATAATACTATATCCTGTCATAGACTGGTGTGCTGTATATAATACTAAATCCTGTCATAGACTGGTGTGCTGTATATAATACTATATCCTGTCATAGACTGGTATGTTGTATATAATACTGTATCCTGTCATAGACTGGTATGTTGTATATAATACTGTATTCTGTCACTGGTATGTTGTATATAATGCTATATCCTGTCATAGACTGGTGTGCTGTATATAATACTGTATCATGTCATAGACTGGTATGCTGTATATAATACTGTATCCTGTCATAGACTGGTATGTTGTATCTAATACTGGATACAGTCATAGACTGGTATGTTGTATATAATACTGGATACAGTCATAGACTGGTGTGCTGTATATAATACTGTATCATGTCATAGACTGGTGTGCTGTATATAATACTGTATCCTGTCATAGACTGGTGTGCTGTATATAATACTGTATCCTGTCATAGACTGGTGTGCTGTATATAATACTATATCCTGTCATAGACTGGTATGTTGTATATAATACTGTATCCTGTCACTGATATGTTGTATATAATACTGTATCCTGTCACTGGTATGTTGTATATAATACTATATCCTGTCACTGGTATGTTGAATATAATACTGTATCCTGTCATAGACTGGTGTGCTGTATATAATACTGTATCATGTCATAGACTGGTGTGCTGTATATAATATTATATCCTGTCATAGACTGGTATGCTGTATATAATACTGTATCCTGTCATAGACTTGTGTGTTGTATATAATACTGTATCCTGTCATAGACAGGTGTGCTGTATATAATACTATATCCTGTCATAGACTGGTGTGCTGTATATAATACTGTATCCTGTCATAGACTGGTGTGCTGTATATAATACTGTATCCTGTCATAGACTGGTGTGCTGTATATAATACTGTATCCTGTCATAGACTTGTGTGCTGTATATAATACTATATCCTGTCATAGACTGGTATGCTGTATATAATACTATATCCTGTCATAGACTGGTATGTTGTATATAATACTATATCCTGTCACTGGTATGTTGTATATAATACTATATCATGTCATAGACTGGTATGCTGTATATAATACTGTATCCTGTCATAGACTGGTGTGTTGTATATAATACTATATCCTGTCACTGGTATGTTGTATATAATACTGTATCCTGTCATAGACTGGTATGTTGTATATAATACTGTATCCTGTCATAGACTTGTGTGCTGTATATAATACTGTATCCTGTCATAGACTGGTATGTTGTATATAATACTGTATCCTGTCATAGACTGGTATGCTGTATATAATACTGTATCCTGTCATAGACTAGTATGCTGTATATAATACTGTATCCTGTCATAGACTGGTATGTTGTATATAATACTATATCCTGTCATAGACTGGTGTGCTGTATATAATACTGGATACAGTCATAGACTGGTATGTTGTATATAATACTGTATCCTGTCATAGACTGGTATGTTGTATATAATACTGTATTCTGTCACTGGTATGTTGTATATAATACTATATCCTGTCATAGACTGGTGTGCTGTATATAATACTGTATCATGTCATAGACTGGTGTGCTGTATATAATACTATATCCTGTCATAGACTGGTGTGCTGTATATAATACTATATCCTGTCATAGACTGGTGTGCTGTATATAATACTAAATCCTGTCATAGACTGGTGTGCTGTATATAATACTATATCCTGTCATAGACTGGTATGTTGTATATAATACTGTATCCTGTCATAGACTGGTATGTTGTATATAATACTGTATTCTGTCACTGGTATGTTGTATATAATGCTATATCCTGTCATAGACTGGTGTGCTGTATATAATACTGTATCATGTCATAGACTTGTATGCTGTATATAATACTGTATCCTGTCATAGACTGGTATGTTGTATATAATACTGGATACAGTCATAGACTGGTATGTTGTATATAATACTGGATACAGTCATAGACTGGTGTGCTGTATATAATACTGTATCATGTCATAGACTGGTGTGCTGTATATAATACTGTATCCTGTCATAGACTGGTGTGCTGTATATAATACTGTATCCTGTCATAGACTGGTGTGCTGTATATAATACTGTATCCTGTCATAGACTGGTGTGCTGTATATAATACTGTATCCTGTCATAGACTTGTGTGCTGTATATAATACTATATCCTGTCATAGACTGGTATGCTGTATATAATACTATATCCTGTCATAGACTGGTATGTTGTATATAATACTGTATCCTGTCACTGATATGTTGTATATAATACTGTATCCTGTCACTGGTATGTTGTATATAATACTATATCCTGTCACTGGTATGTTGTATATAATACTGTATCCTGTCATAGACTGGTATGCTGTATATAATACTGTATCCTGTCATTGACTGGTATGCTGTATATAATACTGTATCCTGTCATAGACTGGTATGCTGTATATAATACTGTATCCTGTCATAAACTGGTGTGCTGTATATAATACTGTATCCTGTCATAGACTGGTGTGTTGTATATAATACTGTATCCTGTCATAGACTGGTATGCTGTATATAATACTATATCCTGTAATAGACTGGTATGCTGTATATAATACTGTATCCTGTCATAGACTGGTGTGTTGTATATAATACTATATCCTGTCATAGACTGGTATGTTGTATATAATACTGTATCCTGTCATAGACTGGTATGTTGTATATAATACTGTATCCTGTCATAGACTGGTATGCTGTATATAATACTGTATCCTGTCATAGACTGGTGTGCTGTATATAATACTATATCCTGTCATAGACTGGTATGTTGTATATAATACTGTATCCTGTCATAGACTGGTATGCTGTATATAATACTATATCCTGTCACTGGTATGTTGTATATAATACTGTATCCTGTCATAGACTGGTATGTTGTATATAATACTGTATCCTGTCATAGACTGGTATGTTGTATATAATACTATATCCTGTCACTGGTATGTTGTATATAATACTATATCCTGTCATAGAAATAGTACTAAAATGTATACATTTTATTTATTTTGTAACAATTGCGAAACAGGCTTTAATAACTTATATTAAGGCTGTCCGATTAGCGCAGTGGTTAGCGCGCTCGCTTCTCACCAATGCGACCTGGGTTCGGTCCTCGGACCGGGAAGTATGTGAGATGGTACGATGGTCGCCAGATCGGACAGGTGGGTTTTCTCCGTGTACTCCGGTTTCCTCCCACATGAATGACCACATATACGCTTTCATCCGAGCCAACGAGAGTGATTAATATAAGTTGTTAAAACTTGCTTCGCAATCGTTGTAAAATAAATAAACTTATATTAATCACTCTCGTTGTTGTGGATGAAAGCATATATGTGATCATTCGTGTGAGAGGAAACCTCAAGTACCCGGAGAAAACCCACCTGTCCGACCTGGCGGCCACCGTACTATCTCACATACTTGCTCGTCCAAAGATCGAACCGATTTGCATTGGAATTACTTTGTGAATTTCTTAAATTTAACTTGTTCGCGATTTCTAAAATTCACGGATTTATGAATTTTTAAAATGGAATGTTCCTGAATGTATGACTATATATATCACTTGACCATATTACTTATACAAATTATCAGAGTAAACATCTGTAATATCAGTATATCACCCAGCTCATCGAGAGACATTGATTTTGTACTTTCTGTATGTTGAAACCTATTGTCTGATGAGATCTTGTAAGCTGCTGTCATATTGTTGAAGGGAATTTCGTAGAAAAGGTGAATACTGATTGCATATTGCCATTGCATTCTGCTGCATTGATTTTTCTCTTCAATAAATATAACGTAGCAGTCAATTTTTCGGCGCAGGTCCATCAACAATTTCATATACATTCTACATCCATTATGTCAAATTCCGTGGGACCGAACAAAATACTTCGACATAACCGAAGATTGACTTAACGAAATTTGAAATGAATAGATCTAGTTATATATAAAATGATAAGTGTCTGAAACAGGACTTTGATCCGACTTCCAGATAACCGGATAATTCGACATAACTGACTTTGACATAACGGATGTAGACTGTAGCTAAATAAATGTCAAAAATGTAATGTTTTGATAGGTTGCATACTGTTTCTAGGTGTTGCTCCCTGCCCCACTAACAAGTAACTAAGCCATGATTTTATGCCCAGTAACTTCATTTGTTGCATTCAGTAACTGTACGTTTAAATGTCGGCTTAGATTGAACCAGATCTGAAGCATTAACTAAGCCATGATTTGATGCCCACTGACTACTGACGGTCATAATGAAATCACACGTTGTCTATTTTCAGATGTGCTATTTTTTGACACCGATCCTCCGAGGTATGTTATACAGTGTGTTTACAACTCAATTAAAGCTTAACAATGTATCTTTTCACCAGACTGGCGTACATTCTTGATCAGATCAAACTATTGGTACTTCCTGCCGAACAGTGAGTAGTGATCATGTCTGTCTGTCCAGGTGTATGTGTATTGATTTGAGCAAATTCTGCTAAGACTTGCATACAGAGTACTAGGTCTAGGTGTGCAGATCGTCTCCGTATTGTGCTTAGTGGATTTTTACAGTTATTGCTAAAATACATTACCGGTAGCACATTTCAACAGTAACATCACTGTTCCACTAACCCATTCCATAATCTCCTCTGGTTCTTTTACATGCACGGTGTAAGCACCGACACGAGACCTCGGTTTAATGTTCCATCACATAACATCACTCAATAATCAGTAGCAGACCTGATTGTGCGTATTGTTGCTGCATTCTGATTGGTTGATTTTTTGCAAATAGTTATTACCCATTGAGAAATCTAAAATTGTTTGTCTATTTGTAATAATTCCCTTGCCAGATTTGTACAATATGTCCATATGGGTCCTAACTAATGTTGCTACAACTTGTGGCCCGACCTGTTTGCCTTTAATTTGTCATGTTTTGTATTCACATGTATATGTAAAACGAATCGAGCAATAAAATATGATTAAACTAAAAAAGTACAATATGTACACACAAGAATCAGAAGGCTTGTACATATCTACTAAGCCCTTTACCAGATTTCTACAGTACGTGTCCACTAGAATCAGAGAGTTTGTACATATCTACTAAGCCCTTTGCCAGATTTCTACAGTGCATGTCCACAAGAATCAGAAAATGTGTACATATCTACTAAGCCCTTTGTCAGATTTCTACAGTACATGTCCACAAGAATCAGAAAGTTTGTACATATCTACTATGCCCTTTGTCAGATTTCTATTAAACCCGTTGTCAGATTTCTACAGTATGTGTCCACAAGAAACAGAACGTTTCTACATATCTACTAAGCCCTTTGCCAGATTTCTACAGTGCTTGTCTGCAAGAAACAACGTTTGTACATATCTACTAAGCCCTTTGCCAGATTTCTACAGTGTGTGTCCACAAGAATCAGAGAGTTTGTACATATCTACTAAGCCCTTTGCCAGATTTCTACAGTATGTGTCCACAAGGATCAGAAAGTTTGTACATATCTACTAAGCCTGTTGCCAGATTTCTACAGTACGTGTCCACAAGAATCAGAAAGTTTGTACATATCTACTAAACCCTTTGTCAGATTTCTACAGTACGTGTCCACAAGGATGAGAAAGTTTGTACATATCTACTAAGCCCTTTGTCAGATTTCTACAGTACGTGTCCACAAGGATCAGAAAGTTTGTACATATCTACTAAGCCTGTTGCCAGATTTCTACAGTACATGTCCACAAGGATCAGAAAGTTTGTACATATCTACTAAGCCTGTTGCCAGATTTCTACAGTACATGTCCACAAGGATCAGAAAGTGTGTACATATCTACTAAGCCCTTTGCCAGATTTCTACAGTACATGTCCACAAGAATCAGAAAGTTTGTACATATCTACTAAGCCCTTTGCCAGATTTCTACAGTACATGTCCACAAGGATCAGAACGTTTCTACATATCTACTAAGCCTTTTGCCAGATTTCTACAGTACATGTCCACAAGAATCAGAAAGTTGGTACATATCTACTAAGCCCTTTGTCAGATTTATACAGTACGTGTCCACAAGGATCGGAACGTTTCTACATATCTACTAAGCCCTTTGTCAGATTTCTACAATATGTACACACAAGAATCAGAAGGCTTGTACATATCTACTAAGCCCTTTGTCAGATTTCTACAGTATGTGTCCTCAAGAATCAGAAAGTTTGTACATATCTACTAAGCCCTTTGCCAGATTTCTACAGTACATGTCCACAAGAATCAGAAAGTTGGTACATATCTACTAAGCCCTTTACCAGATTTCTACAGTACATGTCCACAAGAATCAGAAAGTTTGTACATATCTACTAAACCCTTTACCAGATTTCTACAGTACATGTCCACAAGAATCAGAAAGTTTGTACATATCTACTAAACCCTTTGCCAGATTTCTACAGTACGTGTCCACAAGAATCCGAAAAAGTTTCTCTATTTCTGGTCCAGATTTCTACAGTATGTGTCCACAAGGATCAGAAAGTTTCTCTATTTCTGCTCCAGATTTCTACAGTACATGTCCACAAGGATCAGAAAGTTTCTCTATTTCTGCTCCAGATTTCTACAGTACGTGTCCACAAGGATCAGAAAGTTTCTCTATTTCTGGTCCAGATTTCTACAGTACATGTCCACAAGGATCTGTACCAATCATAGTTGTGCAAATCGTTGTAGCATTCCACACGTCATATTTTTTATATAGAGTTAGAATATGTTAATGTACGGTAAGTTTGTCCGTGCTATGACAGTTAAGCACCTGGCAGTAACTTGGCCACATGAGAAGTGTCTACTTGTGAATATCGAATTTCCATCCGCTTGCTTTTACTTTGTTTAAACATATAATTATTCAACATTATGATACATAATTTACAACAAACAATTATGTACACAAGAAATACAACAAACAATTATGTACACAAGAAATACAACAAACAATTATGTACACAAGAAATACAACAAACAATTATGTACACAAGAAATACAACAAACAATTATGTACACAAGAAATACAACAAACAATTATGTACACAAGAAATACAACAAACAATTATGTACACAAGAAATACAACAAACAATTATGTACACAAGAAATACAAGTGTATTCAGCTTGAAAGCTAAAAGCTTATTGGAGTTTTCTCGACTTGCTTTTACTTATTCCAAGTTCATGAAAATTGTAAAGAAGAAAATTCTGTCTGTCGTATCTGTCCAATTTCTGAATCTCAGTTTGGTTCAAATCCGTTATAGTGGGTAGAAGTCTATACCCTTACCGCCATAACTGGAGCAGAGGCAGGGCTCTAACTATACTTGTTTAACCATTTGCCTGCTGAGTATATAAAATCACATTTGCAAAAAACATAGTTCCAAATCATCCGCAGCGTAACGCCGCATCTGATCATGATCTATGTTGTTTGCTATTCAGCCAAGTGTTTTATCTCCACTATCCGAATAGCAAACAGCATAGAACCTGATCAGACGGCACGTTCTGTGTTGTCTGATCTAGCTCTATGCTGTTTGCAAAAGTGATTTTTAACGGCCGCAAAGGGTTCATTGTAAGTGTGAGTTACAGTCTTACTTGTAGCTATAGCGACCAAGAGATTTCACCGTACAAATGAGCCGAATACATGCATTCTGACTCTCCAGTGATGCAAATTAACTACAAAATGTACATATGTATATTGAAGATGTTTATCAGTTGAAAGTTGATAAATTCATGTGTCTATAATATACGCTCAGTTTATACCAACGGTGATTTTGTTTTTACCATTGTGATATTAGTGATTTCCTGTCATGTATATTCTTGACCATATGTTGGTTTTCCAACATGATGGCTCATTTATTGGTTTGAAATATTGTCTATTGCAGAACTGATGATGAGAAAAGAAAACGTTACGAAGAGACGGAGGCTGCTTGTCTAGACTACCTGCCCAGTATGTAGAGCTTATCACCTACGCGCCCGCTGAATCGCAAGGGGATGTAATTGTGTCTGTAAACGCCCGCTGAATGGCAAGGGGATGTAATTGTGTCTGTAAACGCCCGCTGAATGACAAGGGGATGTAATTGTGTCTGTAAACGCCCGCTGAATGACAAGGGGATGTAATTGTGTCTGTATGCGCCTGCTGAATGACAAGGGGATGTAATTGTGTCTGTAAACGCCCCCTGAATGGCAAGGGGATGTAATTGTGTCTGTAAACGCCCGCTGAATGACAAGGGGATGTAATTGTGTCTGTAAACGCCCGCTGAATGACAAGGGGATGTAATTGTGTCTGTAAACGCCCGCTGAATGGCAAGGGGATGTAATTGTGTCTGTAAACGCCAGCTGAATGGCAAGGGGATGTAATTGTGTCTGTAAACGCCCGCTGAATGACAAGGGAATGTAATTGTGTCTGTATACGCCTGCAGAATGGCAAGGGGATGTAATAGTGTCTATAAACGCCCGCTGAATGACAAGGGGATGTAATTGTGTCTGTAAACGCCCGCTGAATGGCAAGGGGATGTAATTGTGTCTGTAAACGCCCGCTGAATGGCAAGGGGATGTAATTGTGTCTGTAAACGCCCGCTGAATGACAAGGGGATGTAATTGTGTCTATAAACGCCCGTTGAATGACAAGGGGATGTAATTGTGTCTGTAAACGCCCGCTGAATGGCAAGGGGATGTAATGTGTCTGTAAACGCCCGCTGAATGGCAAGGGGATGTAATTGTGTCCGTAAATGCCCGCTGAATGGCAAGGGGATGTAATTGTGTCTGTATGCACCCGCTGAATGGCAAGGGGATGTAATAGTGTCTGTAAATGCCCGCTGAATGGCAAGGGGATGTAATAGTGTCTGTAAACGCCCGCTGAATGGCAAGGGGATGTAATTGTGTCTGTAAACGCCCGCTGAATGACAAGGGGATGTAATTGTGTCTGTATGCGCCTGCTGAATGACAAGGGGATGTAATTGTGTCTGTAAACGCCCCCTGAATGGCAAGGGGATGTAATTGTGTCTGTAAACGCCCGCTGAATGACAAGGGGATGTAATTGTGTCTGTAAACGCCCGCTGAATGACAAGGGGATGTAATTGTGTCTGTAAACGCCCGCTGAATGGCAAGGGGATGTAATTGTGTCTGTAAACGCCAGCTGAATGGCAAGGGGATGTAATTGTGTCTGTAAACGCCCGCTGAATGACAAGGGAATGTAATTGTGTCTGTATACGCCTGCAGAATGGCAAGGGGATGTAATAGTGTCTATAAACGCCCGCTGAATGACAAGGGGATGTAATTGTGTCTGTAAACGCCCGCTGAATGGCAAGGGGATGTAATTGTGTCTGTAAACGCCCGCTGAATGGCAAGGGGATGTAATTGTGTCTGTAAACGCCCGCTGAATGACAAGGGGATGTAATTGTGTCTATAAACGCCCGTTGAATGACAAGGGGATGTAATTGTGTCTGTAAACGCCCGCTGAATGGCAAGGGGATGTAATGTGTCTGTAAACGCCCGCTGAATGGCAAGGGGATGTAATTGTGTCCGTAAATGCCCGCTGAATGGCAAGGGGATGTAATTGTGTCTGTATGCACCCGCTGAATGGCAAGGGGATGTAATAGTGTCTGTAAATGCCCGCTGAATGGCAAGGGGATGTAATAGTGTCTGTAAACGCCCGCTGAATGGCAAGGGGATGTAATTGTGTCTGTAAACGCCCGCTGAATGACAAGGGGATGTAATTGTGTCTGTAAGCGCCCGCTGAATGGCAAGGGGATGTAATTGTGTCTGTATGCGCCCGCTGAATGACAAGGGAATATAATTTTGTCTGTGTACGCCCACTGAATGACAAGGGAATGTAATTGTGTCTGTATACGCCCGCAGAATGGCAAGGGGATGTAATAGTGTCTGTAAACGCCCGCTAAATGACAAGGGGATGTAATTGTGTCTGTAAACGCCCGCTGAATGGCAAGGGGATGTAATTGTGTCTGTATGCGCCCGCTGAATGACAAGGGGATGTAATTGTGTCTGTAAACGCCCGCTGAATGACAAGGGGATGCAATTGTGTCTATAAACACCCGCTGAATGACAAGGGGATGTAATTGTGTCTGTAAACGCCCGCTGAATGACAAGGGGATGTAATTGTGTCTGTAAACGCCCGCTGAATGGCAAGGGGATGTAATTGTGTCTGTAAACGCCCGCTGAATGGCAAGGGGATGTAATTGTGTCTGTAAACGCCCGCTGAATGACAAGGGAATGTAATTGTGTCTGTAAACGCCCGCTGAATGGCAAGGGGATGTAATTGTGTCTGTATGCGCCCGCTGAATGACAAGGGGATGTAATTGTGTCTGTAAATGCCCGCTGAATGACAAGGGGATGTAATTGTGTCTGTAAACGCCCGCTGAATGGCAAGGGCATGTAATTGTGTCTGTAAACGCCCGCTGAATGGCAAGGGGATGTAATTGTGTCTGTATGCGCCCGCTGAATGACAAGGGGATGTAATTGTGTCT
>CM026398.1:61010511-61031281 GCA_014843695.1 Archivesica marissinica | reverse complement strand
TACACACCTTGAAGGGGGCTGTATCATGGACGTACGCCTTCATGAAACTTCACCAGTTTACAATCCGACGTCGCACACACATCGCGCAGAACAACTTCGACGACCAGCTCCTGAAGTTTCAACGCTTCATCATCAAGCAGCGCCAAAACTACTGTTACGACCTGTCGCAGATTGGTAACGCCGACCAGACACCACTGACATTCGACCTTCCCTACCAGACGACAGTCAACCTGAAAGGCACCAAGTCTGTAAACATCAACACCACTGGGCACGAGAAGGACCGATTCACCGTGATGCTGGCATGTATCGCCGATGGAAAGAAGCTACCCCCGTATGTTATCTTCAAGCGGAAGACGCTACCGAAGGGAACCGTCTGGCCGAAGGGAATCCACGTCCGTTGCCAGCAGAAGGGGTGGTTCGACGATGTCGTCACCAAGGACTGGCTACACACTGTCTGGGGGGAAGCGACCAGGGGGGCTGACGAAGAAGGGTCTACTCGTCCTTGACGCATTTCGGTGCCACAAGACTAAGGCCGCCCTGGATATCATGAAGACGGAACTTCGGTCGACACCAGCCATCATTCCCGGGGGCTTGACCAGCATACTTCAACCACTTGATGTCTCCATCAACAAGCCCATGAAAACTTCTTCAGCGCCGTTGGAACCAGTGGTACAGCGAGGGTATGCACACGTACACAAAGGGGGGTCGTATGCGAAAGCCAGAACTGGTCGAGATCTGCCAGTGGATCGTTGACGCATGGGCGGAGATAGACCCCAGCATTATAGTCCACGCTTTCAAGAAGTGCACTCGACGGCACTGAGGATGACATCCTTTGGGAGGACCACGTACAGCCGCGCCCACCAACAGACGACACCTACGACGAGCACGATTGCTACGACGCGACACCAAATGGCCTCACCGATGCCGACGTTCAAAGACTATTCGACGATGATGACAGTGACGAGGAGTTCGAGGGATTCACGCCCGAGGACTGCCGACAATAAATATGAGAATATAAATATTATGAGAGAGTTTGACACCAACAGTCCTTTTCAGGACTAACCATATATTTCAAAAGAAATACCTCAGAATTGTCTTATCATAAACTTGTGTTGTTTTCTTTTATGCAACATTTCCCGAAACGTGTATTTCTGCACGTACGCATCCACGATATGCATGTAATTTTCATGAAATCATGCCCGAGTGCGTTACCGTTCCTCGATGAGGTATCTCGAGTGATTAATATAAGTTGTAAAAATCATGGAGCACAATTTTTAGCGATTCTTGAGAAAAGTTAAATTTTGACTTGGAAAATTGCGTTTTTCACGTGCGCAGTATACATCGGAACTCAGTTTTTCCCCCGATTTTCGTACCAATTCGTGGGTGCGCATTATACACGATAGCGCACTATACATAGCTAAATACGGTATTCAGGTTATTGTCGGCTGGGAATTGTTGTCCGCCACCGTGGTCAGCTGGCTTGTGTTCTTCCGCAGGAAAATAAACAAGAAAATTCGCCGATGCTTTCTCATTAAAATACGATTTAAATGCCATGGGAACATGAAGTAAATGTACTCGCCGGTATTTTTACTTGTCCACGGACAATTTACATTCGAAAATCTACTTGCCCGGCGTAACAAATGACCGGGTCGGGCAACTCGGCTATTGATTTCGCCACCCCTGCTCCGAATATCAGGAACTTGGATAGTTTGGCGGCATCCACTACGCTGAACAAGCCGATCGAGATACACGTGATCCCGTCGTCATCTACACCACCTGGTGACATCTGTATCATTACCTTCAACCCGGTTCACATTACGATCAACAAAGAAGATAGACCACCTAGCCATACAGTATGCTTGGACATCCGTCTAAATACAACACAACATAATCCACCAGGAAGCTCCGGATCAAGAACAGCAGACAATACACCACCCAATATCCCTGAAGATGTGGAAGTGATGAGACATTATTACAGTGTCTGAGTTGAACCAGTCAAATGGAACAAACCGTTTATTTCATTATTGGAATCTTACAGACTGCAATTGTTTTATTATGTCATTGAACTCTTGTAAAATACTTTGTGATCATTAAGAAACTATTAATAATATGTAGCATAAAAATTTGCTCAAAATAAAAATTGAGTAAATTTTCAATAACAAAGGGGCGAATGTAACATAATGACTGTTTACAAGATAGTTAGTCAAGGTGATTACAATTAATTAGATTGTGTTTTGATGAAGCTTAATCCCATCATTTATATATTGTGAAAAAGTGCAGAAACATGTGGTATTAGGTTGCCTGGTGTATTCGCTATTACTGCATGGTTGATTGTATACCTGTGGGAATGCACTAAAGGACTGCAGTATAGATAAGATAGTTTTTGTCACGTTCTAGCTGATGAACCCGCACCCGAGTTCGATAAACATGGTTTTGACAGAAGCTATAAATTGTATGCTCAGCTTAGCTATCGAACCAGTTGTACAAACAAACACGTCCGTGGGAATTGGCAGCTGAGCTGGTAATCAACATTGTCCAAATACCAGATTGAGTGTGCCTGGGGATATACTATTAAACTTGGTGCACAGCACTTTGGGAGAGAGGATCATTTTGGTTCTATTACTGAAAACTGAACAATGATGCTATTGATGTTACAAATTATGACTGATTTAATTTGGGACTTAGTGGAAATAATGGCTAACTTGTCTAGATAGATACTTTGTATGTATTCTCATTAATAAACCACACTATACTATCAGAATTGTTGCATTTCAATAAGAAATAGCTCGACTACGCTACACTTTCTCTTATCTGTATATGTACGGTAGCTCTTCTTTCCTCTTCTATGACAAGTTACCCATGTGTGTCCAGTCTATTGTGTTATCTACTGTGTCAAGTCATGTAATTATGTCCGAGTGATAGTACGGGAGAATGACGTAGGAGAGGTCAAATCATCAATCCACTATTAACCCCAACTAAACCCGTTTTGCTGCCCTTTCTAATAATCCGCGCACTGGAGAAACAGAAGTCAAGATGTACACATCGACATTGCCTTGCAACAACGTCAGACTAAAATAGTGTATACATACTATCTTGTTTAGATCTACCTCTGATCTCTTAAATAAATATTCGTAAGACTATAATACAATTGATTCTGGTAAGAAACCATTTATTAGTAAGCTATATTTTTTATAATATGAAATGTAATATGTGATAGCGGCTGTGATATTACTATTGTTCTCTATTTCTATACACGCCATCAATTGTTACCACTACAATATGTGAAAACGGTATCAAAGCCAAACAGGTAATTAGTATTCATGTAGGAAATAAGTTGTGCAATATGGGTACTCGCCTGAAGAATAAAGGCTTCGAAGGAAGGGCATAAAGACTTCGAAGGAAGGGCATAAAGACTTCGAAGGAAGGGCATAAATACTTCGAAGGGCATAAAGACTTCGAAGGGCCTTGTCCTAACCATCAATTCCATGGCACTGCGACAGTTGCTGCATCAGAATATATTGGAGGTAAAGCGAAAAAAGGAATTTTACAGGCGTTTTGGAACTGATTGGAGGTCCTTAGTGAAAGAACAGGCTTCCGAGATTGTAGATTTATAAACAACAAATTTAGACAACATGCTCTCTTTCGATACTTCTGCAAAGAAATAAAATCTGCAGACTCTTCAGAAGAATGTTTGGAAACTTTGGCAGAAATACAAAACTTTGGCAGATTTACAAATGATACGAAACAAGATCCATGATCATGCGACATAATGACCATTGTACATTAACTGGCAAAAACATTAGAAATATGAATAAAACACTGACTACATGATTGCATATGTTGCAAATGTTGTATATTTATAAAAATGATTAGCCAGTCCCACCTACATTACCCCCATCTACATCACTGTTATTTGCGGAACTGTATATTATGATTAAATATGAAATAAAATTGTTAGAAGAGAAAAAGAAATCGAGCAATGGGGCAGAGAGGAGGATGCTTGGGAAAAGACGAATTGAGCGATTGGGCAGAGAGGAGACTGCTTGGAAAAAGACAAATTGAGCGATTGGGCAGAGAGGAGACTGCTTGGAAAAAGACAAATTGAGCGATTGGGCAGAGAGGAGACTGCTTGGAAAAAGACAAATTGAGCGATTGGGCAGAGAGGAAGATGCTTGGAAAAAGACAAATTGAGCGATTGGGCAGAGAGAAGACTGCTTGGAAAAAGACAAATTGAGCGATTGGGCAGAGAGGAGACTGCTTGGAAAAAGACAAATTGAGCGATTGGGCAGAGAGGAGACTGCTTGGAAAAAGACAAATTGAGCGATTGGGCAGAGAGGAGGATGCTTGGAAAAAGACAAATTGAGCGATTGGGCAGAGAGGAAGATGCTTGGAAAAAGACAACGATGGTAATTTTGGGTTGATGAGAACATTAGTCAATGCTGTCAATGCCGTCAAGTTGACGGAACTTCTGCAGCTTCTTCACCAGCAATCGGGCAAATACCTATCAAAGTGGTGAAGACGACATTTTGCATGCCCATAGCAGTGTCCTGCAGCAGATAACACTTTGAAACACTGCCAGTAGAATTGACTTGACATAATTATAACAAACAATAGAGGTTCAGAGTTTGGTGCTCTCAACGATATGGTAGTGCTGCCAGTAATGAAATCAAAGTTGGCATGGCAGATGTTTCTGTCTGTAACAATACGAGCATATTGTACCTGTATTGAACTCCCGTTAATTAAAAGTACTCCTGTATATATCAAGATTGCAAGTTCCATCGCAATGGTTGGCTAATTAGTTTAACCATAGGCTACTAAATATGTGCACATTGTCATTTATTGATAATTGGTTTTAACCTTGTGATAAGAATCTATCGGACAAGCTGGACCACGTTCAGCTTGTTATTAAGTAGTTTCACCGTAAGCTACGAAATATAAGCGATAGTCATCAAACGTTTACACACCTTATGTCAGTTATTAATTTGTGGCCTCATTATTAATTAGTAGCCTCAAGATATGACTATCCACGTACTTTGGAATATCCCTATAAATACAGGACGATTTTATTGTTTGGGAGAGACAATTAGACGGAGATGGAATAAGAGACAGATATAATTAGATAGAGATAGAAGCTAGAGAGACAGTTAAGCTAAGAGTGGAGTAGAGTCTCAGACGAAGTGTGGTTCCGACACATTATGAGAACGCACGTTAAGGCTCAGTTATGCTAGCTTGGGTTATGAACGAAATAAACTGATTTTAAAACACAACGCGAAGTTACTATTATGTTCCCGGCTTGTCGTGTTACATATACCAGCGTATTGATTTCTAATGTGATATACCATCATGTTGATAATATTGCAATATACCGGCTTGTTGTGATATACAAGTATGTTGATATATATTGCAATATACCGGCTTGTTGTGATATACAAGTCTGTTGATATATATTGTGATATACCGGCTTGTTGTGATATACAAGTCTGTTGATATATATTGCAATATACCGGCTTGTTGTGATATACAAGTCTGTTGATATATATTGCGATATACCGGCTTGTTGTGATATACAAGTCTGTTGATATATATTGTGATATACCGGCTTGTTGTGATATACAAGTCTGTTGATATATATTGCGATATACCGGCTTGTTGTGATATACAAGTCTGTTGATATATATTGCGATATACCGGCTTGTTGTGATATACAAGTCTGTTGATATATATTGCGATATACCGGCTTGTTGTGATATACAAGTCTGTTGATATATATTGCGATATACCGGCTTGTTGTGATATACAAGTCTGTTGATATATATTGCGATATACCGGCTTGTTGTGATATACAAGTCTGTTGATATATATTGCAATATACCGGCTTGTTGTGATATACAAGTCTGTTGATATATATTGCGATATACCGGCTTGTTGTGATATACAAGTCTGTTGATATATATTGCGATATACCGGCTTGTTGTGATATACAAGTCTGTTGATATATATCGTGATATACCGGCTTGTTGTGATATACAAGTCTGTTGATATATATCGTGATATACCGGCAAGTTGATATATATTGTGATATACCGGCTTGTTGCGATATACCGGCAAGTTGTATCAGGGCCCACACTATATTAGCCATCGTTAAAATTGCTAAGGTAAAAAAACCAACATGTGTTTATGGTTTTGCAACTAACTGTTTTTAACACCCTCCCCAACCCTGAATTTTTTCCCCGAAATGTTCGTCCCACAACCCCACAGAAGTGACACCGTCGTATTTATGGCATTCACTGGGAATACCGCAAAATAAATGTTGGTAGTTCAATTCAATGACAAGTGGCAGTGAAAAAATGAGCGGGATGTCATCGACGACAACAAAATGGCGACTACCGTACTCGCGATACTGACAGCTAAAATCTACGATTTCAGCAACCAATTGCTAAAATGGCTTGAAAATACTCATTAGATTCTAGTGACTCATTGAAGCAAGTCAAAAATTCATCTACTTATTCATTTCAAGATTCTTGAAAATATGCAAGCATTTTGCTAGTCTCGGTCAAAACTTGGTTCTGTAACGTTTACATCAAAGTACATTTCATATTCATTTCTCTCGTCTATGTTAAAATAAAGCTGGATTGTTTTTAAATTGATCAACATATTGACAGAAAAGAATAGAAAATAAATATAACATTTAACCGTAAAATGTATATTAATGTTCCTTGTTTATTTCTCAAATGAAATTTGAAATAATCCCATTAGACGGTGATAACAGAAGTCCTGTCACTGGGATATCTATTAAAGCACAACTTTATTATAAATGAAAATGGTATCAATTATATGTTATATTTCGGGTTTTACGCCTGCATCAGCACCATTTTGGGCTATATCGCCGGCGGGCAGTTTACCTAACAACACCTTTCCTGGGCAGGCTCCAGCGGTTAACCAGTACTTTGGTGCACCAACCTCCGTAAGAAACTGCCAACTTTTTCATATAAATGAGACACGGCCTGAGCGGGGCTCGAACCCGTGACCATCAGTGATGATAGGTTACAGTGGTATACAAGTCAGCGACCGTAACCACTCGACCACGGAGGCGGACAATAAAAATGTCCAAATGGCCGTAAATCCACCAAATATAATAATGTTATGTCATAAAAATATTGAAATGGCTGCACAAACGCAATCATCCAACTGGGACAGCATTACAATATGCATAACTAGACATTATCAGATACGTCCTGCCAAGTTGGGTGAAACTCCATCAAGGGTTATGGAGATGAAGTACAAGGTAAAGCAGACAGACTGACGGCAAAGACATTATCCCATTAGAGGACACAATAATAACTGATCAATTTCTAACACCTCAAATTGAATGAACATTTCATGAAGTGCTTGACATAACTTCCAACCATCAGGAAAATACCATCTTATATCCAGATGTCTGTTCTCGAGCTCAAACCTGTCTGTAGCTGCCCTTGCTCCACCCCACATCTGTAGCTGCCCTTGCTCCACCCCACCTCTCTTCCAGCAAATACTGTCAGCTGGAAGTTTGTAAGAGATCAGATTATTGATCCAATCTTGAATGTTGATCCATCAGTGATGTATAGGTTCAAAGTTCACACTTCTAGATGGGTCCGTAGGGAAGAACACTTGTGCTTGGGTCATTATTCTCTTTAGTCCCTGTAAATTAGAAATAATCACTCGTTAATAATAAATAATAAAGTAGTATGCCACAATGTTTTATTTAAGTTTATTTAACACAGGTACTGGTTGCCCATTTGAGCGACAGACAGCTTACCTAACAACACCTTTCCTGGGCAGGCTCCAGCGGTGTACCAACCTCCATAAGAAACTGCCAACTTTTCCATATAAAGAGACACGGTCTGAGAGTGGCTCAAACCCATGACCATCAGTGATGATAGGTTACAGTGGTATACAAGTCAGCGACCGTAACCGCTCGACCAAGGAGGCGGATACTGTATTGTTCCTATTTATAGCGCCCGGGTGCGATGCCAAACACAAAAGGGGTGCGCTAATTAGAATAATTAATTTTTTTATAAGTGTGAAAAATCTCTCGATATCGGTAATTGCCAACTAATTGGAAGAAACTGCTCAGTGACATTGTCTTGTCATAATGCGATGCCTACTACGTCATCGTTTGTTACCTAAATCGATCGATATGTTCTGTACATGCTGTACATGTACTATGTAGGATTGTCTTCTTCTTGTCGTTCGCGAATCACATGGACAAGCCGGCAGCAAACACAAAATGGGCCGTCCTCCTCAGATCCTCCCGGCAGCCATGTAACTTCGTCTGGAGAGAAGTATCTGTTGCCCAGGTTGTTTTCCTCAGCCCATGAAGATTGGGACACTCCTGGAGGATGTGTTCTGCGGTCTGGTCCCCTATTTTGCAGCTGCAGGCAGTTGATGGAGCTAGTCCAAGCTTCCGACACATATGGAAGTTCAGGCGGTTATGCCCTGTTCTAAGCCGGAATATCGTGACTTGCTCCTGTCTGGTGAGAAGGTGGTACCGTATTTAGCTGTGTATAGTGCGCACATTTCTTACTGAAATCCTCATCCATTTTATCTACTGCGCATTATACACCAGTACAGACATCAGGACATTTTTTTCCGGACCAAAATTTCGTGAAAAAACTGAAATTCGACCCGAACGGCCCACAGTCATTCTATAAGTTGTTACATTCGACAATCGTTATAAACTAGCATATTAAAACCAGTTGCCGATAGTCTATATAAATAAATCAAATGAATAAGACCACAAAATTAGCATATATTTCGTTTATTTTGGCAAACTTTGATGAATTTAATTGAAAAGGTAAATGCATAAAAAATGGCGATTTGATAACATCACGTGGTTTTATCGTATGTAATATTTCCTGTACTTTTCGCGTACTTCGCCGTACAATGTACAATGCATTGCATAAAAAAAAAAACTTTTTTGGCTGCAGTATTTCAATTGATTGTAGCGATAATTAATTTCGACAAACCTTTCACAATGGGTCCCAGTTAATTAGGTAGGCTTCACGTGTTGAGAAGTTTGAGCATCTGCTGACATGTTTGAGAACGTGTTGAGATGTTTGAGAACGTGTCGAGAAATTTGAGCAGGTGTGATCGTTACTCGATGAGGTATATCTCGAGTGATTAATATAAGTTGTAAAAATCACGGAGCACAATTTTTAGCGATTCTTGAGAAATGTTAAATTTTGACTTGGAAAATTGCGTTTTTCACGTGCGCAGTATACATAGGAACTCCGCCGATTTTCGTGCCAGATCGTGGGTGCGCACTATACACGGTAGCGCACTATACACAGCTAAATACGGTAGTCATCCTTCTCGACTGTTGGCTTTGATGCAGATTTGATTATGGTGCATTTCTCCTTGTAAGTCAAATCTTCGTCTGGTTGTCTCTCGGTAGAACCTTGCTTGGCAAGCTGGTCAGCGGCTTCATTGCCAGGAATGCCTATGTGTGCAGGTACTCACTGGAGGACAGTTCTTTTAGTTACGCTGACTGTTCAAAGGGCTTCCATCAGGTGGGGTTCTTTGTTGTTAGACAGGGCATCCAGAACTGAGAGCGCATCAGTCAGGAAGACAACCTGGGCACACTCCACAGTGTTGTGTACTAGAGATGCTGCTGTTTCAAGGGCCTGTACTTCTGCCCCATAGTTGCTGCAGTGTACTCCAGTAGGTAGAGCAACTGACTGTGTGTGTCCATCTGGGTGTCAGACATACACGCCTGCTCCTCCGTTTGCTACTGCTCTTGTGGCTGAACCATCTGTGTAGACTTGTAGCCATGCTTCTCCAGGATAACTCTTGTCGATGTGTGCTAGTGTGAGGGCACGTTTGACGTCATCATGTTGTCTATCTCTGGATGTCATGTATGGGATTGTACTGCAGATGGTAACCTTGGATTCATCGCTAGTCAACCAGGGCTTGGATAGAAATGGCGTTGGAGGCAATGTCTTGGCTGGGAGATGGCTGGTGTGCTTTCGAGCAAGCTTCTTGGACTGGTGGATGAAACTGCTTCGCTTTAGACGATTCTTCGTTAGTGCCTCAACTCTCTGCTTCATCGGTTGTTCTTCCTGACATCGAAACTTCTCTGTCTGTAGAAGACTTCTTGTGTCGCGACGTTCTTGCAGTGGCTGGATGGAAGTAATTTTCTCCATGGCCTTGATTGGAGTGCTCTTCATTGCACCTGTGATCAGCCTGAGAGCCTTGTTCTGAACCTTGTCGAGTGTCTGGTGGTTGGTCTTGGCTGATGATGTCCAGGCGGTGGATCCATATTCCAGGTGAGGCCTGACCACACCTTGGTATATAGTCTTCAGGATGTGATCATTGGCACCCCATGTGGTGCCAGCAAGCTTCCGAAGAATTGCAAGCTTGCGCTTGGCTTTGGCCTCTGCTTTCTGGATATGTGGCTTCCATGTCTGCCGTCTGTCAAATGTCACCCCCACGTATGTTGGCTCGTTGTCCGTCTTCAAGGCAGTTCCACCGACTTTGATGGTTCCAGCTTTCTGTTTGGTGGAAAGTGTGAAGAGTGTGGTTGACGACTTCTCCTTATTAATAGAGATGCACCAGTCTTCTGACCATGCTGTGAGCTTGTCTGCGGCCATCTGCATTCTGTATGTGGCAGTCGTTGCATGTTCTTCAACACACCACATGACCAAGTCGTCAGAATAGAGTGCTGCTTTGATACCTTTTGGGAGCTCTGCAAGCAAGTCATCGATGAAGATGAGGAACAGCGTAGGCGAGATCACTCCTCCTTGAGGAACACCGTGTCGGATGAGGAATTTCTTGCTCTTCTGGTTGTCAACAAGTACTCTGGCTCTGCAATTGTGTAGGAAGGATTTGGTCCATCGGAGCATCTTGTCGGCAATTCCGCATCGTTGCATCTTGACCAGCAGCCCATCAGTCCAGACTTTGTCAAAAGCCTTCTGGAGGTCTATCCAGGTTGCAAAAACTACCTTCCGGCCTTGGAATGCATCCTCAACTTCCTGAGCGAGGTATGTTGCCTGGTCCTCTGTGCATCTGAACTGTCGGAATCCTGCTTGTTCCTTGGATAGGAGGTTTTCTGTCTCAAGGTACCACATGAGTCTCTTGTTAACTATCCTCTCCATTGTCTTGACCACACAGCTAGTGAGACTAATAGGGCGATAGCTCGAAGCTTTCTTTCTATCCTTGCCGTTCATGTAGATTGGGATAACATTGGCTTCCTTCCAGATCTGCGGAACTATGCCTTCTTTCCAGCTAAGATTGAAGATGTCAAGAAGTTTCAGCATGGCTGAGCATCCAAGTTGAGTTAGCATCTCATTGGAGATTCCATCTGGTGCAGGTGACTTCCTCTTTTTCAGTTGTCTGAGCACTGTGTACAGTTCCTGGTATGTAAGTGGAAGTTTCATGGAGTCTTGTTCCGTATGCCTTCTTTTACTTCTATCCTTCTGTTCTTTCCGTGCCTCTCTTTGCTGTTGGCGTGTGACTTTGATGTTGCCCTCTTTCTGGTAGGTTTTGGCGAGACAGTCTGCAGTCTCTTTGCCGGTCAACAGTTTCCCATCCTCATCCAACGTGATTTTCTGTCTGCTATTTTCTTCATCATTTAGCTGTTTCGTGAGCCTCCATAACTTCCTCCCGTCATTCAAGGTTCAGGGCAGCAGTTTTCTCCCTCCAACTTCGTCGTGTAGCTTCAAGTTAAGATTTTTGAAACTGTGCCTTTGCTTTCTGAAGTTGTTCATGGTTTTCTTGTGATGGCTGTTCTTCTGCCCTGTTCCTTGCTTCAGCGAGTTCATCTTGGAGGGTCTGCAACTGATTGGTCCAGTAGGGCTTGTATTCTCTTCTCGCACCTCTAGGTATGGTTTCATGGGCAGCTTTGAGTATGCAGCTGTTGAACTCTTTCACCACGTTGTTAACATCTCTTCCTTGTACCTGTATGCCTCGAGTAAGAGAATTGGATCGAATAGCAAAGAGACTCCACTTGGCTTTCTTGTAGTTCCATCTAGGGTAGGGATGGTCTGTCTGTATCACTTCACTGCTGAGTGTGAGGAACACTGGTTTGTGGTCACTTCCACCAAGTTGATCGCCAACTTCTCTAACCGTACCTTTCTGGATGTCTTCTGTGCAGAATGCTAGATCTGGAGAGGTAGTAGTGTGCCATCGCCTAGAGTAGAAGGTTGGTACATCATAGGGCTGGTTGACGAGAATCAAGTTGTGCTCATCCTGCCAGTCCTCCACTTCATCCCCACGCCTATCAGACTGTGCATATCCCCAACTCTGGGAATGACTATTGAAGTCACCAACAACCATGTATCGACTGTTTGAAACTCCAATAGTGTCAAGGGCAAGGGCTTTGTCCTTTAGGCAGTAGTAGTTGATGAGGTTCAACTTCAAGATAGGTTTTCACTTCGCTCGCATTGATGTTGTTCCGGACTAGAGTGAGCACACCACCCTTGTGTCTGTCTTGTCGGTCTGCTCGGAGGCACTGGTAGCCTCGTACTTTGAACGTCTTGTCTTTGTTCAGGTGTGCTTCCTGTATGCAGCAAACACTTACCTCTTTGTCCTGTAGTACTTGCTCAAGTTCAGTCTTTTTGTTAAAGACTCCTTCAGCATTCCACTGCATGAGCACAAGAGGTTTCTGCTTCACGTTTCGGCCAGTAGCTGTCCTTCGTCGTCCCCTGGCTCCACAGGGCGGCTTAGGGTGACCTCCAGTAGCTAAGGATGGGTTCCTTCGAGGTATGGAACCCGGCACTGTACCTGCCTGGCGGGTCTTCACAGGTCCAGCACCATTTCGGTTTACTCTTTCTGTCATTGTGATTAATGTTGCGTTATGCATAGTACCGTGGATTAGAATGCGCCGTGCGGCCCAGTACTTCCGGCTTCAGCATTCGAGGTTTCTGTTGGGGTTACCTCACCCTTAGGCTAGGACTTTTAAGGCGGTCCATATATTCGCCTGATGCACCCGTTGTGGGAGACACGTGGAGTATTTAATAGGAGTAGCTTTGCCATGTGCTATCCTGCCCCGTCCTGGTAGGTACACCGCCATATGGTCCGGGACAGCTTATTTGATTCACAGCTAACCCCATATCTGAGGGCCGTTTCCCCTATCCGCCACCTGAGGACCCGCTGGGTAGGGGATGGTCGCCCCACTACTGAATTGGAAGCAGCGTGGACCCAGTATGTAGGATTGGCAAGGAATGGCAAACATGGAGAGTAGCTATAAGTCGCGTGTTTCTGTTGATAGTTCCGCATTATAAACTGTTATACGGTGTCTATGTAAATAACTATCCTTGTACTTTCGGTTTGAATAGCGCGAGGCATTGTTGATATTGTGCAAATTATTTCAATAGCGATACACGTTCAACAAGTGATGCACATATTATTCATGCATACTTAGTGCCACAGTGATTCATGAGCTTGGAGTTTATATATGTATGGATTACACATCAATACTACCGACAGGTAAGCCAATTATTTCCTTTTAAGGGCCATTTCATGTTGCATTTTTTACGTGGGGGCTCCTATATTAGAGATGGAGCTATAAATAGGAATAATACGGTATGTATTTTCAACAAATTATTTCAATTGAGAGAAAGAATTACAAGCCCCAATCACAGAACGAGTCAAATGTGTTTAGTCTAATCATTTTATTGCATTCAGTCAAATTAAAATTGTGATTTTTATCTTGTGATTTTATGTTTTTTTAAAACATACCTGAATATATTTCCTTTGGGTTTCGTCATTGAGTACATGAGCAACGTATCTGGACGAGATCTTTTCACGACCTGTACGAGCGTGAATTCCCACCATGGTAACTCCAATAGGCCACGGCGCGTTACCAATTGCCATTTCCAGGTATGCATCATTTGCCTGTAAACATTTAAGCCTGTTGCAATGAATTCTGTAGTTCTGACTAATCTGTCAAACTCTGTGGTAGTACAATTTCGATTGTTGTCATTCGACGAATGAATTTAACTTGTAAGACCATGTAAATATATCAGACAGGCTCGACTTGTTTAACCTGTTTGACTCTCGACTTGTTTAACCTGTTTGACTCTCGACTTGTTTGACCTAGCTTATCAGGTTCAATTTCTTTGATCTAGCCAAGATTGGCGGGCTCAAATTGTTTAGCTGGCCGATTTCCATTTCTTGCTAGACCTGTCCGAGTGTCTGGTTCAACTTGGCCGACATGGGTGAACTTGTCCATCTAACTCGTCTTGACCTGGCCGAGCTTGTCCATCTCAACTTTTTATACCAGGCTGAGAATGCGAGCTTAAGTCGTCTTACCTAGACAAGCTTCTGCGGCTCAACTTGTCCAATCTACTTTACATATTTTATATTGCAATATTACACAGCTTGTACAATGCATATAATACAGCAATATTACACAGCTTGTACAATGCATATAATACAGCAATATTACACAGCTTGTACAATGCATATAATACAGCAATATTACACAGCTTGTACAATGCATATAATACAGCAATATTACACAGCTTGTACAATGCATATAATACAGCAATATTACACAGCTTGTACAATGCATATAATACAGCAATATTACACAGCTTGTAAAATGCATATAATACAGCAATATTACACAGCTTGTACAATGTATATAATACAGCAATATTACACAGCTTGTACAATGCATATAATACAGCAATATTACACAGCTTGTACAATGCATATAATACAGCAATATTACACAGCTTGTACAATGCATATAATACAGCAATATTACACAGCTTGTACAATGCATATAATACAGCAATATTACACAGCTTGTACAATGCATATAATACAGCAATATTACACAGCTTGTACAATGCATATAATACAGCAATATTACACAGCTTGTACAATGCATATAATACACATATCAACATACAGTACAATGAAATGAAAGTCGGGGTCTTATATACGCAAACGCAAAAGAAATGCAGCCGTATAAATTATTGAATTTCCATCTCGTATACTAATTAATTGCATTAAATGAGTCTTTATCATTCACCTTTATATAATCCCGTTCAAGAGTGCATCCTATTAACCCATTCAACACCAAGTAACTAACATGGACTGGTGCATGCTATTTAAACCATTCAACACCAAGTAACTGACATGGACATGGGACAGCTTATCCGGATCTACACTTTTTGTAAGCCTATTTAGAGGTCTGTGGTGTTGAAAGGGTTAAATGAGTCTTCATCACTCACCTTTATATAATCCCGTTCAAGAGTGCATCCTATAATCTGTACCAAACAATCCAAGATATCTTCCTGCATTTTCTGTTCAAAAATCACAATGGAAACATTCAATAAGGTAGATAAATACACACACACTCAACATGGCAACATTCAACAAGAGGGCCATGATGGCCCTGCATCGCTCACCCGACCCATCTTTTACCCTAGGGTCACCATTTTAACAATTTTAAAGGAGCATTGTACATCGATCATTCCAACTACATTTTGCCAAAATTAGACAAGTGGTACGCAAATGTTTGAGGAATTTGTTTTATTTGTATAAAGTGGCCATCTTTTATTCGCGATAACCTCTGCCATAACATATCTGAAAAGGTCGTCTTGATTAGCGCGCTCGCTTCTCACCAATGCGACCCAGGTTTGATCCTCGGAACGGGAAGTATGCGAGATGGTACGGTGGTCGCCAGATCGAACAGGTGGGTTTTCTCAGAGTACCCCGGTTTCCTCCCACACAAATTACCACATTTACCGTCGCATCTGTGCCAACGAGAGTGGTTAATGTAGTTGTTAAAGCTTGTTGCGCAATTGTTGTAAAATATATAAAGTTTAAACTTTTTGGAAAAGACCTAAACCATGCATAACTGTGAAATTTGGCGGCTTGTCGAAAAGAATTTTGAAATCTGTAATAAAAGAACGAAGTTTTGATCTTCAGCCATCTTGGATGACAATATCATCTCATCTTGACAAGAATTGCATCAGAGTGATCATCTCGTCAATACCTTCAATTTGATCTACGATATCACCATATTCACTTGAAAATAAAATTTGACCCTTACTGGACATCGGGGGCAACGCCCATTGTTGATCCTGGGGACACCATTTGAATAACATTGAAACCAACCTACCAAGATTCATCAAGATCCGGCTGGCAGTTCGCGAGAATAAGATTTAATAATTTGTGCTATTTTTAGATGGTGACCATATTGGATTTCAGGAGATACTTTTAACAACTTTGGAACATACAAGTAGTCAACTTTGAAAAAGCATTGTACCTCAATAATTCCTACCAAGAATCGTCAAAATCAGGCAATCGGTTTGTGAGAAGATGCTTAAGAATGTGTGCTATTTTTAGACAGCAGACAACTTGGATCATGTAATGACATGATTTTAACAATGATGTCAGGGCTCACGCTGGAGGGCGATTCGGGCAAAGTGGTCGTTTTATTTTCCGTGACTTCGCCGACAATAGACATCAGGGCGACATCCATTTCGCCTTATTTCTGGAGGGCATACTTAATTGTAATCCGTATGTCACTAAATTTTTAGTCTCGAAATACACAAGGTGAAATACAGCCCGCAACGCATAAGATAATCTCCCCCCCCCCGATAATAAAATTAATACAATCAATATGCAACGCCAATCAGCATACCGATGTAAAACATCTTGACATAATTCACAGCCTAATTAACATAAATAGCCAGATGATATTATGCAAATTAATGATGTTGTATGACACAAGAAACCTATTTATAACAATCAGTGTTCAAATACAGGTAACTTAGATAATTGCCAATTTAGCTATTGTCGAAAATGTGTGCGAAAATATGACTAATAAAATAATTAATTCACTGGGAATTGGAAAGTTCCAAAGCTATTTATGGAAAATGGTCAAGGTAACATTCAGTGGTCATGTCTAAATTTATCAGATTGGTTTCCCAATTATTTCCGCGCCTAGATGACATGTATACGGTGTATATAAAATTGATAGCCAGTCGTAGAATCATGCAAGCTTGTTTACCGGAAGTAATGACATCATTGCAGATACTGACAATTACATGTATTATGAAAAGACGCTATAATAAATTAAGTGCAGAGCGCGGGTGTTTGCTATTATAAATTAAGTGCAGAGCGCGGGTGTTTGCTATTATAAATTAAGTGCAGAGCGCGGGTGTTTGCTATAATAAATTAAGTGCAGAGCGCGGGTGTTTGCTATTATAAATTAAGTGCAGAGCGCGGGTGTTTGCTATTATAAATTAAGTGCAGAGCGCGGGTGTTTGCTATTATAAATTAAGTGCAGAGCGCAGGTGTTTGCTATTATAAATTAAGTGCAGAGCGCGGGTGTTTGCTATTATAAATTAAGTGCAGAGCGCGGGTGTTTGCTATTATAAATTAAGTGCAGAGCGCAGGTGTTTGCATTTCACGGACAATTTGTTGTCGTGGGATTTAATGATTCATGTAAGAAATTCAATACTAAAATTTCAACAAACTTGTATTTAAACTGGAACAATTGTATATACAACATACTTCCTTCAAAATGCATTCATACACATAAAATTAATTTTGGTTATTGAAATTTTATAATTCTAAAAATGAAAGATTATTACTGCAAATGTTGGGTTCATGTACACCGATTCGATCAACAGAATCAACATTACATAAACCTATTGCTACATACAATAGTTCTTACATCCTGCAAACCTCGACTAAATACAAGTTCACTATTTGCAGTCGGTGAAGTCATAGTCTCCCCACTCCTCCCTAAATTTTCTCACTTCTCCCTAAACCATCTGGAGGGAGAAGTCCTCCCAAAAACTGGAGTCTAGCTTGAGCCCTGGATGTAATAACCCACCCATAAATGGTGGTATAGACACAATGGTTATAGAGGAGAAGACGCTTGAAAATGTTCACAAACGTAGACGCTTGAAAATGTTCACAGAAACGGACAGACACATTGCGGTAAAAATACCTCAAGGCAAGCTAAAAATACATTTAATGAATTGTCGGCATCTACAATTATTTGAACTACTTTTAGCCTTTATTTTCCCCAGCACGTCCATCAGTTATCAACCCTGAAATATTGTACCTTGTTTTTCAACTTTCGGAACATTGGCTTCATGTAACTAACAGTTTGTTGATGCATAGCTGCGTTCATTTTGCCTTTCAGACTTCTCTTCTCCAAGTCAGACTTCATATTGATATCATTTCCCCATGTCGTCAGAACAAACTGAAAGTCAAAATCCATGAAAATAAAAAAAAAAATTTGAGAAATCTTAGCACAGCGTCTAATGCTTAGCACAGTGTCTGGATCAAATACTTAGCACGGCGTCTGGATCAAATACTTAGCACAGCGTCTGGATCAAATACTTAGCACAGCGTCTGGATCAAATACTTAGCACAGCGTCTGGATCAAATACTTAGCACAGCGTCTGGATCAAATACTTAGCACAGCGTCTGGATCAAATACTTAGCACAGCGTCTGGATCAAATACTTAGCACAGCGTCTGGATCAAATACTTAGCACAGCGTCTGGATCAAATACTTAGCTTCGCGTTCTTAGAAGATGTTATATTCTTGAGTATTTTGTTTGCTATCCATTTTTCTATTTCATTTAGATGTACATTCTAATTTATAAAGCAAACTATTGCTTTCCAACAGGAATGTTGTCACAATGGAATGTTACTAATTTTATTAAAACTAGTAGCTAACCGATTTGCTTCTTAGAACTAATCATCAATTATTGCATTGTACAAAGAATGTAATATATATTTATTACATAGTACGAAGAATGTAATATATATTTATCACATAGTACGAAGAATGTAATATATATTTATTACATAGTACGAAGAATGTAATATATATTTATTACATAGTACGAAGAATGTAATATATATTTATTACATAGTTATAATATCTTTGCATGCATGTACACTGTACTACTTTAAAAACGAACCACGGGGTTTATTTATTAGCAACTTCATGTGCAAAAATCACCCTCATATCGGTGTTGCGTGCTTGTTTAGTGCATAGATGCAACTTAAATGGCAACAAAATACATGTAAATTATTAAATTAAAAGCAACCTTAGAACTAGTATCAGCTGTGAACGCATTCTAACCTGCAGAAAGTTCAGCATAATATCCATCATACTCTTACCCCAAGGAACGTAGCATAATACTGTGCTCGTATTCTTACCCCGAGGAACGTAGCATAATACTGTGCTCCTATTCTTACCCCGAGGAACGTAGCATAATACTGTGCTCCTATTCTTACCCCGAGGAACGTAGCATAATACTGTGCTCGTATTCTTACCCCGAGGAACGTAGCATAATACTGTGCTCGTATTCTTACCCCAAGGAACGTAGCATAATACTGTGCTCGTATTCTTACCCCGAGGAACGTAGCATAATACTGTGCTCGTATTCTTACCCCGAGGAACGTAGCATAATACTGTGCTCCTATTCTTACCCCGAGGAACGTAGCATAATACTGTGCTCGTATTCTTACCCCGAGGAACGTAGCATAATACTGTGCTCGTATTCTTACCCCGAGGAACGTAGCATAATACTGTGCTCGTATTCTTACCCCGAGGAACGTAGCATAATACTGTGCTCGTATTCTTACCCCGAGGAACGTAGCATAATACTGTGCTCGTATTCTTACCCCGAGGAACGTAGCATAATACTGTGCTCGTATTCTTACCCCGAGGAACGTAGCATAATACTGTGCTCCTATTCTTACCCCAAGGAACGTAGCATAATACTGTGCTCGTATTCTTACCCCAAGGAACGTAGCATAATACTGTGCTCCTATTCTTACCCCAAGGAACGTAGCATAATACTGTGCTCGTATTGTTACCCCAAGGAACGTAGCATAATACTGTGCTCCTATTCTTACCCCAAGGAACGTAGCATAATACTGTGCTCGTATTGTTACCCCAAGGAACGTAGCATAATACTGTGCTCCTATTCTTACCCCAAGGAACGTAGCATAATACTGTGCTCCTATTCTTACCCCAAGGAACGTAGCATAATACTGTGCTCCTATTCTTACCCTGAGGAACGTAGCATAATACTGTGCTCGTATTCTTACCCCAAGGAACGTAGCATAATACTGTGCTCCTATTCTTACCCCAAGGAACGTAGCATAATACTGTGCTCGTATTCTTACCCCAGGAACGTAGCATAATACTGTGCTCCTATTCTTACCCCAAGGAACGTAGCATAATACTGTGCTCCTATTCTTACCCCGAGGAACGTAGCATAATACTGTGCTCGTATTCTTACCCCAAGGAACGTAGCATAATACTGTGCTCCTATTCTTACCCCGAGGAACGTAGCATAATACTGTGCTCCTATTCTTACCCTGAGGAACGTAGCATAATACTGTGCTCCTATTCTTACCCCGAGGAACGTAGCATAATACTGTGCTCCTATTCTTACCCCGAGGAACGTAGCATAATACTGTGCTCCTATTCTTACCCCGAGGAACGTAGCATAATACTGTGCTCCTATTCTTACCCCAAGGAACGTAGCATAATACTGTGCTCCTATTCTTACCCCGAGGAACGTAGCATAATACTGTGCTCCTATTCTTACCCCGAGGAACGTAGCATAATACTGTGCTCCTATTCTTACCCCGAGGAACGTAGCATAATACTGTGCTCGTATTCTTACCCCGAGGAACGTAGCATAATACTGTGCTCGTATTCTTACCCCGAGGAACGTAGCATAATACTGTGCTCGTATTCTTACCCCGAGGAACGTAGCATAATACTGTGC
>CM026398.1:60991504-61009511 GCA_014843695.1 Archivesica marissinica | reverse complement strand
CGAGGAACGTAGCATAATACTGTGCTCGTATTCTTACCCCGAGGAACGTAGCATAATACTGTGCTCGTATTCTTACCCCGAGGAACGTAGCATAATACTGTGCTCCTATTCTTACCCCAAGAAACGTAGCATAATACTGTGCTCGTATTCTTACCCCAAGGAACGTAGCATAATACTGTGCTCCTATTCTTACCCCAAGGAACGTAGCATAATACTGTGCTCGTATTCTTACCCCAAGGAACGTAGCATAATACTGTGCTCCTATTCTTACCCCAAGGAACGTAGCATAATACTGTGCTCCTATTCTTACCCCAAGGAACGTAGCATAATACTGTGCTCCTATTCTTACCCCAAGGAACATAGCATAATACTGTGCTCCTATTCTTACCCCAAGGAACGTAGCATAATACTGTGCTCCTATTCTTACCCTGAGGAACGTAGCATAATACTGTGCTCGTATTCTTACCCCAAGGAACGTAGCATAATACTGTGCTCCTATTCTTACCCCGAGGAACGTAGCATAATACTGTGCTCCTATTCTTACCCCGAGGAACGTAGCATAATACTGTGCTCCTATTCTTACCCCAGGAACGTAGCATAATACTGTGCTCCTATTCTTACCCTGAGGAACGTAGCATAATACTGTGCTCCTATTCTTACCCCAAGGAACGTAGCATAATACTGTGCTCCTATTCTTACCCCAAGGAACGTAGCATAATACTGTGCTCCTATTCTTACCCCAAGGAACGTAGCATAATACTGTGCTCCTATTCTTACCCCGAGGAACGTAGCATAATACTGTGCTCCTATTCTTACCCCGAGGAACGTAGCATAATACTGTGCTCCTATTCTTACCCGAGGAACGTAGCATAATACTGTGCTCCTATTCTTACCCCAAGGAACGTAGCATAATACTGTGCTCCTATTCTTACCCCGAGGAACGTAGCATAATACTGTGCTCCTATTCTTACCCCGAGGAACGTAGCATAATACTGTGCTCCTATTCTTACCCCAAGGAACGTAGCATAATACTGTGCTCCTATTCTTACCCCGAGGAACGTAGCATAATACTGTGCTCGTATTGTTACCCCAAGGAACGTAGCATAATACTGTGCTCGTATTGTTACCCCAAGGAACGTAGCATAATACTGTGCTCGTATTCTTACCCCAAGGAACGTAGCATAATACTGTGCTCGTATTGTTACCCCAAGGAACGTAGCATAATACTGTGCTCGTATTGTTACCCCGAGGAACGTAGCATAATACTGTGCTCCTATTCTTACCCCAAGGAACGTAGCATAATACTGTGCTCCTATTCTTACCCAAGGAACGTAGCATAATACTGTGCTCCTATTCTTACCCCAAGGAACGTAGCATAATACTGTGCTCCTATTCTTACCCCGAGGAACGTAGCATAATACTGTGCTCCTATTCTTACCCCGAGGAACGTAGCATAATACTGTGCTCCTATTGTTACCCCAAGGAACGTAGCATAATACTGTGCTCCTATTCTTACCCCGAGGAGCGTAGCATAATACTGTGCTCGTATTGTTACCCTAAGGAACGTAGCATAATACTGTGCTCGTATTGTTACCCCAAGGAACGTAGCATAATACTGTGCTCGTATTGTTACCCCAAGGAACGTAGCATAATACTGTGCTCGTATTGTTACCCCAAGGAACGTAGCATAATACTGTGCTCGTATTGTTACCCCGAGGAACGTAGCATAATACTGTGCTCATATTCTTACCTTGAGAAATCTTAGAAAATTCATATACAAAGTAACTTCAGTGTTTTCTCCAGGATCTAAATTTTGGGGGTCATCAGCGACTCCCTTACCAAATTTTAGGGGGTCATTTTGAAATTTGTTGGGTCATTGATATTTACACTCAAAATGTTCGGGAAGGGCCATAAATAATGTAATGTTGCTAGAACTTGTGACCCGACCCGTTTGATTTTCTTCAATTTTTCATGTTTTGTATTCATATATATAAATATATGGAAAAAGAATCGTATTATTGAGCAATAAAATATGATTAAACTAAACCAAATTGTTTTAAGTTTTATTGATGCATGTTGCTTAGAAAATGAGTGTCTACGTTAAATTCTGGACTAACTAGCAAACAGCAACAATTTTTTGGTCACAAATGTCATAACTTTCATCAATAAGAATGGATATGAAGGGACTATTTAACAATTTAGTGTCGACACCATCGATCAACACGCTGGAAATAGCATCCTGCATTTCCTCTGCAGCCATGTGTGAAGTGTAGGATGCATTGGCGCCGACATTCAGTTCATCGGGAAATGTGCATCCTTGCAGTCTTTGTAGATTTAGTAAAGACATATATCGTCTAGTGTCCTCAAATCGCGATACCTTCGTTTTCGTTACCCCGTAAGTATTTACAATACTGCACGCGATCGGTGTTTCCTGACGTCACCAATCAGGAATAGATAGTCTCATTTTCCATATTTGGCAACAAAAATGCTCCCTATAATCCTTGGAGGCGTAAGAAATCGGTTATTTTCCTTGGATTGGTATAAAACATGCTATCTTTCATAATGCAATATTGCATCACCATTTATCCATTGGATTTACTGCAAAATATTGACCATTTCCAGTTTTGTTTTGCGTCTGATTTGTTTACCTACCTGTCATTTAATGTGAAGGTCAAAATAGACTGGGTTACAATTTTAATTAGTGTAAGGGGGGATCGTTTTGGAGACTTCTCTTATATTGTCTTGAGGTCCATATACAGTGGTTTACTGTCGTCGTCAACTAAACGATGTGTCCTGTAGTGTAGTGTACTTAAAGGAATAGTTTTTAATTTTGTTGTAGGTTTATGGCAGTCCAGCACCTACAAAGCGAAATTACAGGCAATATTTACCAACAGCCCTTACAAATGGGCATAGTGTGATATATGTGACCATTGGACCCACCTCATTTACTGTTCAAAAGTCATGGTTTACAAGAATAGGTGATGAATTCAGGTGTCCACATTGTGAAAATGCTTGTTAAACTGTGAAAGTGTTCATTGTGAAAATGCTTGTTAAACTGTGAAAGTGTTCATTGTGAAAATGCTTGTTAAACTGTGAAAGTGTTCATTGTGAAAATGCTTGTTAAACTGTGAAAAGAAATATTCATCAAAATAATAGAAATGATCATTATGCTGCACAAAACGTGTTCGTTTTATATTTAAACCCATTCGATGCTACGCAAAATTGATTTTCTGAAAGGTCACGAAAACTCCGGTACCAGTCACCACAGATGTCGGTCGGTTTTGGGTCATGGTAAAAATGACAGCGCCCGTTGTTATTTACGTAGTTATATTCATTTCTAATTATTTGGAATAAAAGAGGAACGTTACTTTATTTACATCATACATTTAGAAACTATGTAGTTTTAAGATTCGTTTTGTTGAATGCCGATCATTTCTTATCATAACGGAAACCGGAAACTCGAGGGTATGCTTCAAATGTGGGTAACTGTTCCTTGCCTAACCAATATACAGATCGCATTGCGCCAATTATTATAGCAGCTTCATTTTTGGCAAACAAGATTGATGCAGTTTGTTTGTGAATTTGTTTTCCGAGTGACTCGTGGATTTTGAAAAACGCCGTCAAGCGCAGTTGCTTTGGAGCAGACATGTTTTCTTGTATCGATCCGTGTTGCATACACGCTCTATGCCTATTACATGATGAAAGCGGCTGATCTTGATCGTCTACGCGCTTTACGCAAATTAAAACATAACCAGTTAAAAGCGTCTGTTCAGCAAACGTCGTATAAACGTTTGGGGATCATTATTGGAAAAACCGATATTAACATACGGAATACAGGACAAATATTGTTGCATCAAAATAAACACACCTGGGCAATTTGCTTGCGTCAATTGACATTTTAGTGCGTCAAAAACGCAGGAAACGCACTCTGGAGAAAACACTGTAACTTACCTTGAGAAATCTTAGCATAATATCTAGATTATATTTGTAACTTGAGAAATCTTAGCATAATATCTAGATTATATTTGTAACTTGAGAAATCTTAGCATAATATCTAGATTATATTCGTACCTTGAGAAATCTTAGCATAATATCTTGATCGCAGTTACTGTCTCCTTTACCCAACTCTTCTTTCCATTTCTAAAACCAGATAAATAATGTATTCAAGCAATAAATAAATAGTGTTTTTGCTGTCGACAAACTCTCAAAAGTGAAAATAGGAATTCATATAAATGTGCATACTGATTGACAAGCTGTAGTACATCTTGTATACTGACTGACAAACTGTAGTACATCTTGTATACTGACTGACAAACTATAGTACACCTTGTATACTGACTGACAAACTATAGTACACCTTGCATACTGACTGACAAACTGTAGTACATCTTGTATACTGACTGACAAACTGTAGTACATCTTGTATACGGACTGACAAACTATAGTACATCTTGCATACCGACTGACAAACTATAGTACATCTTGCATACCGACTGACAAACTGTAGTACATCTTGCATACCGACTGACAAACTGTAGTACATCTTGTATACCGACTGACAAACTATAGTACATCTTGCATACTGACTGACAAACTGTAGTACATCTTGTATACCGACTGACAAACTATAGTACATCTTGCATACCGACTGACAAACTGTAGTACATCTTGTATACCGACTGACAAACTGTAGTACATCTTGTATACTGACTGTAGTACATATTGCATACTGACTGACAAACTGTAGTACATCTTGTATACTGACTGACAAAATATAGTACATCTTGCATACTGACTGACAAACTGTAGTACATCTTGTATACTGACTGACAAACTATAGTACATCTTGCATACTGACTGACAAACTGTAGTACATCTTGTATACTGACTGACAAACTGTAGTACATCTTGCATACTGACTGACAAACTATAGTACAGCTTGTATACTGACTGTAGTACATATTGCATACTGACTGACAAACTGTAGTACATCTTGTATACTGACTGACAAACTGTAGTACATCTTGCATACTGACTGACAAACTGTAGTACATCTTGTATACTGACTGACAAACTGTAGTACATCTTGCATACTGACTGACAAACTGTAGTACATCTTGTATACTGACTGACAAACTGTAGTACATCTTGCATACTGACTGACAAACTATAGTACATCTTGCATACTGACTGACAAACTGTAGTACATCTTACATACTGACTTGACAAACTATAGTACATCTTACATACTGACTGTAGTACATCTTGCATACTGACTGACAAACTATAGTACATCTTACATACTGACTGACAAACTATAATACATCTTGCATACTGACTAGTACATCTTGCATACTGACTGACACACTGTAGTACATCTTACATACTGACTGACAAACTATAGTACATCTTGCATACTGACTGACATAGTACATATTGCATACTGACTGACACACTGTAGTACATCTTACATACTGACTGACAAACTATAGTACATCTTGCATACTGACTGACATAGTACATATTGCATACCGACTGACAAACTGTAGTACATCTTGCATACTGACTGACAAACTATAGTACATCTTGCATACTGACTAACAAACTATAGTACATCTTGCATACTGACTGACAAACTATAGTACATCTTACATACTGACTGTAGTACATCTTGCATACTGACTGACACACTGTAGTACATCTTGCATACTGACTGACATAGTACATATTGCATACTGACTGACACACTGTAGTACATCTTACATACTGACTGACAAACTATAGTACATCTTGCATACTGACTGACATAGTACATATTGCATACCGACTGACAAACTGTAGTACATCTTGCATACTGACTGACATAGTACATATTGCATACCGACTGACAAACTGTAGTACATCTTGCATACTGACTGACAAACTATAGTACATCTTGCATACTGACTGTAGTACATCTTGCATACTGACTGACAAACTGTAGTACATCTTGCATACCGACTGACATAGTACATCTTGTATACTGACTGACAAACTGTAGTACATCTTGCATACTGACTGACAAACTGTAGTACATCTTGCATACCGACTGACAAACTGTAGTACATCTTGTATACCGACTGTAGTACATCTTGCATACTGACTGACAAACTGTAGTACATCTTGTATACTGACTGACAAACTATAGTACATCTTGCATACTGACTGACACACTGTAGTACATCTTACATACTGACTGACAAACTATAGTACATCTTGTATACTGACTGACATAGTACATATTGCATACTGACTGACACACTGTAGTACATCTTACATACTGACTGACAAACTATAGTACATCTTGCATACTGACTGACATAGTACATATTGCATACCGACTGACAAACTGTTGTACATCTTGTATACCGACTGTAGTACATCTTGCATACTGACTGACAAACTGTAGTACATCTTGTATACTGACTGACAAACTGTAGTACATCTTGCATACTGACTGACAAACTATAGTACATCTTGCATACTGACTGACAAACTGTAGTACATCTTACATACTGACTTGACAAACTATAGTACATCTTACATACTGACTGTAGTACATCTTGCATACTGACTGACAAACTATAGTACATCTTACATACTGACTGACAAACTATAGTACATCTTGCATACTGACTGACAAACTGTAGTACATCTTACATACTGACTTGACAAACTATAGTACATCTTGCATACTGACTGACATAGTACATATTGCATACCGACTGACAAACTGTTGTACATCTTGTATACCGACTGTAGTACATATTGCATACTGACTGACAAACTGTAGTACATCTTGCATACTGACTGACAAACTATAGTACATCTTGCATACTGACTGACAAACTGTAGTACATCTTACATACTGACTTGACAAACTATAGTACATCTTACATACTGACTGTAGTACATCTTGCATACTGACTGACACACTGTAGTACATCTTACATACTGACTGACAAACTATAGTACATCTTGCATACTGACTGTAGTACATATTGCATACTGACTGACACACTGTAGTACATCTTACATACTGACTGACAAACTATAGTACATCTTGCATACTGACTGTAGTACATATTGCATACTGACTGACAAACTATAGTACATCTTGCATACTGACTGACATAGTACATATTGCATACTGACTGACACACTGTAGTACATCTTGCATACTGACTGACATAGTACATATTGCATACCGACTGACAAACTGTAGTACATCTTGCATACTGACTGACATAGTACATATTGCATACCGACTGACAAACTGTAGTACATCTTGCATACTGACTGACAAACTATAGTACATCTTGCATACTGACTGACAAACTATAGTACATCTTGCATACTGACTGACAAACTGTAGTACATCTTGCATACCGACTGACAAACTGTAGTACATCTTGTATACCGACTGACAAACTGTAGTACATCTTGTATACCGACTGTAGTACATCTTGCATACTGACTGACAAACTGTAGTACATCTTGTATACTGACTGACAAACTATAGTACATCTTGCATACTGACTGACAAACTATAGTACATCTTGCATACTGACTGACAAACTATAGTACATCTTGCATACTGACTGACAAACTATAGTACATCTTGCATACTGACTGACAAACTATAGTACATCTTGCATACTGACTAACAAACTATAGTACATCTTGCATACTGACTGACAAACTATAGTACATCTTGCATACCGACTATAGTACATCTTGCATACTGACTGACAAACTATAGTACATCTTGCATACTGACTGACAAACTATAGTACATCAAGCTGGCAAACTTTCTGATTAGTGAATTTGCTGGCGTAAACCAAAATTGACCGAGGAAACCCTGCAAATGTATAATAAAACAACACATTATGAATCTGCGAACTGGTTACTTAATGGAGGTGATCACTAACACAGGTTTCACTGTATTGTAGCTTAAACACAGTGTTTATACAATATACGCGTGTACACAAATACGAACCTCTATGTCATCTAAAGTAGTTCCATCATCCTTTACTGAAACAGTTTCACGTTTTTTACTTCCAACTTCCGATGTATCAGTAGAGTTCATAATCTCTGCATAGTATTCTTGGTCTACTTTGTCCATGGCTGCCTTGAAATCATTAGAACCCACACCCAACGCCTACAAGTACATGTTTGATCTTAAGTCAAGGTCGATTCATTAACCAAAACAACATAGGCTGACGGATTAGAGCACTGGTTAGCATTATCGCCTCTAACAAATGTAACCCTGGTTCGATCCTCGGACCAGGCAATACGTTAGATTGCATGGTGGTCGCCAAATCGAACAGGTGGGTTTTCTCTGGGTGCTCCAGTTTCCGCACACTAGAATGACCACAAGTATACGCATTCATCCGTGCCAACGAGAGCGAGTGATATAAGTTGATAAGTTTGCGAAATCGCAATCACAAACAGTAGAGCTACTGGACATACTTAATGCACTTCACAAACATGGTTAGAACAGCAGTACATGTGGAAACAAGAGTAGAAGCACCAGTACATGTGGAAACAAGAGTAGAAGCACCATTACATGTGGAAACAAGAGTAGAAGCACCATTACATGTGGAAACAAGAGTAGACGCACCAGTACATGTGGAAACCAGAGTAGAAGCACCATTACATGTGGAAACAAGAGTAGACGCACCAGTACATGTGGAAACCAGAGTAGAAGCACCAGTACATGTGAAAACAAGAGTAGAAGCACCAGTACATGTGAAAACAAGAGTAGAAGCACCAGTACATGTGGAAACAAGAGTAGAAGCACCATTACATGTGGAAACAAGAGTAGACGCACCAGTACATGTGGAAACCAGAGTAGAAGCACCAGTACATGTGGAAACCAGAGTAGAAGCACCAGTACATGTGAAAACAAGAGTAGAAGCACCAGTACATGTGAAAACATGAGTAGAAGCACCAGTGTATATGGCAACATGAGTAGACGCACCAGTGTATATGGCAACAAGAGTAGAAGCTCCAGTGTATATGGCAACAAGAGTAGAAGCACCAGTGTATATGGAAACAAGAGTAGAAGCACCAGTGTATATGGCAACATGAGTAGAAGCACCAGTGTATATGGCAACAAGAGTAGAAGCAGAAGTACATGTGAAAACAAGAGTAGACACACCAGTGTATATGGCAACAAGAGTAGAAGCACCAGTGTATATGGCAACAAGAGTAGAAGCACCAGTGTATATGGCAACAAGAGTAGAAGCACCAGTGTATATGGCAACAAGAGTAGAAGCACCAGTGTATATGGCACAAGAGTAGAAGCACCAGTGTATATGGCAACAAGAGTAGAAGCACCAGTGTATATGGCAACAAGAGTAGAAGCACCAGTGTATATGGCAACAAGAGTAGAAGCACCAGTGTATATGGCAACAAGAGTAGAAGCACCAGTGTATATGGCAACAAGAGTAGAAGCACCAGTGTATGTGGCAACAAGAGTAGAAGCACCAGTGCATGTGGAAACAAGAGTAGAAGCACCAGTACATGTGGAAACAAGAGTAGAAGCACCAGTACATGTGGAAACAAGAGTAGAAGCACCAGTACATGTGGAAACAAGAGTAGAAGCACCAGTGTATATGGCAACAAGAGTAGAAGCACCAGTACATGTGGAAGCAAGAGTAGACGCACCAGTGTATATGGCAACAAGAGTAGAAGCACCAGTACATGTGAAAACAAGAGTAGACGCACCAGTGTATATGGCAACAAGAGTAGAAGCACCAGTGTATATGGCAACATGAGTAGAAGCACCAGTGTATATGGCAACATGAGTAGAAGCACCAGTGTATATGGCAACATGAGTAGAAGCACCAGTGTATATGGCAACAAGAGTAGAAGCACCAGTGTATATGGCAACATGAGTAGAAGCACCAGTGTATATGGCAACATGAGTAGAAGCACCAGTGTATATGGCAACAAGAGTAGAAGCACCAGTACATGTGAAACCAAGAGTAGACGCACCAGTGTATATGGCAACATGAGTAGAAGCACCAGTGTATATGGCAACAAGAGTAGAAGCACCAGTACATGTGGAAACAAGAGTAGAAGCACCAGTGTATATGGCAACAAGAGTAGAAGCACCAGTACATGTGAAAACAAGAGTAGACACACCAGTGTATATGGCAACAAGAGTAGAAGCACCAGTGTATATGGCAACAAGAGTAGAAGCACCAGTGTATATGGCAACAAGAGTAGAAGCACCAGTGCATATGGCAACAAGAGTAGAAGCACTAGTGTATATGGCAACAAGAGTAGAAGCACCAGTGTATATGGCAACAAGAGTAGAAGCACCAGTGTATATGGAAACAAGAGTAGAAGCACTAGTGTATATGGCAACAAGAGTAGAAGCACCAGTGCATATGGCAACAAGAGTAGAAGCACCAGTGTATATGGCAACAAGAGTAGAAGCACCAGTGTATATGGCAACAAGAGTAGAAGCACCAGTGTATATGGCAACAAGAGTAGAAGCACCAGTACATGTGGAAGCAAGAGTAGACGCACCCGTGTATATGGCAACAAGAGTAGAAGCACCAGTACATGTGAAAATAAGAGTAGAAGCACCAGTGTATATGGCAACAAGAGTAGAAGCACCAGTACATGTGAAAACAAGAGTAGACGCACCAGTGTATATGGCAACAAGAGTAGAAGCACCAGTGTATATGGCAACATGAGTAGAAGCACCAGTGTATATGGCAACAAAAGTAGAAGCACCAGTACATGTGAAAACAAGAGTAGACGCACCAGTGTATATGGCAACAAGAGTAGAAGGACCAGTGTATATGGCAACAAGAGTAGAAGCACCAGTGCATGTGACAACAAGAGTAGACGCACCAGTGTATGTGGCAACAAGAGAAGAAGCACCAGTGTATATGGCAACAAGAGTAGAAGCACCAGTGTATATGGCAACAAGAGTAGAAGCACCAGTGTATATGGCAACAAGAGTAGAAGCACCAGTGTATATGGCAACAAGAGTAGAAGCACCAGTGTATATGGCAACAAGAGTAGAAGCACCAGTGTATATGGCAACAAGAGTAGAAGCACCAGTGTATATGGCAACAAGAGTAGAAGCACCAGTGCATGTGGAAACAAGAGTAGAAGCACCAGTACATGCGGAAACAAGAGTAGACACACCAGTACATGTGGAAGCAAGAGTAGACGCACCAGTGTATATGGCAACAAGAGTAGAAGCACCAGTACATGTGAAAACAAGAGTAGACGCACCAGTGTATATGGCAACAAGAGTAGAAGCACCAGTGTATATGGCAACAAGAGTAGAAGCACCAGTGTATATGGCAACAAGAGTAGAAGCACCAGTGTATATGGCAACAAGAGTAGAAGCACCAGTGCATATGGCAACAAGAGTAGAAGCACCAGTGTATATGGCAACAAGAGTAGAAGCACCAGTGTATATGGCAACAAGAGTAGAAGCACCAGTGCATGTGGAAACAAGAGTAGAAGCACCAGTGTATATGGCAACAAGAGTAGAAGCACCAGTGTATATGGCAACAAGAGTAGAAGCACCAGTGTATATGGCAACAAGAGTAGAAGCACCAGTACATGTGGAAACAAGAGAAGAAGCACCAGTGTATATGGTGGCAACAAGAGTAGAAGCACCAGTGTATATGGCAACATGAGTAGAAGCACCAGTGTATATGGCAACATGAGTAGAAGCACCAGTGCATGTGGAAACAAGAGTAGAAGCACCAGTACATGTGGAAACAAGAGTAGAAGCACCAGTGTATATGGCAACAAGAGTAGAAGCACCAGTGTATATGGAAACAAGAGTAGAAGCACCAGTGTATATGGCAACAAGAGTAGAAGCACCAGTGTATATGGCAACATGAGTAGAAGCACCAGTGCATATGGAAACATGAGTAGAAGCACCAGTACATGTGGCAACACGAGTAGAAGCACCAGTGTATATGGCAACATGAGTAGAAGCACCAGTGTATATGGAAACAAGAGTAGAAGCACCAGTGTATATGGAAACACGAGTAGAAGCACCAGTGTATATGGAAACACGAGTAGAAGCACCAATGTATATGGAAACATGAGTAGAAGCACCAGTGCATATGGCAACAAGAGTAGAAGCACCAGTGTATATGGCAACAAGAGTAGAAGCTCCAGTGTATATGGAAACACGAGTAGAAGCACCAGTGTATGTGGCAACATGAGTAGAAGCACCAGTGTATATGGCAACAAGAGTAGAAGCACCAGTGTATATGGCAACAAGAGTAGAAGCACCAGTGTATATGGCAACAAGGGTAGAAGCACCAGTGTATATGGCAACATGAGTAGAAGCACCAGTGTATATGGCAACATGAGTAGAAGCACCAGTGTATATGGCAACAAGGGTAGAAGCACCAGTGTATATGGCAACACGAGTAGAAGCACCAGTGTATATGGCAACAAGAGTAGAAGCACCAGTGTATATGGCAACAAGGGTAGAAGCACCAGTGTATATGGCAACATGAGTAGAAGCACCAGTGTATATGGCAACATGAGTAGAAGCACCAGTGTATATGGCAACATGAGTAGAAGCACCAGTGTATGTGGCAACATGAGTAGAAGCACCAGTGTATATGGCAACAAGGGTAGAAGCACCAGTGTATATGGCAACATGAGTAGAAGCACCAGTGTATATGGCAACATGAGTAGAAGCACCAGTGTATATGGCAACAAGAGTAGAAGCACCAGTACATGTGGAAACAAGAGTAGACGCACCAGTGTATATGGAAACAAGAGTAGAAGCACCAGTGTATATGGCAACAAGAGTAGAAGCACCAGTACATGTGAAAACAAGAGTAGACGCACCAGTGTATATGGCAACATGAGTAGAAGCACCAGTGTATATGGCAACAAGAGTAGAAGCACCAGTACATGTGGAAACAAGAGTAGACGCACCAGTGTATATGGCAACAAGAGTAGAAGCACCAGTGTATATGGCAACAAGAGTAGAAGCACCAGTACATGTGAAAACAAGAGTAGACGCACCAGTGTATATGGCAACAAGAGTAGAAGCACCAGTGTATATGGCAACAAGAGTAGAAGCACCAGTGTATATGGCAACAAGAGTAGAAGCACCAGTGTATATGGCAACAAGAATAGAAGCACCAGTGTATATGGCAACAAGAGTAGAAGCACCAGTGTATATGGCAACAAGAGTAGAAGCACCAGTGTATATGGCAACAAGAGTAGAAGCACCAGTGTATATGGCAACAAGAGTAGAAGCACCAGTGCATGTGGAAACAAGAGTAGAAGCACCAGTACATGTGGAAACAAGAGTAGAAGCACCAGTACATGTGGAAACAAGAGTAGAAGCACCAGTGTATAAGGCAACAAGAGTAGAAGCACCAGTGTATATGGCAACAAGAGTAGAAGCACCAGTGTATATGGAAACAAGAGTAGAAGCACCAGTGTATATGGCAACAAGAGTAGAAGCACCAGTGTATATGGCAACATGAGTAGAAGCACCAGTGCATATGGAAACATGAGTAGAAGCACCAGTACATGTGGCAACACGAGTAGAAGCACCAGTGTATATGGCAACATGAGTAGAAGCACCAGTGTATATGGAAACAAGAGTAGAAGCACCAGTGTATATGGAAACACGAGTAGAAGCACCAGTGTATATGGAAACACGAGTAGAAGCACCAATGTATATGGAAACATGAATAGAAGCACCAGTGCATATGGCAACAAGAGTAGAAGCACCAGTGTATATGGAAACAAGAGTAGAAGCACCAGTGTATATGGCAACAAGGGTAGAAGCACCAGTGTATATGGCAACAAGAGTAGACGCACCAATGTATATGGCAACAAGAGTAGAAGCACCAGTGTATATGGCAACATGAGTAGAAGCACCAGTGTATGTGGCAACATGAGTAGAAGCACCAGTGTATATGGCAACATGAGTAGAAGCACCAGTGTATATGGCAACAAGAGTAGAAGCACCAGTGTATGTGGCAACATGAGTAGAAACACCAGTGTATATGGAAGCAAGAGTAGAAGCACCAGTGTATATGGAAACATGAGTAGATTTATTGCACCTTCCACTGAATTCTATCCTTTCCATTGGTCAAAGACGAAAATGGGAGCAAAGGAGCAAAAGCCCCCCCCCCTCGATTTTATTGACCCCACATAACTGTGGAGGGTCAGTAGCATACACAATAACTAATAGTGGAAACCAGAGTAGAAGCACTAGTCTTATTCTGCAAGGAAGGTACTGCTAGGTTTGTCATACATACATGACTTTAGCATGAAGGCCAGGGTATGATCACAAAGCTTCCAACGTTAGTCATTATCAGGAACTTGCCAACTGGTTATATTAACAATTACCAGAAACTAGACATCATTAAACGCGTAATTCGGTCAGGCCTCATAATTGATACAAAACAAACCTTGCTGAAGTCTGGCTCAGCAGATTCCAATTTTTTCAGTCTGACGAAGGCATGATACTCTGCTTCTCCAAACAGTAGAATAGGCTCGTTAAACTCTCTCAGCCTCCGTATCACCTGCAAACATCAAACAGCACATAATTGTCTCTATTAATCACTACATTTTATTGGATGAATGCAGTATACAGAACACAAGGGAGACAACTCTAGAATATTATCGGATAACTATCACACAAGGTAATGTTAATTAGCAGTACATTATGGACACATGCTGTCTATCTCATTGGTGTGAAAACGCGGTAAATATCAACACATTCCATTTAAGGGTGCAAAGACAAAAATACAGTCAGATCTGTAGTCCAGTGGTAGTACGTCAGACTGGTAATACAAGGATCGCAGGTTCGACCCCCCGTCTGACCCTAATAAAATTAACAGTCTTTCAACCGAGGTTTCTGGTCGGTGCTTTACACCATGCACGTAAAAGAACCAGAGGAGACTCTGGAATGGGTCTCTGTCTGTATCATTGCACTATCCTCCAAAAATCTAACAGGACTAATCTCTTCAGGAGGCGTCGCTCATATGGGAAACCGGTAGCGACGATAAATAAACGTAAAAACACACAACATGCATATCCAGGATAACAAGGCGCTAGCCGTGGGACGGCCACAGTCCCCTACCGGCTTTTATCACATGGCACCTGCTTGACTTTACAGTAGTGTTATTGGGGCATATACATTGGCCTAGTGTTAACTAGGGTATAACAAGCATAAATTGTGTCGAACTCGCTTTTGTGTGTGTATGGGTGTGTCCAATTATTTGGCACATGTACTTAGCACGAGGAGTGAGTATGTTGCACATAGTGACATAGTTTTTGACCCCGGATGACCCAATATCGAACTAGACCTAGATTTTGTAAAGATGATCATTGTAACCAAGTTTCATAAAGTTTAGACCTCTAGTGTCTACACAAGGTTTTCCTATGATTTGACCTAGTGACCTAGTTTTTGACTCCAGATGACCCAAAGCGAAATTGACCTAGATTTTGTAGATGATCATTGTGATCAAATTTCATAATGATTAGGCCAAAACTGTTTGAACGCCACAGTGACCTTGACCTTCAAAACAATTTCGCATGACACACCGCCTCATGGTGGTGAACAATCGTGCCAGCTTATATCAAAATCGTGCAATAGATGACAAAGTTACGGTCCGGACAAACTAAATTGTCATACTTTTTGACGTTTGAACGCCACATGTGACTTTGACCGTTCAGGTATTTTTTTCCGCATGACACATCGTCTTAAAATGGTGAACAATTATGCCACGTTATTTCAAAATCGTACGATAGATGATAAAAGTTACAGTCCGAACAAACTAAATTGTTTTTGATGTTTGACCTCTAAGTGTGACCTTGACCTTTGAGATATCGACAAAAATATTGACTGACTGACTGAGGGTAAACCTAAATAAAAAGTGTGGAAAAGATGCTAGTCCATCAGATTAACAACAAGCCTAAAGTTTTATACCGCTATCTACAACCAGGTAAATCACTGTCCGTCATGTAATGACAGGTGGATTTATCAACAATTTAACAGTACTCTCAATGGTACAGTGGTCGACACATCGGACAGTTGGGGTAACTGCAGTACTCCGGTTACCTACCACATGAATGACCACATATTTCATCCATGGCAAGGAGAGTGATCGATAATACTTGTTAAAACTGGTTACGCAATCGTTGTATAATAAATCAAGTTTATAATGTGCGTGTGTATATATATAGATCAGTTTGTCCACAATGATTTATCTTTAATACAATAGTTATGTGCAACATATTTGAAGTCAAAAGAATCATAAACTTAATATAAAAGATATTAAATTATTGATAAAAACTGAATTCATTTTATAAATTAAGGTGCTGGAATGGGCGACTGGTGTTCCATACACTGATGGGGGTTTTCTAGAGAAGAATGGCAGGGCCCTTCTGCTCTTTTTGTAATCTTTTTTTACATGAAACATACGAGTGCCTTCGGACAGACCTATATAACTTGGAACTCGTCCTAAACTTTTCACCAATATATCCTATACTGCCTCTTTGATCAATCACCTTAACCCTTTCAACACCACAGACCTCTAAATAGGCTTACAAAAAGTGTAGATCCAGTTTTGTCATGAGCCGTCTCATCAGGATCTGCACTTTTTGCCAGTGATATGACTATTTTTAGACATAATTACCCATTTTGATAAATGAACTTGTCCAAATGTGATTTTCTGATTCATTTATTGGTTTATGAATATCATGGACCAGTCCATGTGAGTTACTTGGTGTTGAATGGGTTAAGCTAGCAAATTTTACTAGGGACTAACAACCCCAAATACCCCCATCCTGCACCTCAAAATGCACCCTGCCTCTTTTCCGACCAACCCTGCCCTTTTTTTTGAAGTAATTTTGAGACAACTACTGCAGGCCATGATGGCTCAGATGCATGAAAAAAAGCAGTTTCAGAATTTAAGCAAAAACAGTTATTAAAGGTAGCTGGATGGAGATATACCTCTTTTCTGTGGAGCATGACCTTCTCGGAATCTTCTGAACTTGACACCTGTTTTCTGCTCGTCTACAAAATATCACAACCCACCATCACAATTATACCGATGTAAACTCAATCTGGCAATACGCCTAAACATCGACACACTAGGTTCTTGGTGTCCCCCTGCAATTTCAACTGGTAACCAGTCTATTGACCCACTGGCATCAGTTAAGAGTTTATTTTGATACTGCTCAGGTCTCCCGCTGTATTTGGTGGAGGAAGACCCGACTTGTTCCGAGCAGTATTTCAGCCACGGACGTGCATCCGGGTTAGAACCAGCTAGATAGCTTCCTAACATGATAGAATTCCACACACCCAATGGGACATGACCATTCCACACACCCAATGGGACATGATAGAATTCCACACACCCAGTGGGACATGACCATTCCACACACCCAGTGGGACATGACCATTCCACACACCCAGTGGGACATGACCATTCCACACACCCAGTGGGACATGATAGAATTTCACACACCCAGTGGGACATGACCATTCCACACACCCAATGGGACATGACCATTCCACACACCCAGTGGGACATGACCATTCCACACACCCAGTGGGACATGATAGAATTTCACACACCCAGTGGGACATGACCATTCCCCACACCCAGTGGGACATGACCATTCCAACACACCCAGTGGGACATGAACACACCCCAACAACCACCACACACCCAGGACATGACCATTCCACACACCCAATGGGACATGATAGAATTCCACACACCCAGTGGGACATGACCATTCCACACACCCAGTGGGACATGACCATTCCACACACCCAGTGGGACATGACCATTCCACACACCCAGTGGGACATGATAGAATTTCACACACCCAGTGGGACATGACCATTCCACACACCCAATGGGACATGACCATTCCACACACCCAGTGGGACATGACCATTCCACACACCCAGTGGGACATG
>CM026398.1:60942719-60990504 GCA_014843695.1 Archivesica marissinica | reverse complement strand
TCCACACACCCAGTGGGACATGACCATTCCACACACCCAGTGGGACATGATAGAATTTCACACACCCAGTGGGACATGACCATTCCACACACCCAATGGGACATGACCATTCCACACACCCAGTGGGACATGACCATTCCACACACCCAGTGGGACATGACCATTCCACACACCCAGTGGGACATGACCATTCCACACACCCAGTGGGACATGACCATTCCACACACCCAATGGGACATGATAGAATTCCACACACCCAGTGGGACATGACCATTCCACACACCCAGTGGGACATGACCATTCCACACACCCAGTGGGACATGACCTTGTGGGTGTGATTTCACACACCCAGTGGGACATGATAATTTCACACACCCAGTGGGACATGACCATTCCACACACCCAATGGGACATGACCATTCCACACACCCAAGTGGGACATGATATAATTCCACACACCCAGTGGGACATGATAGATTCCACAACCCAGTGGGACATGATAATTCCACACACCCATGGGACATGACCATTCCACACCCCAATGGGACATGACCATTCCACACACCCAATGGGACATGACCATTCCACACACCCAATGGGACATGACCATTCCACACACCCAGTGGGACATGACCATTCCACAACCCTGTGGGACATGACCATTCCACACACCCAGTGGGACATGACCATTCCACACACCCAGTGGGACATGACCATTCCACACACCCAGTGGGACAACATGACCATTCCACACACCCAGTGTGACATGATAGAATTCCACACACCCAGTGTGTGTTGTGGGTGATTCCACACACCCAGTGGGACATGACCATTCCACACACCCAGTGGGACATGATAGAATTCCACACACCCAGTGGGACATGACCATTCCACACACCCAGTGGGACATGATAGAATTCCACACACCCAGTGGGACATGACCATTCCACACACCCAGTGGGACATGACCATTCCACACACCCAGTGGGACATGACCATTCCACACACCCAGTGGGACATGAACATACAGTAGTAAGAGGTAAGTGATTCGAGGGGTATAATATAAAGAAAATTAGCTAAGGATGTTTCACAATATCTTGCCAATTGGTTGAGGTAGAGATGCTATTAGTGAGGTAGAGAAGCTACTTAGTGAGGTAGAGATGCTATTAGCAAGGTAGAAGTTATTAGTGAGGTAGAGATGCTATTAGTGAGGTAGAGAAGCTACTTAGTGAGGTAGATATGCTACTTAGTGAGGTAGAGATGCTACTTAGTGAGGTAGAGAAGCTACTTAGTGAGGTAGAGATGCTACTTAGTGAGGTAGAGAAGCTACTTAGTGAGGTAGAGAAGCTACTTAGTGAGGTAGAGATGCTACTTAGTGAGGTAGAGAAGCTACTTAGTTCTTACTTTGTAATGTTAGATAGACTAACCTCAGCATATTCCAGGCCCATGTCGCTATCCTTAGTACGTCTCTTGTGTTTTCTCAAGTACTCCTCTTCCTGCTTGGCAGCTAAATCGCCTCTTTTGAAATATTTCTTGTTTGGAGCCTAATGAAAATAAAATAATAGAAAGTTGTAAGGAGTCTCCATGGTGCCTGCCTCATAACCTACATGGTAGGGGTTGCCAGTTCACAATGTAAGAAGTCTCCATGGTGTATGCCTCATAACCTACATGGTAGGGGTTGCCAGTTCACAATGTAAGGAGTCTACATGGTGTATGCCTCATAACCTACATGGTAGGGGTTGCCAGTTCACAATGTAAGGAGTCTACATGGTGTATGCCTCATAACCTACATGGTAGGGGTTGCCAGTTCACAATGTAAGGAGTCTACATGGTGTATGCCTCATAACCTACATGGTAGGGGTTGCCAGTTCACAATGTAAGGAGTCTACATGGTGTATGCCTCATAACCTACATGGTAGGGGTTGCCAGTTCACAATGTAAGGAGTCTACATGGTGTATGCCTCATAACCTACATGGTAGGGGTTGCCAGTTCACAATGTAAGGAGTCTACATGGTGTATGCCTCATAACCTACATGGTAGGGGTTGCCAGTTCACAATGTAAGGAGTCTACATGGTGTATGCCTCATAACCTACATGGTAGGGGTTGCCAGTTCACAATGTAAGTATGATACAGGTCATTCAGTCAGAAGTTAACCTTCTACTCGGCTATGATGTAAGCACGATACATCAGTCAGAAGTTAACCTTCTACTCGGCTATGATGTAAGCACGATACATCAGTCAGAAGTTAACCTTCTACTCGGCTATGATGTAAGCATGATGCATGTCAATCAGTCAGAAGTTAACCTTCTACTCGGCTATGATGTAAGTATGATACAGGTCATTCAGTCAGAAGTTAACCTTCTACTCGGCTATGATGTAAGCACGATACATCAGTCAGAAGTTAACCTTCTACTCGGCTATGATGTAAGCACGATACATCAGTCAGAAGTTAACCTTCTACTCGGCTATGATGCAAGTATGATACAGGTCATTCAGTCAGAAGTTAACCTTCTACTCGGCTATGATGTAAGCATGATACATGTCAGTCAGAAGTTAACCTTCTACTCGGCTATGATGTAAGCATGATACATGTCAGTCAGAAGTTAACCTTCTACCCGGCTATGATGTAAGCATGATACATCAGTCAGAAGTTAACCTACTCGGCTATGATATAAGCATGACACATCAGTCAGAAGTTAACCTTCTACTCGGCTATGATGTAAGCATGATACATCAGTCAGAAGTTAACCTACTCGGCTATGATGTAAGCACGACACATCAGTCAGAAGTTAACCTACTCGGCTATGATGTAAGTATGATACATCAGTCAGAAGTTAACCTTCTACTCGGCTATGATGTAAGCATGATACATCAGTCAGAAGTTAACCTTCTACTCGGCTATGATGTAAGCATGATACATCAGTCAGAAGTTAACCTTCTACTCGGCTATGATGTAAACATCAGTCAGAAGTTAACCTTCTACTCGGCTATGATGTAAGCATGATACATCAGTCAGAAGTTAACCTTCTACTCGGCTATGATGTAAACATCAGTCAGAAGTTAACCTTCTACTCGGCTATGATGTAAGCATGACACATCAGTGGACCTGGGTAGTAACAAATGTTAAGATGTACAGATCTATTTCCACTCGCAATAATTAGCATATGCATTAAAATACTCATTTAACATGTTGTGCTTGTTGATTTCTAGTCGATATTATTATGTTGTGTTTGTTGATATTACTATATATAACCATTGGAGACGAATACATAGTGCAATAACAATAATGACATGTGAAGTCCTTGTGCGATCTACTCCAATTATTGGTCATTTGTATGATTTCACGCATCACAAGTGCCGTAAACGCTCCCATTTCGCTTATTCTGCATAAATTCCTACCCACGACATTTGTATATATTTGTTTACTTTATGTATATGATTTTAGTTGCATAAATACAATGTGCTTTCACTATACTACATGTGTACAGAGGTCAACCCCCGACAAGGCCACAAATAAAACAGCAGCACAAATGTATGCAAATAATATACATTTATACCTGGTTCACCTGCAAAGAAATCTCCACCTGATCCCCATACACCTGAATGAGCCAGGTTGACATTAAATATAAAAGCACATTAATGGATCATTTTTGTTACTTGCATATGAATGTCCATATATAATACAATCCGTGACGGTACAGTGACTATTGATTTAATCTTTTCATTGTGATAGTCGTTATGGTCATTTCGCAGTATAAAATACACTGCTACAAAAAGTTAGTCGGAACTAGAAATTGTGTTAAAATTCTACACCAATATTGACAGGGCCGGTGTGATTAGGAATGTTTTGATGGGGCCACGGAGTTGATCCACTCATGATATTCGGGATATCTGACCCTGTGTATTTTGTACTGTTTGTCTTTGTACATGATAGCACCATTTCTCGTCCACACTTCTTGGACCTCATCGGGCGCTTTCTTCTTGACACGCATCAATACATGGGTATTACTTAGTCCGAGTCAGATCTTCGTTGATGAAAATACCGGACCCATGAAGTTTCTTCCTGTTCCACATTATGCTATCTTTCACGCACCTAGATACAAGTTTCACTATAATGTCCCTGTTTTTATTGATTTTGTTTGGAAGACGATGTGCAATATCAATATCTTGTATTTTACGGTTAAAGCATTTGTTTTGTATTGCTGCAGCACTTTTGCAACATGTTCACCAGTTTGATATGCTGTTTCTCTAGGGTTAAGATCCGGGATACCTCGTATTTTAATATCATTTCTCCTGCTGTATTGTTTGGATTCATTCTAAAACTGCTTTCTGTCGTCGTTAAATGTTTGAATTGTCTCTTTGAGATCATCATTCTCGGATACCTTATTCGTAATGCTGGTCTCCAATGTCGCAATTTTTGTTTTCAGACGGTCATTTTCTTGATCTGTCAAATAACATGCCCTCTAGAATTTCCATTTTTTGTTCCACTGATTTCAACAGTACATGCTTCATTGTTCTAAGTAATTCCTTCATCGTTTCTCTCAGGGATCGAACCTGTGATCCCTGTATTACCAGTCCAGCGTGTTTGTGATGCCCACCTTACTTTGGTTTAGTTATTTTTCTTTACGTTGAATTATCCTTTGCGACATTTATGTAACATAATATTCATTTCGGCACTTCGGGAACAAGCACGTTCGCTAGGAAGACGCCATATTCGTACGAAAATGTAAAACGTACTTTGTATTCAAGATTACACCCCTCGTGGTGTGAGTATAAACAAGTTATTGCATTTATTATGTGGAAGAACTATTAAGAATACATTTTACGTCAATGTTTGTGTGAATTATCCGTAAAACAGCTCATTGTGAAATATTGGTTCTTTCAGACCCTAGTGTTCTCGTCCGCATGGAAATTATTTGCAACAAACTTTATTCGATACTAAATATATAGTCATTTTCATTTTAGTATTAGATTATATGTAGTCTATATAGACATAACGGAATGTTTACTAAATGTTTGTATTGAAAAATGGTGAAAGTTAAGCACGTGATCGAGACCTTGTGACACGTGTAATTTGGTAGACAAATGGAACTATGACGACAATATTATGTCCAGCATATATGAAGAAATACACATATATATATATATGTACCTTACGACGTTACGTCGAATATACATTTAAGTCATTGGTGAGTTACGGTGGTTGTTCCATAAATACTAAGCAGGGTTCATTCTAGGTCAGAATTTTTGGAGAGAAGTGAGAAAGCGCATTATCGCTTCCTTAAATGGTGTTCTTTAATATACTTGCAATATAGGGTTAAAATGCACAGTACAACAATTAAATACAACATTTGAATAGAAGGAGTGCTTTATAATGGGCCAGTGTATCTTACTAGACAATTTTTTAGGGATAAGTGGGGCCCCAGAGGGCGAAGTCAGGGTCCCTAGGGCGACAATTTCGCCCACATCGCCCTCTAGAATGATCCCTGCTAAGAGATGAAAAATCGAGGTGAGTTTACAGGAAATTTGAGGCGAGTTTAGACACCGCCTAAAGCCATTTAATTTCTGTGGCATATTTGTTTAATTCTCAACGCTTGACAGTCATTATGGATAAACTACCGAACTCGGTTACATTTATGAATTCTTTATTATGGTTTCATATAGCTCAAGCTGTATTTGATTATTTCAGTAATTACCATCAGTATTGGCATGGAAATGGACGACATTGTTGTTGTTATTTAGAGGTCAAACATAGTTAAACTAAATGTCAACCCAGGGCATTATAGTGTTAACCACTGGACTACAGATCCGTCTGTGATGAATGAGCTTATTTACCCTCGCCTCCGTCTGACTTAAGTTTATTTAAAGTCGCATTGGACAGATATTTCTGTACACCAGAATTTGATAATGCAGTGTTTTCTCACTGTGCGTTTCTTGCGGTTTTTATGCAATGAGACGCATCATTGAATGCGTTTTCTGTGACTCAAAAATATTTTGACAGCAGATTATATGGACCTTTCTGCAGGGATAAAATGTACAAGGTCACCGAGTACTTGTTCATTGACGAGACGCTTTTACATGTTACAACTATGTACAACGAAAAGCGTTCAGATGATACAGATAAGTAAGTACGTCATATGTCGGGAAATGCCCGCTACTGAAATAGGTTTAGTTTCCAACCAAGCAGAATAATTCTGCAAATCCTGAAACCCCAGAATATGATTCGGCCCAGACAATTTCCAACCATGAAAGTACTGAAACACCTTCATTTTAGTGCAAGACCTTTGCTGAAAAAACCAAGCCTTGATCAAAACACTTTGAAGAACTACAGACCCGTGTCAAACCTGCCTTATGTCTCGAAGATTCTGGAAAAAGTAGTAAATAGTCGAATTGATGAACATTTGACAAGTAATAACTTACACAAGGTACATCAGTCTGCGTACAGGAAGTTTCATTCCACAGAAACTGCCTTACTGAAAGTCCAAAACGATATACTCCAATCTCTGGACCAGAACAATGCTACAATCCTTGTGCTTTTGGACCTATCTGCTGCATTTGATACCATCGACCATAGAACACTTTTACAGCGTCTCGAATTTCATTTTGGAATTACTGGAAAACCTCCCCAATGGATATCATCTTATCTTACCGACCGTTATCATGCAGTATGTATCGATGGAAAACTACCCAACTCAGTGCTCATGAATTTCAGTGTTCCACAGGGGTCTGTTTTAGGCCCGAAATTTTACACTATGTATACCAAGCCTGTAGGAGCCATTTGTAAACACAATGGACTGAACCATCACTTTATGCTGACGATTCCCAGCTTTACCTTTCATTCAAACCAAGCGTTCAAGCTTCACAAGCAGAGACACTACTTCGAGTGGAAAACTGTCTACAAGACATTGTTGCTTGGATGCATGCCAATATGTTAAAACTCAATGATTATGTTTTCTAGTCAGCGAAATTTTCAACACATTGAAAACATAAATGTGAAAGTAGGAGACTCAAATACAGAACCATCAACATGTGTGAGAAATCTAGAAGCTTTCCTAGACTCAAGAATGGATATGGACAAACATGTAAATTCCGTGACAAAATCATGTTATGCGCAGATCCGGCGGATTGGACACATTCGGCAGTATTTAACAACAGACGCCACGAAAACTCTCAAACTCACTCGTTACATCCAGGCTCGACTACTGTAATTCACTGTTGTACGGCGTGCCAAAATACATTTCCAATAAATTACAAACTGTTCAAAACACAGCAGCACGCATCATAACGAGATCATCCCGTTTCAGTCATGTAACGCCCATTCTAAAAGAACTTCATTGGCTACCAGTTCAAGAAAGAATAAAGTATAAAATACTGACTCGCACATATAAAGCATTGAATGGAGAAGCACCGATTTATATGAGAAACTTGCTTGAGGTTTATATACCAAGGAGAGACTTACGGTCTAAATATGAAGCAAGATATGAAGTGTTACCAAGAAGTCGGACTGTCACATACGGAGATAGAAGTTTCATGACTGCTGCCCCAAAACTTTGGAATTCTCTTCCATCAAATCTTAGAAGTGCAACAACATTGTGTTCTTTCAAAAAGGCTTTGAAGACACACCTTTTTAAATGTTCATATGGAACATAAATATCGAACTGTGTCTGTGCTCAATCAGGATTAAGACTGCAAATGAACACATTTTATTTAATTATTACCTATATTTTAATTGTTATAATTTTAGATCCTAATATTTTATAGCATATTTAGAATCCATTGTAATTGTGTTTGCTAATTTTGTCTTGTTTTATCTCATTGTATGTGGAAGTTTTTATCAATATTTGTGATATTTTAGGCTGTAAAGCGCTTTTGAACGTTTTATTTTTAAATGAAAAGAGCGCTATATAAGTGTGGTATATAATAATAATAATATGACTAATAGTCCCTACAAACGAAAACTGTATCAAAACACGAATTTAGAATGTAGTGGGTGGATGAAAATGCATGGTTAGTCTTAAGTAGAGCACTTTCCAATTTCCCGTTCGATACTCAGTCAGGCCACGTATGTAGTGTCATTGAGCAAGGCACCTCACACACATTGCTTAGTACTGGTTAACCGCTATGGTCGGCTTAGCATGCCCAGGAAAACATGTCTAGGTCCCCGCAAGGGGTTTGACATTAATGGAATATACAATATATATATATATATGTGGACAACTACAAGCACAACTTGTTTAACATCAGCACATACCAGATGTCGGATTGAATATGGCACTATAGACTGCTGGCTCCAACATTGGAGCAAACATTTTTCTGATTGGCAAATTTGGTGGCGCAAACTAAAATTGACCCAGAGGAAACCCTGATAACAGTTTATTAGCATTAAACATTTGCATATTTATTGCCACAAACAACACAAGGAACATTGTAAATAGTGAAAACCATGAATTTCCTGAGAAGGATAACAATCACTTATAACACCAAAGTGAAACTGCCATAATGAATGATTAACACCAAATGTAATTAAGTTTGGCGATAAATTTTGTTGATGTTTCTTACGCAATTCTTGTGCATATATCTTCATTTTATATAAATATTATTTAAGTTAAGGATCGGTACGAATTGACTTGTCCTAACATTTTCTGGTCAACTTGTACCCATACCTTTGGCTTTGGTCAACTTGTACTCATTTTGGGTCTAACATATGGAATGCGTACGAGTGGACTTGCCATGGGTACGAGTTGACCAGAAAATGGGTACGAGTGGACTTGCCATGGGTACGAGTTGACCAGAAAATGGGTACGAGTCATTTCGGACCATGGTCATTTCGGCCCATATTTTTGTGGTCATTTCGGCCCATATTTGTGGTCATTTTGGTCCACATGCCTGGTCATTTCGGCCCATCTGCATGGTTATTTCGGCCCACCTAGTCACTTCTTTGGTCATTTCGGCCCATCAATAATATTAAGTCTGGTCATTTCGGCCCAGTAATACATGTATGTTTATTTTGCGAAATTTCGTCAAACATGTCCAAAAAGTGTACTAAGATAACACATGAATGTGGCGTCATTATGTTATTTACATGTACGTTGTTGGGGTTTGTTCAGTTAGTATGGTATCGGGTCAAAATGGCCCACTTTTAAGGGTACCAAAACGGACCACTAGTAAGGTACCAAAAAGGCCCACTTTCTATATGTTTAAGAAGCACACCTTGTGATAGGCATAAAAGAACAAGATGGAAGAATATTATGTTGATTGAGGGTATAGCGAATGGAAAGTTTCTTTCGCGAACGGAACAATATCTACGAAAAGAATATATTAATTCCAACGCTAATTTTACAAAGATTGTTTTCTGATTAACATGTCCAGTTCGGTAAGTTAATTAATCTGCTGTGATCTTAAGTTTTTAACTAATTGAGAAGGAATGTTTGGTGTTACATGGATAATTACGTCTTCAGTCAGGCCAATTAACATTGTCTACACAAATTTTCCTATGTTTTGATGTATTATTTTAAAATGGTGAGAATATGCTGTCTATTGTTTGAAAGAACTGATAGTTGCATGTTTTTGTTGTGCAAGATGATGTGTTTATCACAGGACAGTATTGAGTAAAGGAATATGGTAATATATATTAGCAGAAAAACCTCATGCAGTCTCTCGGTTTTCATTTAGCTTATGCTTCTGGAAATATCTCTGCAGTTTGATTTATTGTGTGTTAGTAACTTTCATATGGATATATTTTGTTTCTGTAATATATTTAAATTTTGATCGATAATATTTCTGTATTTAGATCCAATTTTCCCCCCAAAATTTTATCTTTCATTTTTCTTTATTTTTTGTGTGTGTTCAATAAGTAGTTTTTTGTGTTGCATAATTTTAAGTAGTTTTTTAAGTGTTTTTAAATTTTATAACCATGGAGTTTCCTTGTATTTCATGTGATCACGAGGTTCGACCGAGACAACATGCCGTTGCATGTGACTGGTGTGGCATGTGGCAGCATAGGAAGTGCGGAACGGGTATGTTTAATTTAGAGTTTATAATATGGGCCGAGAGTCTGAGAAAACCATCACCACCTTAGTTTAGACATATTTGTTATATTGGAATATCAAGAAACAAACAATTACACACATCAATAGTAGGATAGGATCAAAAGCGTGCAGGCTTATAAAGGTCTTCTCTTGGTACAATATTAGTGTACAAATATAATTGTTATGCAGTTACAATTATATGGTCGGGCTCGTGTACAGAGATTTATGTCTACAAGAAATGTAATAATATATATACTTCTGTAATGTTCACCATATATTATATTCTCTTTATTTTCCCATTTACTGGGATATGACAACATAAATACATAGTTATGAGAAAGTAATGCATATAAATATAGAAACATACAATTATGAAATTATGCAATTTCATATCTAATCTGAGTCTAAAATGCAGTATATAACATATACCGTAAGTCAGTAGTAGGAATTCTACTATATAAGTATAATTGTTATGCAGTTAAAATTATATAGGCTGTAATAATATATAATATACTCTGTAATGTTCACCAACTTTCGAAGTTATATACTAAAACTATACAGTTTCATTTATTTCAACATACATTTTAGTTTTGTTCTTAAGAAGATCGAGCAATTTAACATGTATGGAATGAATTATTTATAAATAAAACAATAGACAATTACACAGTAAATGAAATGATAAAACAGATTAATATATATCAATTTTATTAGCATAGTAGTATGTGTTTCTTATTTGTCACTATAAACGCGAAAACGTGTTTCGGTAATAAATAAATAATATAACGTAACGTGATAAATAATATAATTTATATTTTTCGCCTTATCATAAACTTGTAGGTATCTCTCTTGCTGCCTACCGCTAGGCCTAAGGTCCCCATCAGGGGTTTGACTAATAGGAAGATAGATAGAGGCCACGCGGCTGGGCGGGTTAACGTTCGTCTGTCAGCCGTGCATACAGAGGGAGCGCCGAGTCGAAGAGGATGGGCCACCCACTCTAGAACTGAGCGTAAGTATTATCACGAGGGTATATGAATCATAAATTTAAATATAATAATTTTCTGTATATATCTATACATAATATCGATCAGTAATCCTGAATAGAAATAAATCTCCCCATTATTTAGTGCAATTCATACGCCACCTAGTCGTTGACTTCAGATAAAAGAAGGTCGCTGGTTCTACCTGGGTGCCCGTCCATGCTATATATTAACGTTGATATATATATATATATATACATGACAGCTAAATTAAACTAGTATGTCATTATTATTAATATTCAAATGTTATTTTAGGTTCAATTCAACGACGTCTATATGGAGGAAACTAATAGACACAACGTCCGACGCGCCTGATGTCAACGACATCGACATAACGGAGTCACGCGTAGAGGTAATATAACTACCATTATATTATAATATGATATTCAAAAGAAAATATCGTTTAACTTAAATTATTATTAATTTAGAAGACATTTATTTTGAATGTGTTCTTCAGGTCCCCGACATCGTGTTGCAGTGGAGTCCAATCGCGGACTCCACTAGATTGGACATGGCGGAGGTCAACAACATCGACGGATCCTTCGACATCACAGACCGCGACGTGGACCCCGTCATACCGATTGTAGAGAGGTACTTAGAATATTCAATATACAATTTGTATTTGTAAAAAACGTACAATAATAATAAACACTCGACAACATCGACGGATCCTTCGTAAAAACATATAATAATAATAAACACAAATTACAGATACATGTAGTAATTTACTATACTTAAAGTACTGAATTTAAGCATAAAACAATAACCGTAAAAATGTATTGGTGATTGTTTCTTCTTGTCATTGTAGTTCCGTTCACAACGAGCTTTCCGAGACTATCACTCGGTCGTATCGGATGCGCCTTTCACTGGTTGCAGGCTGTGTGGCGACAAGTGCAGCAGCTGGGTCTGGCGGAGACATACCGGCGAATACTAGGTATCCACACGATCGTCCGGATGTTGCTGGCTCTGCAATTCCTGCCTGCAGCGCACATCCGACGGGCCTTCGAGACACTGGCGGAGCGTGCCACTACACCAGAAACGGTGGCTCTGGTTGGGTACGTGCGGCGCCAGTGGCCGGAAGATTGGTCTGTCTTTCGTCAGACGGTAAGGACGAACAACGATGTTGAAGGTAAATTAAAATGTGTATGCCCCACCATGATAGGGGGCATTTAGTGTTGCCGCTTCCCCGATGTTACACGAGTTTAAAGAAATTCTACCGACTGCATCTCTTCGCCATGCACCGCTGGCACTCGATATCAAGTGGGCCACCCGTGTCCTATGCCGAGTCCATTTACCTATTTACGACGATATACTACATTGTATTCATTTTAATCGATCTTTGTAGAACTGATGTTCAATTTTAATCCGCAATTTTAATCTGCATGTGCTCTATAATTTTCTCCAACATCATATTTAGAAACTATAACTGTTCGTTTTTTATTCTAGGATGGCACCACCGTCTCAACAGCAAGGCCGGGAGCTCCTGTCTCCCTTTTACGACGGGAGGCAGAGTTGGTGCGGCTGGCGGTCGAGACAGGTGACCTAGAGGGGGACCAGCGTCCGGTCAGGCCGGATGGACTGGGCCATCGGCACCTGCTGGGATCGGTACACATCCGGAGAATGGAAGACATCGCAATTCCTGCAGGTTGTCGGTGACCTCTACACCATCCAGTGTTAGATTTGTTTATGGTGTTTTGTTACGATTGTTAAATTCTTTTGTTCATGATTCTTTTGTTTTGTTAGGACTGTTTGTTAAGTATTTGTTAATGATTATTACTGTTTTATTACTGTGCGATTCCTGCAGGGTGTCGGCGACTTCTACACCATCCGGTGTTAGATTTGTTATATAATTGTTTATGGTGTTTTGTTATGATTGTTAAATTTATGATTCTTTGGTTTTGTTATGACCGTTTGTTAATGATAATAGTCCATATCTGTGCATGCGTCTGTACGTCCGTCCATTCTATACATTACGCTAACTTGACGGTTTTGGTATTTGCTAGGCTATTACTTTATTATTATTTAACCCTCGTATAACGGAAACGGGATATAGCGATAGCGAGTGCATGTCTGTGCGTCCGTGCATCAGAATATGTTGTTTTGTTTTGACTGTTTGTTAAATATCTGCTGTTATGATTTGTTGTTCTGTATATTGTGTTGATTAAGAAACGTGCCATAACTTAACGTATCTTAGGTAAGACACTTACTTTTCCCCGAAATGACTAATTTATAGCAATATTTTTTATTATATTATGTCAGAATTTCAGATCAAACATTTTGATCTATTTTGATCTGGATTTTCGGCAAATTTGACATCAATTACCGAAATTATGTTTTGTAAATCCAATTGTTCTAAGGTACGTAATCTCATGTCACGTCTTATTTGATAATGTTTTTCATTCATATTGTTTTGATATTTACTTTCTTAATATTGTTCGAATAGTCCATGTTCGTTCATTCGTCTGTTGTTTTGTTATGACAGTTTGTTAAATATGTGTTACGATTTGTTATTCTTTGTAATCTCATGTCACTTCAATTTCATTCATGTTATCAACTAATTAAAACAATTAAAATCTTTATATTCTGTCGCTTTTTAATTCATATTCAACAAACTAGAATATTGACATTTCTGGAGTGGGCCTTTTTGGACCGGGCCGTTTTGGTTATGGGCCGTTCTGGTACTAGGCCTTTTAGGAAGTGGGCCGTTTTGACCCGGATTCGTTAGTATGACCACTGTCTGATTGTGTTAAAATAATTATTTCTTTTGATGACCCATTGCTTTGGCTAGTATAATCACAATATTTGTAGAACAATCTATCTCATCAAGTTTTCACACTTAATTAGTCATTAAAGTGGTTAAAGAAGTTCATCTGATTACTGCGAGTAACAAGTACGAGTTGACCAGGAAGCGTTAAAATTACATTCGAGCGAGTGTATTTTATTTTAAAATGGTATGCATTCTCAGTTTAGATAATTGCATTAAATGCAAAAATAACCAATTTACTTAGTAATAGTAATTCGTTTGCTGTAAAAGAGACAAACTAGAAGCTATTCACCGAAAAACTTAAGACGGCCGAATACAGGTACTAGCATGGTCAGGTGATTTTTTTAATGTCATTAAATGTGGTCAAATGTTATACCATTGGAAAGATAAACAAAAGAGAAAGACAATGATACCATTTCCAGGTCTGTATCATGTTTCTATCAAAAGTTATGATGGTTTAAGTGCATGACGGGTCGCGACTATTTGATGCCAAAATAATGACATTTTCAAAATAGCGCCATCGATGATGTACCCAGTTGACATATTAAAGTTTAATAAGTCATTATAACATAAATGGTAGGTAAATTATATACCATTGGAAAGATAATTTAAAGAGCAAGACAATGGTACCAAGCTCATGTCTGTATCTTGTTTCTATTAAAGGTTCTGATGATTTAAGTACATGAAGGTTCACGACTATTTCAGTATTTGATGTCAAAATTATGACATTTCAAAACGACGCCAACGAACATGTACACAGTTGACAAATTAAAGATTAATAAGCCATTACTGCATGAATGGTAGATCATATATACATATGAGAATATATTAAAAGTAATTCAAACTACATGTATATGATTATGAAACTCGTCAGACCACTTAATATGTCTGGTAAAAATGGCCGTCGGACCGGACCAAATTTAGAAAATTTTATTTTCAAAAACCAATTGTTCTGGTATGCGAAGTGCTAGATGTCTGAATTAATATCCAAATCAGTTAAATCTCTACAAAAGGAAGTTTATTTGGTGTTTATTATAACTTTATTTTTGTCAAACAGTGCATATGTTGACGAGATGGCTTGTAACGAGTCGTCTCGTCTGGATCTACACCGTTTGCAAACATTGGAATAGTGGTCTGTCGTATTCAAAGGGCTAACAGAATGTTTACACAACTCTGTCTCATACATGTACTATGTTTTCACCTTAAACAATTAGTTTCAGACTGCCTTCCCTCCAGTCGCTGAGCAGCCGATACGTGTAGACGGCTTCGTCTCCCATGTACACGATGTTGTACCACGATTGGTATCCTGGTATAGTGCAGTATATTAACCACTTAACTGCAAGCCATTAACACCTATCATGGATCTAGGCTATGCGAGTATGTCTACAAGTATGATTATGAAATGTAGAGCGGCATGCAGTTACATCGAGTCCGTGTGGCCGTTAAACATAAGCATCAGTCAGTCAGGAGATGTAGACGAAGCAAACAAGGTGTAGCTGTGAAGTTTGACAGACAGACGGACGTACACACGGACAGGTGCAACATAATGCCCCTTCACTTATCGTCATGGGGCATAAAAACGGTACTTTATTAACGTTTTAACTATGTTTTGAAAGTGAAAGTACAAATTTGTTGTTGTTGTAGAATAACCGGAAGTTCGATGTTCGCATTGCCGGTAGATGGTCGGGTCACATATCGTGCTGGAGGCATTTTGAGGCAATAGACATGCGTCCGAAAAGGACAAATTGTGGGCCACAAGGGTTCAATTAAACCCCATGTGTTTGCCCATTGTGGTCCGAAATGCTGTTTTTGTTGTACAGACTGTTGAAAATTGACCTATTTCCGCAAAATATGGCTCATCGGAGGCTGTTAAAAACCTGCCTATTGTGTCCGGCGTCCATTTTTCTATAAATATGGTCCGTGTGCAAACGGAAATACTCTTCTAAATAAAGACAATAAAATATTGAATCGCACGGGAAAAACACCTGAACCGTCTTAGAGTAGTGTTGACTGACCATGTCTCACCAGATGCTGCAAATGATATCATGAACTCTGACGACCAACTGCTACAATGTATCATTGACGCCACTGACACGCAAATCTTCCGACTCATTGACTAGCAGTGTATTGTAGTCTATAAAATTGAGACAGTTAGCCGAAACCTCATCAACGATATAGACAATCTTCGTACAAAAATCTTCAACAGCGTTATAGTGAAATAAATTACTTATTATGAATATGAAGGTCATAATTATGCTCATTATTGAAACAAAATAATGCAATTATAAACAAATAAATAACACTATGCATAGTCATTGATTTCTAGAATATATCAAATCACGCTCTCAAAGCTTAGCCAACTAACAAACTGGTATATATAACATCGGTGAAGGAATATAAATATTGGAGAAGGAATTCGTGCTGTATAGTATTGGTGGAGGAAATTGTATCTTGGAAAATTGGTATGTCTGAATTAGTGCTCTAAGTGATCCAGTGCAGGTGGATCAATATTATTCTGGTGACGGGATCAACTGTTCTTATTTACATGTGTTCTTATTTACATGTAAGACCACCACCTCGCGTTATACAACGAAGAGGGTGCTCCGAAGCGGTAATGGGACAGGTGTAACCCTGGACAGGTGTGACCCGACAGGTGTGACCCCGTTTAGGGACAGGTGTGACCCCGGTTTGGGACAGGTGTGACCCTGTTATAGGATAGGTATGACCAGGTTATATGATAGGTAGGACCACACTATTTTAGACTACGGTGTACTTTAACATGTATATTTACTTTGAATTTTGAATTTAATTGTATATTTGGTGAGATTTGTAGTGATATGCCAGTGTATTAACCAAGAAATTAGCCAGTTATAGAGGCTCGCCATCTGTGCCTGTAGGCATGAACGAGTTAATCCCTTGGGTAATTATCCAATTTCAGTCCATTCAAGTATGCAACGAGGTGTCAATTGGTTGTTCCTGTCCTGTGCCCTACAGCAATGTATGAATTGGACTGAAGAGATTTCAAAATATTTATTGGCCAGATTATGCAAATATTTTAGTATTGGTTGGTTACATATTCATGCCACTGATAGTTCAAATGGGTCCATAGAGCCTTGCACACTGGCTTAGTAATTGGCTGGTCGTTATCTCCTGGCGGTCATATTGTCCCCAAACTTGAAATAGTTGTCGCTGCACTCTCTTTGATGCCTTGGACTGATGTCGTCTTAGTTTCTTCTCCTTCAACAGTTTGCATTGTACAGGTATGTCATTCGCCTCGCTGTATAGTAATGAGACCAAAAGGTAGAATGGCAAATTTCCCTTCTTGGCGCGTTGGTTTAGACGGTTATGCCACCCCTCTACATCATTGTTGGTCCTGATGGATCTACCGTAGACAGACCATTCTCCAATGGATCAGATGGTGCTGTCAAACCATGTGTCATTGAAGTCATTCACATACCGGAATAAGCCCTCCACCATACGAACGTTGTAATTTTGTTTATAGTCGCCACCGCATAAATGCATTTGGGCGACTGTATTTTCTAAGATGGTTATGTCCTAAGGTGATTCTTCTTGTCTACGGTGATTCTTCTTGTCCTAAGGTGATTCTTCTGTGGTGGTTATTCGATGATGATTATACGTGTTCTGTGATGATTATTCCTATGCTTCTATGATGATTATTCCTGTTCTTCTACGTTGATTAGTTCGGTATTCTCTGACGGTTCTGTATTCTGTGTGGCTTATGAAAAAGTCATCAGGTGGTTACTTCTTTCTGTGCCGGCCAGGTTGACAAGGCCTGGTCTGTACGTGGTCCTTTGTAGGGCCACACTCCTCACTGTTGGTCACCCCGCAGCAGCATTAATACGGATCTGACAGTTAGACATCTGGTCGTCGATTGTCGCAAGCACGTCCAGATACAGTATAGATCGGGGGAGCGTGGATCCACGACCGTTGCCGCTCCCTCAGGTCCGCCATCTCTTCTAAACGAAAGATCGAAAATCCAGTGTTCAGCTAGAACACCACCTGGAAGAGATGGCAGATCTGTCCTGATGTGCCATAGCCGTGGATCCACATACTTGGAGAGATTCCCCCTTCGCAAGATCGACAACCAGAAGATCCCAGAATCCTACGCTGCTGCTGCGGGATGTGCCCCGGTCACGACGTGCACGTCGTGAGGAGATCGACCGGGCCCTCCACCATAGCAGATGTGTTCTTCTCTTGTAGTTTCCTGAATGCTGGCTCTATGTCGTCTGTTGGAAGTAGAGGCAATGTGCCAATTTGAAAACATATCACCTAATTGATAATATTTATAATTAATTAATATGTTAAATTCAGTTCAGTAATTTTGAGAAACATCAAAGCCGGTGGGGTGCTGCAGTTAAATTAATTACCTTGATTACTTAATTAATTAACAAAGCATTCAGGCATTAGCTCATTTACAGGCTTGCTTTAATTGGTCCAACATAATCTAATTGATATCTGACATACTGAGTAAATACAATCATCAACCAACCAGTAACAACCAATTGACTTGAATGGACTGAAATTGGATAATTACCCATGGATAATGCCAGAGCTATTTTAAACTGCCATTAACTGGCCAATTTCTTGTCCAATACACATACATATACATGTTAAAGTACACCTTAGTCTAAACTAATGTGGTCCTACCTGTCCTATAACGGGGTCACACCTGTCCCAAAACGGGGTCACACCTGTCCAGGGTCACACCTGTCCAGGGTCACACCTGTCCCATATTCCTCCGAAGCTACCGGAGGGATCTACAACAACAACAACATGGGTCGGAGGTGTGGTGATAATTACAGTACGGCTGGAGGCCGGGGAAATAGCACCACGGCAGCACGAGACGAGATTCCGAGAGACTTGGCGAGGGACGAGGGGACTCAGAAATCGGGCTGCCAACTCAACACCCCTAACAAAGCTAGAACTTGAACAGAACAGTTGATAACCGGTTCTAACAGATACGGACAAAGCAAGACTATTAGGTAAGACGCTTTATATGGTGGCAGCGATGTTTTACGACTTACGTCTAGCGAAGGAAATCACCTGAGAGTGAAACATTATTTTTTTGAAAGCACGTGGTTCAAAGAATTTTCATTCTCGGGAATATTTTCGAAAGATTTGTATCTATCTACCCGGTTAGATAGTTGGAAGACCAGTATCCAGTCAAAGACTGTGGATGGTTCATTTTTGTTGCGTTATTGGCATTTGTTTTGCTAGACATTTGTTGATATCGTCAACATTGGTACAAGCAAGGGCGGATTGAGTTGGGCAGCGTTAATATAGTTCAACATATGCAAAGTCCCTGGTTGGCTATATTAAGTACAGTATAGTGTGTTCTCACATGTTTGACTATTTTGCAAAGCTAAAATATCCCATGTGTTAAATTAAATATTCTTGTCAGACAAAGAATATTTTGTTGTGATCTTGGAGAGTCCATATACAGTATTTGTAGCAAATCCTTGTACATATATTATTACCTACTGTAATAAAAATGGCCTCATTCAATCAAGCAAAGCTTATTGAGGTGAATTTTGCATCATCGGAAAAACTGCAAACAATAGCAGGAATAGGTCCAAGATCAGCGTCTGCTATAATTTGTCTACGGGAAAATAGAGGAAATCTAACCCCTGAATTAATGGAAACATTTCTCAGGATAAAATTCAGCGATGAAATGCTCCAGACGTTGGATTTTACTCCTAATAGCCATTGGATTGGGAGAATACGTTCCAAAATTTGCCGGATTGCCCTCTAAGTGACTCAGGAGTAGCAGAACGGGAACTCCAAAAGGGAAGGAGGGAGGACATGAGCAAAATACGAGAGACCATGAGCCAAAAAAGGATGAATGGAGAGAGATCGAAAAGGTCTTGGAATCAGCCAAGAAATGGGTGGGAGTACACGGCGAATCCTCGGGTAGGGGCGACCAAATGATGGCAAAGCAATCATTTGGGGGCGCACGTCCGAGACAATACAAGAACCGTGATGACAGGTATGAGGACGATTCGGATGAGGCGCCATACCTTGCTTCATCACGCCATCGAGGCCTACAATCGCGGCCCAAAGATGCAAGGACGTCTTATAAGCCGTTTAAACCCACAAGAGAATATTCATCGGGGGAGGAAGAAAAAGTCCCTAAAAGGCAGAAATCTAAAACAAGGACATGCTACAAACAGAGAAGACCAATTAGGGAATACTCGTCAGATGAGGACGACAAGGTCACAAGTAAACCAAGACCAGGATATAGACAGTCCCGCCCATCAAGAGAATATTCATCGGGGGAGGAGGACCGAGTCCCGAGAAGGCAGAAATCTAGAACAGCCGAGTTTCTGCGGAATATTCCAAAGGCTCTGTACTATAATGGCACCGGTAACTGGCAGTCATATAGACAGAAATTTGACCGCTATGCAAATGCATGCAGGTGGACGGAGGAGTGCGCGAACGGTTTGTGTTGGAGTTTGAGTAGCAAAGCCGCAGACTTCTACACACTACTGGTAGAGCGTGACGAAGATTTAAGTTGTCGACAGATCACGAGACGACTAGAGAATCGGTTTGGTGCAAAGGAACTAACCGAGACAGCCCAGGTAAGGTTTCATCAAGCTGTACAGAGTAATGGTGAATTACTGGAAGACTGGGCCGACCGAGTACTGACCCTAGCTACAAGAGCATACAATGATTTGCCAGAGTATTTTTCTTGCAGACAAGCGGTAGCTCGTTTCTGTGAAGGGCTACTCGACAAAGAAGCTGCACTCCAAGTGGGGATTGAAAAGCCTGCAAACATGGAGGCGGCCATAAACAGTGTACGCTGGTATCAGCATATGCACCAATCGGTATTGGGGAAACCACGGAGGACTAGGGCCCGTGATACCGAACAAGAAACTACAAGTGCATATGCAGTTTATGAGAATGTGCAGGGTCGTAAACCTCTAAGCCCTTCGGAAAGGGATTCGCTGGAGATAGTAATAGAGAAACTACAGACCACTTTAGATTTAATGTCGGCTAAGATGTCAAAGACAGAGTCGACAGGAATATCGCAAAATCAAAGGGGTATGCAGCGAAATGATTGGTCGCGGGCGGGAGCTCAATATGGTAGGAGGGGCTCCTGTTTCAATTGTAATCAAATGGGACATTTTAAAAGGGAGTGTCCTAGATTAGCTCCTCCAAACTTAGGTTTAAACCGGAGAGGGCCGAGGCAGTAGGTCAAACCTCGTCCCAAAGTAGACCTAAGAAGGACACCGCCAATACGGGAAACGGAGGATAGTTCTAAAATACCATGCCCATCTCGCTGCAAAGTAGCTAGGGGGTCTAAACTATCAAAATACCCTTGCAAAGTTCCTGGGTTACAGCCATCTGCTGGGGATTTCCCTGCGTATCATGAAAGAAGATTGTGTAACATGGAGAATGGCCCGATAACCTTGAACCCAAGTCCAGGCATTGGCAAAAAGGGGGTAGTCAAAAAGCCCTCGTTATCCGAGTCTGGTAAAACTAAAGCGAATGATGAATCACATGTATCTATTTGTCAATTGAGGACATTGTCGCAATTCAGCATGATGGTCAATGTCGGTGACAAGATCATTTCGGACAGACTTTACAATTCGCTGAAATTCAAACCAAATAAAATTCGCGATGTAAAGCTCTGCATGGCCGGACGACAGCTTTCCATGAATGGATTTGTGGTTGGTCCAGTTAGGTTAAAAGTTGGGGGAAAATGGTATAGCGAGCAGATACATGTAGCGCCAATAGAACAAGACATGTTGTTTGGGTTTGACCTTTTGTATCACCTAGGAGCTGCGACACTGGACATGGGGCGAGCAGTTTTGATATTTGATGGCCAAGAAATTAGTCCCGATGTGGGGAAGGAGGGTGGCACTCCACTGGTGGCCAGAGTATTTATAGCTAATAGGCAAGTAATTCCGCCTAATTCAGTTGTACAGGTTAACTGCAAATTGAGCGACCCCATCCCAGGAAATATTGTAATGGAACCCATAGAGGGTTTGAAGATGTTAGCTCCGCGCGTGGTATGTAGTGATAAAGCGGACCCAATAATGTGTCTTGTGAACCCCACGGACCGTTATCGACTTCTCAAACGGGGACAGCAGTTGGGAAGAGCTTATCCGATAGAAGAGTGTCTTGAGCCCGAGAAACAGGAACAAATTGCAACACAAGTATGGAGTGTGCAAACAGGTCAACAGGGGAGTTCTAAGAATGAACTAAAGATTCCAGAACATTTAAAGGAAATGCTGGAATCCTCCAAGACACATTTAACTGAAGAGCAAAGCATTCAGTTAGCAAGCATTTTGATTGAATTTCAAGATGTATTTGCAAAAAACGAATTCGACCTAGGGCATTTCACCGAGATTGAGCATAGCATTGATACAGGAGCCGCCAATCCTGTCAAACAACGCATGCGCAGAACACCAGCATGTTTTGTGGGGGAAGAGGAAGCACACCTGAAAAAGATGTTGGAATCAGGTGTGATACAAGAGTCGGTCTCTGATTGGGCGTCCGCTCCAGTGCTGATACGCAAACGAGATGGGACAGTTAGATGGTGCATTGACTATAGGGCATTAAATAATGTGACCGTCAAAGACGTGTTTCCATTACCCTTGGTTGATGACTGTTTAGACACTCTCGCTGGTAGCGTTTGGTTTTCTAAATTAGATGCCAATGCAGCATACTGGCAAGTATTAGTAAAGGAGGACCGGAAAAAGACGGCTTTTATCACAAAATATGGGTTGTTTGAGCATGTAAAGATGGGGTTTGGTTTGTGCAATGCTCCAGCAACGTTTGCTCGTGTGATGAATTTGGTACGGAGAGGTCTAAATTGGAAAACAGTCCTAGCCTTTTTAGACGATTTGCTCGTGCTGGGGTCAAGTTTCAAAGAACACTTGATGAACCTAGCTGAAGCATTATCAAGGTTTCGCGAATTTGGCTTGAAACTGAAACCTAAGAAATGTCTGTTTTTCCAGCGTGAAACTGAATTCTTAGGTAGACAGGTTAGTAGCAATAGGTTGGCTATGTCCGAAGAAAACGTCAATGTGATACGTGATTGGCCACGTCCATCATGTTCAAAAGATGTAGAGCGTTGGTTGGGTTTAGCTAATTATCATAGAGTATTTGTCAAAGACTTCTCTAAATTAGCAGCACCACTGTACAAAGTGGTGGGAAAGAATAACTTCCAGTGGGAGGATGAACAGGAAAGGGCATTTGGCGCTTTAAAACATGCATTGTCCACACCACCCGTGCTGACCCTCCCAAACCAAACGGACGACTACATCCTAGATGTTGACGCTTCATTGGATGCCATTGGAGCCGAATTGCTACAAATTCAAAATGGTGAAGAGAAGGTGATAGCATATGGAAGCTTTTCTCTATCTAAAGAACAACGGAGATACTGCACCACCCGCAGGGAACTTTTAGCAGTTGTTCGGTTTACCAGGCAATATAGGTATTACCTACTTGGTAGGCCATTTACCATACGAACAGACCATTCTAGTCTAACATGGTTATTACGGTTTAAAGAGCCACAAGGTCAGCTAGCCAGGTGGATGGAGGAGTTGTCCCAGTACAACATGATCCTGAAACACCGGGCAGGCCGGAAGCATGAAAATGCAGATGCATTGTCCCGAATACCCGAAGAAGGGGGGAAGTGTCTAGCATATGAGGCCAACAAAAAGTTGAGTGAATTGCCTTGTGGAGGATGTGACCATTGTAGACGGGCTAACGAGAACTGGGGATCGTTTGAAAGGTATGTCGATGAGGCAATTGCTTTGACAGGTAATGACGTCAAAGATATATATTGCGGTTCCATCGGTGTCGGTGAGGCAATTTCTGTCAAAGATAGATATTGCGGTTCCATCGATGTCGGTGAGGCAATTTCTTTGACGAATAAAAGTGTCAAAGATGGATATTGCGGTTCCATCGATGTCGATGAGGCAATGTCTTTGACAGGTAAGGGGGTCAAAGAAGGATATTGCGGTTCCATCGGTGTCGGTGAGGCAGTTTCTTCGACAGGTAATGGTGTCAAAGATGGATATTGCGGTTCCATCGATGTCAGTGAGGCAATGTCTTTGACGGGTAATGGTGTCAAAGATGGATATTGCGGTTCCATCGATGTCAGTGAGGCAATTTCTGTCAAAGATAGATATTGCGGTTCCATTGATGTCGGTGAGGCAATTTTTTTGACGGGTAATGGTGTCAAAGAAGGAGATTGCGGTTCCATTGATGTAGGTGAGGCAATTTCTTTGACGGGAAATGGTGTCAAAGGGCGAGATTGCGGTTCCATCGATTCGGACGATCACCATGAGTTATTAGAAATGAGAGACATGGACCAAGATCAACTAGAGTGTAATCTTGTTGGCTGTTCAAAAAGTAGAGAACATGCTGATGTGGAGATCATCATGAACAACGGGGAATTCCACATTCTGAGCTGCAAAGCGGCACAGAATGTGATTGTAGATGTATCACTACAACCGTCTTGTTGGGACTTCACCGTGACGGAAACAAGAGAGGCTCAAGCCAAGGATGAAGATTTGGAGATAATTCTAAATTGGCTTAACAACCAACAACAGCCTAGTGAGAAATTATTGTTTCTTGCTAGCCCTGCGACAAAGTCATACTGGCTAAACAAGGAACAATATCTATTAATAGACCAGGTACTGTACAAGAACAAGGGGAGTACATCGGAGGACAAAGTTTTGGTAATTCCAAGAAGTTTGAAGGAGTTAGCTCTGCAGTGGAATCATGATTTGCCCTCTGCAGGTCATCAAGGAGTTGCAAGAACCAAGGCCAGGATGAAAGATAAATTCTTCTGGTATGGCATGGGTCAAGAGATAGCTAACTTCGTGTCAACTTTATGTTATGTTATATTTCGGGTTTTACGCCTGCATCAGCACCATTTTGGGCTATATCGCCGGCGGGCAGTTTACCTAACAACACCTTTCCTGGGCAGGCTCCAGCGGTTAACCAGTACTTGGGTGCACCAACCTCCGTAAGAAACTGCCAACTTTTTCATATAAATGAGACACGGCCTGAGCGGGGCTCGAACCCATGACCATCAGTGATGATAGGTTACAGCGACCTTAACCACTCGACCACGGAGGCGGACTTCGTGTCAACGTGCGATCTATGTAATCGAAATAAGACGAATAGATACGGACACTGTGGAATGAAGGAATACCAAGCAGGGGCACCCATGGAGAGAGTACACATAGATTTCATGGGTCCATTGCCCCGTACACCACTGGGAAATGAACACATCCTCATGATGGTAGATCAATTCACCAAATGGGTGGAATGTGTGCCTTTGCCGTCTCAGACAGCAAGGGCTGCGGTAAACCAATTCTTTTCTAGGTTCGGGTACCCGTTGCAGTTGTTTTCTGATAAAGGTCGTAACTTCGAATCTAAGCTGTTTACTGCCTTGTGTGAAGCTCTACAAAACTAGGACCACACCATATAGAGCTTCCACAAATGGTCAAGTAGAGAGATACAACCGCACTCTGATGGACGCCGTTCGATGTTTTATAGGCAAGTCTCAAAATCAGTGGGATCTTCATTTACAACAGTTAGCTGGAGCTTATAAAGTTATACGTTTCAACCAACACGGAAGTAAGACAAAAACTTGTAAATGTGGAGGACGCCATTTTGGCCACTGGAATTACCATGCCCGGAGATTATAAAACTTTTCTCCAATCACAAACTCAGTCTCAAGCTTCTGATTGATTCTGTTGAGTGTAATACTAGCAACCACCACGCATCTTTACTGCGCAATCGGTGTTCCGATAAAAAACTGACCCCAAAATATGTCCTGTGTATTACGGTCTTGTATGAACAGAGCAAAGGCTTTCCGATTGAAATATTTGCATAAGTGGGAGGAGATATGACCAAATATGGCGTATATGCCCATTTGGCTGTTACGCAGTATATATTTACAGTTCAAAACCGAAAGTGAAAATTTCAAATATCATAAATTTGTCCAAAACGGCCATATACGCTAATGAAATTGGTATTTTATGATAGATATATCAGTATTCTTTTCATTCTGGGCACTTCCAAGAATGTAATTTGACGTATATCCTGTGTATTTGGCTCGCATCCGAGTGACATGACAAGTCTCACCTGACAAGGGAAGTAATCAAACTTAACTATTACCAATATTCCACTTCCGCCGTCGTAATCGTAATTCATGCAGAGTAAAAAAAACATTAAAATATTGCAAAGTGTGTCCTTCTCTCAAGCTCGATTGAGGTATAAATAGATACGGTATTGTGGTTTGGAATAAATGCAAATATGCATTTGCGCTCATTGAAGATTAATTAGCTTGTATTTGCAATTTTCTAAAATCAAAATGGCTGTTCGTACACAGTTCATTCGTACTCGGTTACCGTACACCGTTCATTCGTACTCGGTTACGAGTCGGTATATTAAAACTATATTAATTTATAAGTGTGTTGTAAGTATTGTGTGCATAAAATTGTTACAGAACAGGTGAGAAATGTTTATAGAAGAACATAACACTGACTACTATGTAGAATACCGTTTCATGATCAAGTAATAAGCTGGGGTCAACTTTTTTAAGAAATTGAAAATCAAGCCTTTTCTGACTGCAATTTTTCATCATTTACAAGTCCATTAATTTCAAAATTTTCTCGATCTCAAACCGGGTTCAAGGAATTTGATTGGTTGAGTCTGAGTATTACTAGCAACATTCAATGATTTTATTAACAGCTATAATACATGTAAAACTATATATTTTCTGGTAGATCTCATCAAACCATTTGCAAAAATGTATAGTTTAATTTTGTTACACCACAAATTTTGAAATTAATGGACTTGTAAATGATGAAAAATTGCAGTCAGAAAAGGCTTGATTTTCAATTTCTTAAAAAAGTTGACCCCAGCTTATTACTTGATCATGAAACGGTATTCTACATAGTAGTCAGTGTTATGTTCTTCTATAAACATTTCTCACCTGTTCTGTAACAATTTTATGCACACAGTACTTACAACACACTTATAAATTAATATAGTTTTAATATACCGACTCGTAACCGAGTACGAATGAACGGTGTACGGTAACCGAGTACGAATGAACTGTGTACGAACAGCCATTTTGATTTTAGAAAATTGCAAATACAAGCTAATTAATCTTCAGTGAGCGCAAATGCATATTTGCATTTATTCCAAACCACAATACCGTATCTATTTATACCTCAATCGAGCTTGAGAGAAGGACACACTTTGCAATATTTTAATGTTTTTTTTACTCTGCATGAATTACGATTACGACGGCGGAAGTGGAATATTGGTAATAGTTAAGTTTGATTACTTCCCTTGTCAGGTGAGACTTGTCATGTCACTCGGATGCGAGCCAAATACACAGGATATACGTCAAATTACATTCTTGGAAGTGCCCAGAATGAAAAGAATACCGATATATCTATCATAAAATACCAATTTCATTAGCGTATATGGCCGTTTTGGACAAATTTATGATATTTGAAATTTTCACTTTCGGTTTTGAACTGTAAATATATACTGCGTAACAGCCAAATGGGCATATTTGGTCATATCTCCTCCCACTTATGCAAATATTTCAATCGGAAAGCCTTTGCTCTGTTCATACAAGACCGTAATACACAGGACATATTTTGGGGTCAGTTTTTTATCGGAACACCGATTGCGCAATAATGCGCAGTAAAGATGCGTGGTGGTTGCTAGTATTACACTCAACAGAATCAATCAGAAGCTTGAGACTTGAGTTTGTGATTGGAGAAAAGTTTTATAATCTCCGGGCATGGTAATTCCAGTGGCCAAAATGGCGTCCTCCACATTTACAAGTTTTTGTCTTACTTCCGTGTTGGTTGAAACGTAAAATGTACGGTACCGATGTAAAATAAAAATACAAAAAAATATTCAGAGTTTAAAACAATGTTTCCTTATTATATTCATCCACGTCATAAGTTTGAACAATGAAAAAGCTTAATAAAGCATTGATAAACATGGCAATGTTTGCATGGTGGCACGGTGGGCGAGCCCATTTCTGAGATTTCATTGACATCGTTACAGGTACGACCGTGGTACCGACTTGCCATGTGAACCATGTAGACGAACCGACTCACGCGTAGTACTAAACTTTGAAGCATATTATTACAAGACTGTTTTATTATATTACCATAATATCACTATTATTCGCCAACTGCCGCTTCTTTCTCTCCAATTCAGCTTTCAAAATGTCCATGGTAAATGCCTTTTACGTTCTGCACAAATAGTTATTTGCATATTTGTCAGCTGTCATTTCATTGGGTGATTTCGATTGTCCTTGGAGGAAACCAACCAATTGTTATTCTTGTATTAGAACGGTGAAGGCAATAGTGTTATTTCAGAACCCGGATGATAATAAAATCTTGCAATGAAGTACCTTATATATATTTTGCTAATTACTTCAGCCAATGGACTGGTCGTCAGTACATATAATATGTGGAACACAATGTTTAATTGGCCTGTCAGAAAATTGAGAATATTGGAAATGGTATGTGCTTCAAATCCTGTGCTGGTTCAACACACAATTGACAGATTCTCCAATTCATGAAGGCAAACGCTTTACCATTCGCTACATGAAGCTAATTCAATGAATAGTGAGAGAGTGCAAGTAGCGGATCAGTGGTTATTACACTGGGCTTGTAATCCATTGGTCGCAGGTTCGATCCCTGCTATACCATACCAAAATGACTCTTATCATAGAGATGCGAGTCAATTTAGTTTAGATTTATCATATTTTATTGAATTCATCATGATATAACATACAACACATGGCTACAAAAATATAGTCATCTTAGTATGGTATAATCAAGCTAAAATAAATTTGTAATATCCAACCAAGCTCAAGCAAGGTTTGAACCGAGGGTAAGGGGTAGGTAGATAGTATGAATTTTCTGGAGCCCTTTAGCAGGGTGCTGTACCCAAAACAGCTATAACTCCCAGTCACTCGGCTTGTTGTCTTACCCCAGTCATATAACTCAGCTTTTGTCTTACCCCAGTCAAACTTGTTCAAAAGTTTGTTTATTAAATTGTGTAATAACATATTTACTGGACAAGTTAACCCTTTCAACACCACAGACCTCTACATAGGCTTACAAAAAGTGTAGATACAGATGAGCCGGCTCATGACGAGCCGTCTCATCAGGATCTGCACTTTTTGCAAGTAGTATTACTAATTTTAGACAAAATTACCCATCTTGATAAATGAACTGGTCCGAATGTAATTTTCTTATTCATTTATTGGTCCATGTCAGTTACTTGGTGTTGAAAGAGTTAAATAGCTATATGATATATGTATGCATGTTATATACAGATACGCACTATATGATATATGTATGCATGTTATATACAGATACGCACTACAGATTCTGATGTTGTTGCATTACAAGAAGTGAGGAGTGGCAAGAATGCTCAGACAGATAATCAGTTAATGGAGCTAAAGGCAGGGCTGCCGTCACAGTTCAAATGGCATATCTTCAAAGTAGCAAACAATGTCTCGTTCTTGGATCAGACAATCAACAAGGATTACCCAATGGAAGGTAAATTATATGATGTCTCGACACTATAGACCATAGAGGGAGATTATAGACCATAGAGGGAGTTATAGACCATAGAGGGAGATTGTAAACCATATAGGGATATTATAGACCATAGAGGGAGATTATAGACCATAGAAGGAGTTTATAGACCATAAAGGGAGATTATATACCATTATAGACCATAGAGGGAGATTATAGACCATAGAGGGAGATTATAGACCATAAAGGGAGATTATTGACCATAGAGGGAGATTATAGACCATATAGGGAGATTATAGACCATATAGGGAGATTATATACCATATAAGGAGATTATAGAACATATATGGAGGTTATAGAGACAGTTTGTAGTATCCTTACTTCAACCAATCAGTTCCAAAAAACTAGATCACTAACTTTTTCTCCACATAAACTCAAGACAGCAATACTCGGTGGTTGCGACGGCGGATAGCTGACAGTTATATAGCCGGCTCCTTGAAGGAGACTGTGGGATGTGACATATAGACAGCAATACTCGGTGGTTGCGACGGCGGATAGCTGACAGTTATATAGCCGGCTCCTTGAAGGAGACTGTGGGATGTGACATATAGACAGCAATACTCGGTGCTTGCGACGGCGGATAGCTGACAGTTATATAGCCGGCTCCTGGAAGGAGACTGCACATGGGATGTGACATATAGACAGCAATACTCGGTGGTTGCGACGGTGGATAGCTGACAGTTATATAGCCGGCTCCTGGAAGGAGACTGTGGGATGTGACATATAGACAGCAATACTCGGTGCTTGCGACGGCGGATAGCTGACAGTTATATAGCCGGCTCCTTGAAGGAGACTGTGGGATGTGACATATAGACAGCAATACTCGGTGCTTGTGACGGCGGATAGCTGACAGTTATATAGCCGGCTCCTTGAAGGAGACTGTGGGATGTGACATATAGACAGCAATACTCGGTGCTTGCGACGGCGGATAGCTGACAGTTATATAGCCGGCTCCTTGAAGGAGACTGTGGGATGTGACATATAGACAGCAATACTCGGTGGTTGCGACGGCGGATAGCTGACAGTTATATAGCCGGCTCCTTGAAGGAGACTGTGGGATGTGACATATAGACAGCAATACTTGGTGCTTGCGACGGCGGATAGCTGACAGTTATATAGCCGGCTCCTGGAAGGAGACTGCACATGGGATGTGACATATAGACAGCAATACTCGGTGGTTGCGACGGTGGATAGCTGACAGTTATATAGCCGGCTCCTGGAAGGAGACTGTGGGATGTGACATATAGACAGCAATACTCGGTGCTTGCGACGGCGGATAGCTGACAGTTATATAGCCGGCTCCTTGAAGGAGACTGTGGGATGTGACATATAGACAGCAATACTCGGTGCTTGTGACGGCGGATAGCTGACAGTTATATAGCCGGCTCCTTGAAGGAGACTGTGGGATGTGACATATAGACAGCAATACTCGGTGCTTGCGACGGCGGATAGCTGACAGTTATATAGCCGGCTCCTTGAAGGAGACTGTGGGATGTGACATATAGACAGCAATACTCGGTGCTTGCGACGGCGGATAGCTGACAGTTATATAGCCGGCTCCTTGAAGGAGACTGTGGGATGTGACTTATAGACAGCAATACTCGGTGCTTGTGACAGCGGATAGCTGACAGTTATATAGCCGGCTCCTTGAAGGAGACTGTGGGATGTGACATATAGACAGCAATACTCGGTGCTTGCGACGGCAGATAGCTGACAGTTATATAGCCGGCTCCTTGAAGGAGACTGTGGGATGTGACATATAGACAGCAATACTCGGTGCTTGCGACGGCGGATAGCTGACAGTTATATAGCCGGCTCCTGGAAGGAGACTGTGGGATGTGACATATAGACAGCAATACTCGGTGCTTGCGACGGCGGATAGCTGACAGTTATATAGCCGGCTCCTTGAAGGAGACTGTGGGATGTGACATATAGACAGAAATACTCGGTGCTTGCGACGGCGGATAGCTGACAGTTATATAGCCGGCTCCTGGAAGGAGACTGTGGGATGTGACATATAGACAGCAATACTCGGTGCTTGCGACGGCGGATAGCTGACAGTTATATAGCCGGCTCCTTGAAGGAGACTGTGGGATGTGACATATAGACAGCAATACTCGGTGCTTGCGACGGCGGATAGCTGACAGTTATATAGCCGGCTCCTTGAAGGAGACTGTGGGATGTGACATATAGACAGCAATACTCGGTGGTTGCGACGGCGGATAGCTGACAGTTATATAGCCGGCTCCTTGAAGGAGACTGTGGGATGTGACATATAGACAGCAATACTCGGTGCTTGCGACGGCGGATAGCTGACAGTTATATAGCCGGCTCCTTGAAGGAGACTGTGGGATGTGACATATAGACAGCAATACTCGGTGGTTGCGACAGCGGATAGCTGACAGTTATATAGCCGGCTCCTTGAAGGAGACTGTGGGATGTGACATATAGACAGCAATACTCGGTGCTTGCGACGGCGGATAGCTGACAGTTATATAGCCGGCTCCTTGAAGGAGACTGTGGGATGTGACATGTAGACAGCAATACTCGGTGCTTGCGACGGCGGATAGTGTTCTTAGCCTATGATGATATTTACATAAAAATAATCCTGAAATTAAACTAATTTCATGTTGCAGGAATTGGTATAATAAGTCGCCTGCCAATTATGGACAGTTCTGTGCATTATCTCCTACCACATGCGAGGGAACCTGACAAAAACAAGCGTGTAATTCTACAGGCACAAGTAAATGACAGGGATGGGACTCTGTACGATATACTGGTAGTACATTTGTCCTACCATCGTCAACAACAGTGTAGAAATGTGGCCGATATCATTTCATTTCTAACTAGTAAGTACATTTTGATCCTACCATCGTGAACAACAGTGTAGAAATGTCGCTGATAACGTGTCTTTTGTAAGTTAACAAGTAAGTACATGTACATCTTGATCCTACCATCGTGAACAACAGTGTAGAAATGTCGTGGATAACGTGTCTTTTGTAAGTTAACAAGTAAGTACATGTACATCTTGATCCTACCATCCTGAACAACAGTGTAGAAATGTCGCGGATTTCACCTGTCATCTATCATTTGTAGCTAAGTAAATCTTCATCATTACAATACAAAAGAAAAGAAATATATTTCACATAATGTTTTAAAGATTCGGACCACTCAGTTAATGGCTGCCGTGAGTCCACAGGCAGATGTAACAGTGCTTTGATAGTGTAATGGCTACCGCGAGTCCACAGGCAGATGTAACAGTGCTTTGATAGTGTAATGGCTGCCGTGAGTCCACAGGCAGATGTAACAGTGCTTTGATAGTGTAATGGCTGCCATGAGTCCACAGGCAGATGTAACAGTGCTTTGATAGTGTAATGGCTGCCTTGAGTTCACAGGCAGATGTAACAGTGCTTTGATAGTGTAATGGCTGCCGTGAGTCCACAGGCAGATGTAACAGTGCTTTGATAGTGTAATGGCTGCCGTGAGTCCACAGGCAGATGTAACAGTGCTTTGATAGTGTAATGGCTGCCATGAGTCCACAGGCAGATGTAACAGTGCTTTGATAGTGTAATGGCTGTCACGAGTCCACAGGCAGATGTAACAGTGCTTTGATAGTGTAATGGCTGCCATGAGTCCACAGGCAGATGTAACAGTGCTTTGATAGTGTAATGGCTGCCGTGAGTCCACAGGCAGATGTAACAGTGCTTTGATAGTGTAATGGCTGCCATGAGTCCACAGGCAGATGTAACAGTGCTTTGATAGTGTAATGGCTGCCATGAGTCCACAGGCAGATGTAGCAGTGCTTTGATAGTGTAATGGCTGCCGCGAGTCCACAGGCAGATGTAACAGTGCTTTGATAGTGTAATGGCTGCCACGAGTCCACAGGCAGATGTAGCAGTGCTTTGATAGTGTAATGGCTGCCGCGAGTCCACAGGCAGATATAACAGTGCTTTGATAGTGTAATGGCTGCCATGAGTCCACAGGCAGATGTAACAGTGCTTTGATAGTGTAATGGCTGCCGTGAGTCCACAGGCAGATGTAACAGTGCTTTGATAGTGTAATGGCTGCCATGAGTCCACAGGCAGATGTAACAGTGCTTTGATAGTGTAATGGCTGTCACGAGTCCACAGGCAGATGTAACAGTGCTTTGATAGTGTAATGGCTGCCACGAGTCCACAGGCAGATGTAACAGTGCTTTGATAGTGTAATGGCTGCCGCGAGTCCACAGGCAGATATAACAGTGCTTTGATAGTGTAATGGCTGCCATGAGTCCACAGGCAGATGTAACAGTGCTTTGATAGTGTAATGGCTGCCATGAGTCCACAGGCAGATGTAACAGTGCTTTGATAGTGTAATGGCTGCCGCGAGTCCACAGGCAGATGTTACAGTGCTTTGATAGTGTAATGGCTGCCGCGAGTCCACAGGCAGATGTAACAGTGCTTTGATAGTGTAATGGCTGCCGCGAGTCCACAGGCAGATGTAACAGTGCTTTGATAGTGTAATGGCTGCCGCGAGTCCACATGCAGATGTAACAGTGCTTTGATAGTGTAATGGCTGCCATGAGTCCACAGGCAGATGTAACAGTGCTTTGATAGTGTAATGGCTGCCGTGAGTTCACAGGCAGATGTAACAGTGCTTTGATAGTGTAATGGCTGCCACGAGTCCACAGGCAGATGTAACAGTGCTTTGATAGTGTAATGACTGCCGCGAGTCCATAGGCAGATGTAACAGTGCTTTGATAGTGTAATGGCTGCCATGAGTCCACATGCAGATGTAACAGTGCTTTGATAGTGTAATGGCTGCCGTGAGTCCACATGCAGATGTAACAGTGCTTTGATAGTGTAATGGCTGCCATGAGTCCACAGGCAGATGTAACAGTGCTTTGATAGTGTAATGGCTGCCACGAGTCCACAGGCAGATGTAACAGTGCTTTGATAGTGTAATGGCTGCCACGAGTCCACAGGCAGATGTAACAGTGCTTTGATAGTGTAATGGCTGCCGCGAGTCCATAGGCAGATGTAACAGTGCTTTGATAGTGTAATGGCTGCCGCGAGTCCACAGGCAGATGTAAGAGTGCTTTGATAGTGTAATGGCTGCCACGAGTCCACAGGCAGATGTAACAGTGCTTTGATAGTGTAATGGCTGCCGTGAGTCCACAGGCAGATGTAACAGTGCTTTGATAGTGTAATGGCTGCCGCGAGTCCACATGCAGATGTAACAGTGCTTTGATAGTGTAATGGCTGCCACAAGTCCACAGGCAGATGTAACAGTGCTTTGATAGTGTAATGGCTGCCACGAGTCCACAGGCAGATGTAACAGTGCTTTGATAGTGTAATGGCTGCCGCGAGTCCACAGGTAGATGTAACAGTGCTTTGATAGTGTAATGGCTGCCGCGAGTCCACAGGCAGATGTAACAGTGCTTTGATAGTGTAATGGCTGCCGCGAGTCCACAGGCAGATGTAACAGTGCTTTGATAGTGTAATGGGTACTGAAAAAATTATTTAGTGTTTTTATAGAAGACATAATATTATGTGCTGTGATAGAAAAATTGGGATAAAAAAAGTTAAAACATTGAAGAAACAAATTATAGGAAAGATTAAGCATACGTTGATATTTTTAGACCAATTCTTCTATAAAAAGCACATCGTTCTATATAGAAAACTATTATTTTTTTAGGACCCATTATACTATCAAAGCACTGTTACGTCTGTCCGTGCACTGTTACGTCTGCCCATGCACTGTTACGTCTGCCTGTGCACTGTTATGTCTGCCCATGCACTGTTACATCTGCCTGTGCACTGTTACGTCTGCCCGTGCACTGTTACGTTTGCCTGTGCACTGTTACGTCTGCCCATGCACTGTTATGTCTGCCCATGTACTGCTACGTCTGCCCATGCACTGTTACATCTGGCCATGCACTGTAACGTCTGCCTGTGCACTGTTACGTCTGCCTGTGCACTGTTATGTCTGCGTGTACACTGTTACGTCTGCCCATGCACTGTTACATCTGCCCATGCACTGTTACATCTGGCCATGCACTGTTATGTCTGCCCATGCACTGTTATGTCTGGCCATGCACTGTTACGTCTGCCCATGCACTGTTACGTCTGTCCGTGCACTGTTACGTCTGCCCGTGCACTGTTACGTCTGCCCGTGCACTGTTATGTCTGCCCATGCACTGTTATGTCTGCCCATGCACTGTTACGTCTGCCCATGCACTGTTACGTCTGCCCGTGCACTGTTACGTCTGCCTGTGCACTGTTACGTCTGCCCATGCACTGCTACATCTGCCCGTGCACTGCTACATCTGCCCGTGCACTGTTACGTCTGCCCGTGCACTGTTACGTCTGCCCATGCACTGTTACATCTGCCCGTGCACTTTTACGTCTGTCCGTGCACTGTTACGTCTGCCCGTGCACTGTTATGTCTGCCCATGCACTGTTACGTCTGCCCATGCACTGTTACGTCTGTCCGTGCACTGTTATGTCTGCCCGTGCACTGTTACGTCTGCGCGTGCACTGTTACGTCTGCCCATGCACTGTTACATCTGCCCGTGAACTGTTACATATGCCCGTGCACTGTTACGTCTGTCCGTGCACTGTTATGTCTGCCCGTGCACTGTTATATCTGCCCGTGCACTGTTATGTCTGTCCGTGCACTGTTGTGTCTGCCCATGCACTGTTATGTCTGCCCGTGCACTGTTACATCTGCCCGTGCACTGTTACGTCTGCCCATGCACTCTTATGTCTGCCCGTACACTGTTATGTCTGCCCGTGCACTGTTACATCTGCCCATGCACTGTTACGTCTGCCTGTGCACTGTTATGTCTGCCCGTGCACTGTTATGTCTGCCCGTGCACTGTTATGTCTGCCTGTGCACTGTTATGTCTGCCCGTGCACTGTTAAGTATGTCCATGCACTGTTATGTCTGCCCATGCACTGTTACGTCTGCCCATGCACTGTTATGTCTGCCCGTGCACTGTTACGTCTGCCTGTGCACTGTTACGTCTGCCTGTGCACTGTTACGTCTGCCTGTGCACTGTTACGTCTGCGCGTGCACTGTTACGTCTGCCCATGCACTGTTTCGTCTGCCTGTGCACTGTTACATCTGGCCATGCACTGTTATGTCTGCCCATGCACTGTTATGTCTGCCCATGCACTGTTATGTCTGCGCATGCACTGTTACGTCTGCCCGTGCACTGTTATGTCTGCCCATGCACTGCAACGTCTGCCCGTGCACTGTTATGTCTGCCCGTGCACTGTTACGTCTGCCCATGCACTGTTACGTCTGCCCGTGCACTGTTACGTCTGTCCGTGCACTGTTACGTCTGCCCGTGCACTGTTACGTCTGCCCGTGCACTGTTACGTCTGCCTGTGCACTGTTACGTCTGCCTGTGCACTGTTACATCTGCCCATGCACTGCTACATCTGCCCGTGCACTGTTACGTCTGCCCGTGCACTGTTACGTCTGCCCATGCACTGCTACATCTGCCCGTGCACTGTTACGTCTGCCCGTGCACTGTTACGTCTGCCTGTGCACTGTTACGTCTGCCCATGCACTGTTACATCTGCCCGTGCACTGTTACGTCTGTCCGTGCACTGTTACGTCTGTCCGTGCACTGTTACGTCTGTCCGTGAACTGTTACATCTGCCCGTGCACTGTTACGTCTGTCCGTGCACTGTTATGTCTGCCCGTGCACTGTTATATCTGCCCGTGCACTGTTATGTCTGTCCATGCACTGTTATGTCTGCCCATGCACTGTTATGTCTGCCCGTGCACTGTTACATCTGCCCGTGCACTGTTACGTCTGCCCATGCACTGTTATGTCTGCCCGTGCACTGTTACGTCTGTCCGTGCACTGTTACGTCTGCCCATGCACTCTTATGTCTGCCCGTGCACTGTTATGTCTGCCCGTGCACTGTTACATCTGCCCATGCACTGTTACGTCTGCCTGTGCACTGTTATGTCTGCCCGTGCACTGTTATGTCTGCCCGTGCACTGTTATGTCTGCCTGTGCACTGTTATGTCTGCCCGTGCACTGTTACGTCTGCCCGTGCACTGTTATGTCTGCCCGTGCACTGTTACGTCTGCCCGTGCACTGTTACGTCTGTCCGTGCACTGTTACGTCTGCCCATGCACTGTTATGTCTGCCCGTGCACTGTTACGTCTGCCTGTGCACTGTTACGTCTGCCTGTGCACTGTTACGTCTGCGCGTGCACTGTTACGTCTGCCCATGCACTGTTTCGTCTGCCTGTGCACTGTTACATCTGGCCATGCACTGTTATGTCTGCCCATGCACTGTTATGTCTGCCCATGCACTGTTATGTCTGCGCATGCACTGTTATGTCTGCCCATGCACTGTTACGTCTGCCCGTGCACTGTTGCGTCTGCCCGTGCACTGTTATGTCTGCCCATGCACTGTTACGTCTGCCTGTGCACTGTTATGTCTGCCCGTGCACTGTTACGTCTGCCTGTGCACTGTTATGTCTGCCCATGCACTGTTACGTCTGCCCGTGCACTGTTATGTCTGCCCATGCACTGTTACGTCTGCCCGTGCACTGTTATGTCTGCCCGTGCACTGTTACGTCTGCCCATGCACTGTTATGTCTGCCCATGCACTGTTACATCTGCCTGTGCACTGTTACGTCTGCCCATGCACTGTTATGTCTGCCCATGCACTGTTACGTCTGCGCATACACTGTTACGTATGCCTGTGCACTGTTATGTCTGCCTGTGCACTGTTACGTCTGCCTGTGCACTGTTACGTCTGCCTGTGCACTGTTATGTCTGCGCGTGCACTGTTACGTCTGCGCGTGCACTGTTACATCTGCCTGTGCACTGTTATGTCTGCGCGTGCACTGTTACGTCTGCCTGTGCACTGTTACGTCTGCCTGTGCACTGTTACATCTGCCCATGCACTGCTACGTCTGCCCATGCACTGGTACGTCTGCCTGTGCACTGTTATGTCTGCCCGTGCACTGTTACATCTGCCTGTGCACTGTTACATCTGCCTGTGCACTGTTACATCTGCCTGTGCACTGTTACATCTGCCTGTGCACTGTTACCTCTGCCCATGCACTGTTACGTCTGCCCATGCACTGCTATGTCTGCCCATGCACTGTTACATCTGCCCTTGCACTGTTACATCTGCCCATGCACTGCTACGTCTGCCCATGTACTGCTACGTCTGCCTGTGCACTGTTACGTCTGCCCGTGCACTGCTACGTCTGCCCATGCACAGCTACGTCTGCCTGTGCACTGTTACGTCTGCCTGTGCTCTGTTATGTCTGCGTATGCACTGTTACATCTGCCCGTGCACTGTTACGTCTGCCTGTGCACTGTTACGTCTGCCCGTGCACTGTTACGTCTGTCTGTGCACTGTTACATCTGCCCGTGCACTATTACGTCTGCGCGTGCACTGTTACATCTGCCCGTGCACTGTTACATCTGTCCGTGCACTGTTACGTCTGCCCGTGCACTGTTACGTCTGCCCGTGCACTGTTACGTCTGTCCGTGCACTGTTACGTATGCCCATGCACTGTTACGTCTGCCCATGCACTGTTACGTCTGCCCATGCACTAGTACGTCTGCCTGTGCACTGTTATGTCTGCCCGTGCACTGTTACATCTGCCTGTGCACTGTTACATCTGCCTGTGCACTGTTACATCTGCCTGTGCACTGTTACGTCTGCCCATGCACTGTTACGTCTGCCCATGCACTGCTACGTCTGCCCATGCACTGTTACGTCTGCCCATGCACTGTTACGTCTGCCCATGCACTGCTATGTCTGCCCATGCACTGTTACATCTGCCCTTGCACTGTTACATCTGCCCATGCACTGCTACGTCTGCCCATGTACTGCTACGTCTGCCTGTGCACTGTTACGTCTGCCCGTGCACTGTTACGTCTGCCCGTGCACTGCTACGTCTGCCCATGCACTGCTACGTCTGCCTGTGCACTGTTACGTCTGCCTGTGCTCTGTTATGTCTGCGCATGCACTGTTACATCTGCCCGTGCACTGTTACGTCTGCCTGTGCACTGTTACGTCTGCCCGTGCACTGTTACGTCTGTCTGTGCACTGTTACATCTGCCCGTGCACTGTTACGTCTGCGCGTGCACTGTTACATCTGCCCGTGCACTGTTACATCTGTCCGTGCACTGTTACGTCTGCCCGTGCACTGTTACGTCTGCCCGTGCACTGTTACGTCTGTCCGTGCACTGTTACGTATGCCCATGCACTGTTACGTCTGCCCATGCACTGTTACGTCTGCCCATGCACTGTTACATCTGCCCATGCACTGTTACATCTGCCCATGCACTGTTACGTCTGCCCATGCACTGTTACGTCTGCCCGTGCACTGTTACGTCTGCCCATGCACTGTTACGTCTGCCCATGCACTGTTACGTCTGCCCATGCACTGTTACGTCTGCCCGTGCACTGTTACGTCTGCCCATGCACTGTTACGTCTGCCCATGCACTGCTACGTCTGCCCATGCACTGCTACGTCTGCCCATGCACTGTTACGTCTGCCCGTGCACTGTTACGTCTGCCCATGCTGTGTTACGTCTGCCCATGCACTACTACGTCTGCCCATGCACTGTTACGTCTGCCCATGCACTGTTACGTCTGCCCATGCACTGTTACGTCTGCCCATGCACTGTTACGTCTGCCCATGCACTGTTACGTCTGCCCATGCACTGTTACGTCTGCCCATGCACTGTTACGTCTGCCCGTGCACTGTTACGTCTGCCCATGCACTGTTACATCTGCCCATGCACTGCTACGTCTGCCTGTGCACTGTTACGTCTGCCCGTGCACTGTTACGTCTGCGCGTGCACTGTTACGTCTGCCCGTGTGTGAGTCAATGTGATCATACTATAAAATATTCAACTCACATCCGGGTTTGGATCTGATTATTCCCTTTCAGGTCTTGTTGCAATGCACCTGAGGGTTTAGTTGCAATGCACCTGAGGGTTTAGTTGCAATGCACCTGAGGGTTTAGTTGCAATGCACCTGAGGGTTTAGTTGCAATGCACCTGAGGGTTTAGTTGCAATGCACCTGAGGGTTTAGTTGCAATGCACCTGAGGATTTAGTTGCAATGCACCTGAGGGTTTAGTTGCAATGCACCTGAGGGTTTAGTTGCAATGCACCTGAGGGTTTTGTTGCAATGCACCTGAGGGTTTAGTTGCAATGCACCTGAGGGTTTAGTTGCAATGCACCTGAGGGTTTAGTTGCAATGCACCTGAGGGTTTAGTTGCAATGCACCTGAGGGTTTTGTTGCAATGCACTGGAGGGATTAGTTGCAATGCACCTGAGGGTTTAGTTGCAATGCACCTGAGGGTTTAGTTGCAATCCACCTGAGGGTTTTGTTGCAATGCACTGGAGGGTTTAGTTGATCTTGTCTGAAGTTTGTGACAGACAGATGGACAGAGTACAAGACATCCCCCACCTCCTCCAGCAACTTACACCAGGAAACTATAATCCCAATTATCCATCTAGCTATTTACATGTTACAGGAATGTGACAACATTATCCGTCTAGCTAGGTAAATGTTACAGGAAGGTGTCTACATTATCCGTCTAGCTATTTACATGTTACAGGAAGGTGACTACATTATCCATCTAGCTAGGTAAATGTTACAGGAAGGTGACTACATTATCCATCTAGCTAGGTAAATGTTACAGGAAGGTGACTACATTATCCATCTAGCTAGGTAAATGTTACAGGAATGTGACTACATTATCCATCTAGCTAGGTAAATGTTACAGGAAGGTGACTACATTATCCATCTAGCTATTTACATGTTACAGGAAAGTGACTACATTATCCATCTAGCTAGGTAAATGTTACAGGAAGGTGACTACATTATCCATCTAGCTATTTACATGTTACAGGAAAGTGACTACATTATCCATCTAGCTAGGTAAATGTTACAGGAAGGTGACTACATTATCCATCTAGCTATTTACATGTTACAGGAAAGTGACTACATTATCCATCTAGCTAGGTAAATGTTACAGGAAGGTGACTACATTATCCATCTAGCTATTTACATGTTACAGGAAAGTGACTACATTATCCATCTAGCTAGGTAAATGTTACAGGAAGGTGACTACATTATCCATCTAGCTAGGTAAATGTTACAGGAAGGTGACTACATTATCCATCTAGCTATTTACATGTTACAGGAAAGTGACTACATTATCCATCTAGCTAGGTAAATGTTACAGGAAGGTGACTACATTATCCATCTAGCTAGGTAAATGTTACAGGAAGGTGACTACATTATCCATCTAGCTAGGTAAATGTTACAGGAAGGTGACTACATTATCCATCTAGCTAGGTAAATGTTACAGGAAGGTGACTACATTATCCATCTAGCTAGGTAAATGTTACAGGAAGGCGACTACATAACGTCATCCTGCTTGGAGATTTTAACACATATATGAACTTCAACTGGCCCATGCAAATCTTCATCGACGGTACAGTGACCAAAGATAATCCATGTTGGAGAGTGAGGCAAATGGCCGGCTTATCTGGACGTGTTTTCAAAGATGCCTGGCTGACAAGATACCCTGATGAGAACGGACTTACATTCAGCAACATGGTAATAAGACAATTGATTGATGGATATATTTTTTATTAGATAAGAAATGAGATACATCAGATACTGTCTCCTCTTTTTTTCTTTTTCTTTTCTAAATTTATTTTAGCTCGATTGCGAAACAAGTTCTTACAACTTATATTAATCACTCTCGAGACCTCATTCCTGATGGAATCCATTGCCACGAGGGAGAGAGAAGAGGCAATGTGGAATTTAAATGCCTTGCCTCATAACGGCTCCAGCGGGGCTCAAACTCCAGACCTTTCACACCTGAAGCGACCACGCATCCACTGCGCTATCACGACTTCCACAATACTCTTTAAAGAAGATAGTTCTTTTTAATTAGTTTCCTCTGTTTTCATCATGGTTTTCTTTACACCAGGTAATAAATAATTAATATGAAATAGGCACTACTTATAATGGGAAAACCAATATCAATTACTAAAATAGACATTAAAGAAGGAATATGACTACATCCCCACATGAGGGGGGGGGGGTGATATATAGAATGATGACAACAATTCTGCTTTTAATCAATCCTATTCCAAAATAAGAAAGTCATTTGACAGAATTACTTCTAAATATGTAACGTTGTGTCCGGATTTTATGAAAAGCTCTTCAAAATGACTGTACCCACAACACCGAAAATCAAATTACTGCGCCCATAACACAGTAATTTACACTGCAGCTTGCTGTAGTTCCTTTTATTACATTGTTACCAAAGAAACCTACATCTAGTGCTATATGAATTCCTGCTCACTGTAGTGTATACGCTCACCCACAACCTACATCTAGTGCTATATGAATTCCTGCTCACTGTAGTGTATACGCTCACCCACAACCTACATCTAGTGCTATATGAATTCCTGCTCACTAGTGTATATGCTCACCCACAACCTACATCTAGTGCTATATGAATTCCTGCTCACTGTAGTGTATACGCTCGCCCACAACCTACATTTAGTGCTATATGAATTCCTGCTCACTGTAGTGTATACGCTCGCCCACAACCTACATCTAGTGATATATGAATTCCTGCTCAATTTACACAAAACTGTAGTGTATGCACTCACTGTAGTGTATACGCTCACTGTAGTGTATGTGCTCACTGTAATGTATACACGCACTGTAGTGTATGTGCTCACTGTAATGTATACACGCACTGTAGTGTATGTGCTCACTGAAGTGTATGCACTCACTGTAGTGTATGTGCTCACTGTAGTGTATGCACTCACTGTAGTGTATGTGCTCACTGTAGTGTATGCACTCACTGTAGTGTATGCACTCACTGTAGTGTATGTGCTCACTGAAGTGTATGCACTCACTGTAGTGTATGTGTTCACTGTAGTGTATGCACTCACTGTAGTGTATGTGCTCACTGTAGTGTATATGCTCACTGTAGTGTATGTGCTCACTGTAATGTATACACGCACTGTAGTGTATGTGCTCACTGTAGTGTATATGCTCACTGTAGTGTATGTGCTCACTGTAATGTATACACGCACTGTAGTGTATGTGCTCACTGTAGTGTATACGCTCACTGTAGTGTATGTGCTCACTGTAGTGTATGTGCTCACTGTAGTGTATACATGCACTGTAGTGTATGTGCTCACTGTAGTGTATGTGCTCACTGTAGTGTATGTGCTCACTGAAGTGTATACATGCACTGTAGTGTATGCACTCACTGTAGTGTATGTGCTCACTGTAGTGTATGTGCTCACTGTAGTGTATGTGCTCACTGTAGTGTATGTGCTCACTGTAATGTATGTGCTCACTGTAGTGTATGTGCTCACTGTAGTGTATGTGCTCACTGTAGTGTATGTGCTCACTGAAGTGTATACTGCACTGTAGTGTATGCACTCACTGTAGTGTATGTGCTCACTGTAGTGTATGTGCTCACTGTAGTGTATGTGCTCACTGTAGTGTATGTGCTCACTGTAGTGTATGTGCTCACTGTAGTGTATGTGCTCACTGTAGTGTATGTGCTCACTGTAGTGTATGTGCTCACTGTAGTGTATGTGCTCACTGTAGTGTATGTGCTCACTGTAGTGTATGTGCTCACTGTAGTGTATGTGCTCACTGTAGTGTATGTGCTCACTGTAGTGTATGTGCTCACTGTAGTGTATGTGCTCACTGTAGTGTATGTGCTCACTGTAGTGTATACATGCACTGTAATGTATGTGCTCACTGTAATGTATGTGCTCACTGTAATGTATGTGCTCACTGTAATGTATGTACTCACTGTAATGTATGTGCTCACTGTAATGTATGTGCTCACTGTAATGTATGTGCTCACTGTAGTGTATACGCTCACTGTAATGTATGTGCTCACTGTAATGTATGTGCTCACTGTAATGTATGTGCTCACTGTAATGTATGTGCTCACTGTAATGTATGTGCTCACTGTAGTGTATGTGCGCACTGTAATGTATACACGCACTGTAGTGTATGTGCTCACTGTAATGTATACACGCACTGTAGTGTATGTGCTCACTGAAGTGTATGCACTCACTGTAGTGTATGTGCTCACTGTAGTGTATGCACTCACTGTAGTGTATGTGCTCACTGTAGTGTATGCACTCACTGTAGTGTATGCACTCACTGTAGTGTATGTGCTCACTGTAGTGTATGCACTCACTGTAGTGTATGTGTTCACTGTAGTGTATGCACTCACTGTAGTGTATGTGCTCACTGTAGTGTATATGCTCACTGTAATGTATACACGCACTGTAGTGTATGTGCTCACTGTAGTGTATACGCTCACTGTAGTGTATGTGCTCACTGTAATGTATACACGCACTGTAGTGTATGTGCTCACTGAAGTGTATGCACTCACTGTAGTGTATGTGCTCACTGTAGTGTATGCACTCACTGTAGTGTATGTGCTCACTGTAGTGTATACGCTCACTGTAGTGTATGTGCTCACTGTAATGTATACACGCACTGTAGTGTATGTGCTCACTGTAGTGTATACGCTCACTGTAGTGTATGTGCTCACTGTAGTGTATGTGCTCACTGTAGTGTATACATGCACGTAGTGTATGTGCTCACTGTAGTGTATGTGCTCACTGTAGTGTATGTGCTCACTGTAGTGTATGTGCTCACTGTAGTGTATGTGCTCACTGTAGTGTATGTGCTCACTGTAGTGTATGTGCTCACTGTAGTGTATGTGCTCACTGTAGTGTATGTGCTCACTGTAGTGTATGTGCTCACTGTAGTGTATGTGCTCACTGTAGTGTATGTGCTCACTGTAGTGTATGTGCTCACTGAAGTGTATACATGCACTGTAGTGTATGACTCACTGTAGTGTATGTGCTCACTGTAGTGTATGTGCTCACTGTAGTGTATGTGCTCACTGTAGTGTATGTGCTCACTGTATGTATGTGCTCACTGTAGTGTATGTGCTCACTGTAGTGTATGTGCTCACTGTAGTGTATGTGCTCACTGTAGTGTATGTGCTCACTGTAGTGTATGTGCTCACTGTAGTGTATGTGCTCACTGTAGTGTATGTGCTCACTGTAGGTATCTCACTGTATGTATGTGCTCACTGTAATGTATGTGCTCACTGTAATGTATGTGCCACTGTAATGTATGTGCTCACTGTAATGTATGTGCTCACTGTAATTATGTGCTCACTGTAATGTATGTGCTCACTGTAATGTATGTGCTCACTGTAATGTATGTGCTCACTGTAATGTATGTGCTCACTGTAATGTATGTGCTCACTGTAATGTATGTGCTCACTGTAGTGTATGTGCTCACTGTAATGTATGTGCTCACTGTAGTGTATGTGCTCACTGTAGTGTATGTGCTCACTGTAGTGTATGTGCTCACTGTAGTGTATGTGCTCACTGTAATGTATGTGCTCACTGTAATGTATGTGCTCACTGTAATGTATGTGCTCACTGTAATGTATGTGCTCACTGTAATGTATGTGCTCACTGTAATGTATGTGCTCACTGTAATGTATGTGCTCACTGTAATGTATGTGCTCACTGTAATGTATGTGCTCACTGTAATGTATGTGCTCACTGTAATGTATGTGCTCACTGTAATGTATGTGCTCACTGTAGTGTATGTGCTCACTGTAATGTATGTGCTCACTGTAATGTATGTGCTCACTGTAATGTATGTGCTCACTGTAATGTATGTGCTCACTGTAGTGTATGTGCTCACTGTAGTGTATGTGCTCACTGTAGTGTATGTGCTCACTGTAGTGTATGTGCTCACTGTATGTATGTGCCTGTAATGTATGTGCTCACTGTAATGTATGTGCTCACTGTAATGTATGTGCTCACTGTAATGTATGTGCTCACTGTAATGTATGTGCTCACTGTAATGTATGTGCTCACTGTAATGTATGTGCTCACTGTAGTGTATGTGCTCACTGTAGTGTATGTGCTCACTGTAGTGTATGTGCTCACTGTAGTGTATGTGCTCACTGTAGTGTATGTGCTCACTGTAGTGTATGTGCTCACTGTAGTGTATGTGCTCACTGTAGTGTATGTGCTCACTGTAGTGTATGTGCTCACTGTAGTGTATGTGCTCACTGTAGTGTATGTGCTCACTGTAGTGTATGTGCTCACTGTAGTGTATGTGCTCACTGTAGTGTATGTGCTCACTGTAGTGTATGTGCTCACTGTAGTGTATGTGCTCACTGTAGTGTATGTGCTCACTGTAGTGTATGTGCTCACTGTAGTGTATGTGCTCACTGTAGTGTATGTGCTCACTGTAGTGTATGCACTCACTGTAGTGTATGTGCTCACTGTAGTGTATGCACTCACTGTAGTGTATGCACTCACTGTAGTGTATGTGCTCACTGTAGTGTATGTGCTCACTGAAGTGTATGCACTCACTGTAGTGTATGTGTTCACTGTAGTGTATGCACTCACTGTAGTGTATGTGCTCACTGTAGTGTATATGCTCACTGTAGTGTATGTGCTCACTGTAGTGTATGTGCTCACTGTAGTGTATACGCTCACTGTAGTGTATGTGCTCACTGTAATGTATACATGCACTGTAGTGTATGTGCTCACTGAAGTGTATGCACTCACTGTAGTGTATGTGCTCACTGTAGTGTATGCACTCACTGTAGTGTATGTGCTCACTGTAGTGTATACGCTCACTGTAGTGTATGTGCTCACTGTAATGTATACACGCACTGTAGTGTATGTGCTCACTGTAGTGTATACGCTCACTGTAGTGTATGTGCTCACTGTAGTGTATGTGCTCACTGTAGTGTATACATGCACTGTAGTGTATGTGCTCACTGTAGTGTATGTGCTCACTGTAGTGTATGTGCTCACTGAAGTGTATACATGCACTGTAGTGTATGCACTCACTGTAGTGTATGTGCTCACTGTAGTGTATGTGCTCACTGTATGTATGTGCTCACTGTAGTTATGTGCTCACTGTAATGTATGTGCTCACTGTAGTGTATGTGCACACTGTAGTGTGAGTGTGCTCACTGTAGTGTATGTGCTCACTGTAGTGTATGTGCTCACTGTAGTGTATGTGCTCACTGTAGTGTATGTGCTCACTGTAGTGTATGTGCTCACTGTAGTGTATGTGCTCACTGTAGTGTATGTGCTCACTGTAGTGTATGTGCTCACTGTAGTGTATGTGCTCACTGTAGTGTATGTGCTCACTGTAGTGTATGTGCTCACTGTAGTGTATGTGCTCACTGTAGTGTATGTGCTCACTGTAGTGTATGTGC
>CM026398.1:60905337-60933022 GCA_014843695.1 Archivesica marissinica | reverse complement strand
ATAAATAAGATAATATAAAGTTATAGCAAATAAATAAGATAATATAAAGTTATAGCAAATAAATAAGATAATATAAAGTTATAGCAAATAAATAAGATAATATAAAGTTATAGCAAATAAATAAGATAATATAAAGTTATAGCAAATAAAAAGACAACAACATAAACTCGAATCGGGTTGTGACCTGAACTATTTCATGCATGTTATAATAAAGGGATTATAATAAAGGGATTAATGAGTTATAAGTGACTGTCTTTAGTTTATACAAATTTATTTTAGCTCGATTGCGAAACAAGTTCTTTCAACTTATGTTAATCACTCTCGAGACCTCATTCCTGATGGAATCCATCGCCATGAAGGAGAGAGAAGAGGCAATGTGGAATTTAAATGCCTTGCCTAAGGGCACAATCGTAACGGCTCCAGCGGGGCTCGAACTCCGGACCTTTCGCACCTGAAGCGAACGCGTAACTGTCTTTCATTGGGAGATAACCCATTTCAGCATATATTTTTTTATGGGGGGAGGGTGCTGGACCTCCCTGAGCCAAATGTGAGGGTAGAATTTCCAGGGTGGGGAGAGTAGAATTTCCAGGATGGGGAGAGTAGAATTTCCAGGATGGGGAGTGTAGAATTTCCAGGGTGGGGAGAGTAGAATTTCCAGGATGGGGAGAGTAGAATTTCCAGGATGGGGATGGATAGAATGTCCAGGTTTGGCCTGTAACTGTTCGGTCTCGGGGGGGGGATTCCCCTAGAGTTGGTGATTTTTGGGGTGCAGGGGGAAATTAATATAACTGATGAATATTGTTGTTTGTATATTGTGATTTATAGGCTAGCAGTGAGAACAGTGTGAGCGTGAACAGAGAGAGCGTGAACAGTGCGAGCGAGAACAGTGCGAGCGTGAACAGAGCGAGCATGAACAGAGAGAGCGTGAACAGAGCGAGCGTGAACAGTGCGAGCGTGAACATTGCGAGCGAGAACAGTGCGAGCGAGAACAGTGCGAGCGTGAACAGAGAGAGCGTGAACAGTGCGAGCGAGAACAGTGCGAGCGTGAACAGAGCGAGCATGAACAGAGAGAGCGTGAACAGAGCGAGCGTGAACAGTGCGAGCGTGAACATTGCGAGCGAGAACAGTGCGAGCGAGAACAGTGCGAGCCGTGAACAGTGTGAGCGTGAACAGTGCGAGTGTGAACAGTGCAAGCGAGAACAGTGCGAGTGAGAACAGTGCGAGCAGGAACAGTGCGAGTGGGAACAGTGTGAGCCGTGAACAGTGTGAGCGAGAACAGAGCGAGCGTGAACAGTGGGGCGTGAACAGTGCGGGCGAGAACAGTGTGAGCGAGAACAGTGCGAGCGAGAACAGTGTGAGCGAGAACAGTGTGAGCCGTGAATAGTGCGAACAAGAACAGTGCGAGCGAGAACAGAGCAAGCGAGAATAGAGCGAGCGATAACAGTGCGAGTGAGAACAGTGTGAGTAAGAACAGAGCGACTAGTGAGAACAGAGCGACTAGTGAGAACAGTGCGAGCGAGAAAATAAGATAATATAAAGTTATAGCAAATAAATAAGATAATATAAAGTTATAGCAAATAAATAAGATAATATAAAGTTATAGCAAATAAATAAGATAATATAAAGTTATAGCAAATAAATAAGTTAATATAAAGTTATAGCAAATAAAAAGACAACAACATAAACTCGAATCGGGTTGTGACCTGAACTATTTCATGCATGTTATAATAAAGGGATTATAATAAAGGGATTAATGAGTTATAAGTGACTGTCTTTAGTTTATACAAATTTATTTTAGCTCGATTGCGAAACAAGTTCTTTCAACTTATGTTAATCACTCTCGAGACCTCATTCCTGATGGAATCCATCGCCATGAAGGAGAGAGAAGAGGCAATGTGGAATTTAAATGCCTTGCCTAAGGGCACAATCGTAACGGCTCCAGCGGGGCTCGAACTCCGGACCTTTCGCACCTGAAGCGAACGCGTAACTGTCTTTCATTGGGAGATAACCCATTTCAGCATATATTTTTTTATGGGGGGAGGGTGCTGGACCTCCCTGAGCCAAATGTGAGGGTAGAATTTCCAGGGTGGGGAGAGTAGAATTTCCAGGATGGGGAGAGTAGAATTTCCAGGATGGGGAGTGTAGAATTTCCAGGGTGGGGAGAGTAGAATTTCCAGGATGGGGAGAGTAGAATTTCCAGGATGGGGATGGATAGAATGTCCAGGTTTGGCCTGTAACTGTTCGGTCTCGGGGGGGGGATTCCCCTAGAGTTGGTGATTTTTGGGGTGCAGGGGGAAATTAATATAACTGATGAATATTGTTGTTTGTATATTGTGATTTATAGGCTAGCAGTGAGAACAGTGTGAGCGTGAACAGAGAGAGCGTGAACAGTGCGAGCGAGAACAGTGCGAGCGTGAACAGAGCGAGCATGAACAGAGAGAGCGTGAACAGAGCGAGCGTGAACAGTGCGAGCGTGAACATTGCGAGCGAGAACAGTGCGAGCGAGAACAGTGCGAGCGTGAACAGAGAGAGCGTGAACAGTGCGAGCGAGAACAGTGCGAGCGTGAACAGAGCGAGCATGAACAGAGAGAGCGTGAACAGAGCGAGCGTGAACAGTGCGAGCGTGAACATTGCGAGCGAGAACAGTGCGAGCGAGAACAGTGCGAGCAAAAACAGTGCGAGCAAGAACAGTGCGAGCGAAACAGTGCGAGCGTGAACAGAGAGAGCGTGAACAGTGCGAGCGTGAACAGAGAGAGCGTGAACAGAGAAGCGAACAGAGAGAGCGTGAACAGAGAGAGCGTGAACAGTGTGAGCGAGAACAGTGCGAGCGTGAACAGAGCGAGCGTGAACAGAGAGAGCGTGAACAGAGAGAGCGTGAACAGTGCGAGCATGAACAGTGCGAGCGTGAACAGAGAGAGCGTGAACAGTGCGAGCGTGAACAGTGCGAGTGTGAACAGAGAGAGTGTGAACAGAGAGAGCGTGAACAGTGCGAGCGTGAACAGAGAGAGCATGAACAGAGAGAGCATGAACAGTGCGAGCGTGAACAGAGAGAGCGTGAACAGAGAGAGCATGAACAGTGCGAGCGAGAACAGTGTGAGCGTGAACAGTGTGAGCGTGAACAGTGCGAGTGTGAACAGTGCAAGCGAGAACAGTGCGAGTGAGAACAGTGCGAGCAGGAACAGTGCGAGTGGGAACAGTGTGAGCCGTGAACAGTGTGAGCGAGAACAGAGCGAGCGTGAACAGTGCGGGCGTGAACAGTGCGGGCGAGAACAGTGTGAGCGAGAACAGTGCGAGCGAGAACAGTGTGAGCGAGAACAGTGTGAGCCGTGAATAGTGCGAACAAGAACAGTGCGAGCGAGAACAGAGCAAGCGAGAATAGAGCGAGCGATAACAGTGCGAGTGAGAACAGTGTGAGTAAGAACAGAGCGACTAGTGAGAACAGAGCGACTAGTGAGAACAGTGCGAGCGAGAACAGTGCGACTAGCGAGAACAGTGCGAGCAAGAACAGTGCGAGCAAGAACAGTGCGAGCGAGAACAGATCGAGCGAGAACAGTGCGGGTGTGAACAGTGCGAGCGAGAACAGTGCGACTAGCAAGAACAGAGAACAGTGCAAGCGAGAACAGTGTGAGCTTGAACAGTGCGAGCGAGAACAGTGCGAGCGAGAACAGTGTGACTAGCGAGAACAGTGCGAGCGAGAACAGTGTGACTAGCACAAACAGCAAACAGTGTGAGCGAGAACAGAGTGAGCGAGAACAGTGCAAGCGAGAACAGTGCAACTAGCAAGAACAGAGAACAGTGCGAGCAAGAACAGTGTGAGTGGAACAGTGCGAGCGAGAACAGTGTGACTAGCAAGAACAGAGAACAGTGCGAGCAAGAACAATGTGAGTGAGAACAGTGCGAGTGGAACAGTGTGAGCGAGAACAGTTCGAGCGAGAACAGTGCACGCGAGAACAGTGCAAGCGAGAACAGAGCGAGCAAGACCAGTGTGAGCGAGAACAGTGTGAGCGAGAACAGTGTGACTAGCAAGAACAGAGAACAGTGCGAGCGAGAACAGTGCGAGCAAAAACAGTGCGAGCAAGAACAGTTCGAGCAAGAACAGTGCGAGCGAAAACAGTGCAAGCGAGAACAGTGCGAGCGTGAACAGTGCGAGCGTGAAAGCGAGAACAGTGCGAGCGAGAACAGTGCGAGCGTGAACAGTGCGAGCATGAAAAGTGTGAGCGTGAACAGTGCGAGAACAGTGCGAGTGAGAACAGTGCGAGCATGAACAGTGTGAGTGAGAACAGTGCGAGTGGAACAGTGTGAGTGAGAACAGTGTGAGCAAGAACAGTGCGAGTGAGAACAGTGTGAGCAAGAAAAGTGCGAGTGTGAACAGTGCGAGCGAGAACAGTGCGAGTGTGAACCGTGCGAGCGAGAACAGTGTGAGTGTGAACAGTGCGAGCGTGAACAGTGCGAGCGTGAACAGAGAGAGCGTGAACAGTGCGAGCGTGAACAGTGCGAGCGTGAACAGAGAGAGCGTGAACAGAGAGAGCGTGAACAGTGCGAGCGTGAACAGAGAGAGCATGAACAGAGAGAGCATGAACAGTACGAGCGTGAACAGAGAGAGCGTGAACAGAGAGAGCATGAACAGTGCGAGCGAGAACAGTGCGAGCGTGAACAGTGTGAGCGTGAACAGTGCGAGCGTGAACAGTGCGAGCGAGAACAGTGCGAGTGAGAACAGTGCGAGCATGAACAGTGCGAGCAGGAACAGTGCGAGTGGGAACAGTGTGAGCCGTGAACAGTGTGAGCGAGAACAGAGCGAGCGTGAACAGTGCGGGCGTGAACAGTGCGGGCGAGAACAGTGTGAGCAAGAACAGTGCGAGCGAGAACAGAGCGAGCGAGAACAGTGTGAGCGTGAACAGTGTGAGCGTGAACAGTGCGAGCGTGAACAGTGCGAGCGAGAACAGTGCGAGTGAGAACAGTGCGAGCGTGAACAGTGCGAGCAGGAACAGTGCGAGTGGGAACAGTGTGAGCCGTGAACAGTGTGAGCGAGAACAGAGCGAGCGTGAACAGTGCGGGCGTGAACAGTGCGGGCGAGAACAGTGTGAGCAAGAACAGTGCGAGCGAGAACAGAGCGAGCGAGAACAGTGTGAGCGAGAACAGTGTGAGCCGTGAATAGTGCGAACGAGAACAGTGCGAGCGAGAACAGAGCAAGCGAGAATAGAGCGAGCGAGAACAGTGCGAGTGAGAACAGTGTGAGTAAGAACAGAGCGACTAGTGAGAACAGTGCGAGCGAGAACAGTGTGACTAGCGAGAACAGTGCGAGCAAGAACAGTGCGAGCAAGAACAGTGCGAGCGAGAACAGATCGAGCGAGAACAGTGCGGGTGTGAACAGTGCGAGCGAGAACAGTGCGACTAGCAAGAACAGAGAACAGTGCAAGCGAGAACAGTGTGAGCTTGAACAGTGCGAGCGAGAACAGTGTGACTAGCGAGAACAGTGCGAGCGAGAACAGTGTGACTAGCACAAACAGCAAACAGTGTGAGCGAGAACAGAGTGAGCGAGAACAGTGCAAGCGAGAACAGTGCGACTAGCAAGAACAGAGAACAGTGCGAGCAAGAACAGTGTGAGTGGAACAGTGCGAGCGAGAACAGTGTGACTAGCAAGAACAGAGAACAGTGCGAGCGAGAACAATGTGAGTGAGAACAGTGCGAGTGGAACAGTGTGAGCGAGAATAGTTCGAGAGAGAACAGTGTGAGCGAGAACAGTGCAAGCGAGAACAGTGTGACTAGCAAGAACAGAGAACAGTGTGAGCGAGAACAATGTGAGTGAGAACAGTGCAAGTGGAACAGTGCGAGCGAGAACAGTTCGAGCGAGAACAGTGCGAGCGAGAACAGTGCGAGCAAGAACAGTGTGAGTGAGAACAGTCTGAGCAGAACAGTGTGAGTGGGAACAGTGTGAATGAGAACAGTGCGAGCGAGAACAGTGCAAGCGAGAACAGAGCGAGCAAGACCAGTGTGAGCGAGAACAGTGTGAGCGAGAACAGTGTGACTAGCAAGAACAGAGAACAGTGCGAGCGAGAACAGTGCGAGCGAAAACAGTGCTAGCAAGAACAGTTCGAGCAAGAACAGTGCGAGCAAAAACAGTGCAAGCGAGAACAGTGCGAGCGTGAACAGTGCGAGCATGAAAGCAAGAACAGTGCGAGCGAGAACAGTGCGAGCGAAAACAGTGCGAGCGTGAACAGTGCGAGCATGAAAAGTGCGAGCGTGAACAGTGCGAGAACAGTGCGAGCGAGAACAGTGCGAGCATGAACAGTGTGAGTGAGAACAGTGCGAGTGGAACAGTGTGAGTGAGAACAGTGTGAGCAAGAACAGTGCGAGTGAGAACAGTGTGAGCAAGAACAGTGCGAGTGTGAACAGTGCGAGCGAGAACAGTGCGAGTGTGAACCGTGCGAGCGAAAACAGTGTGAGTGTGAACAGTGTGAGCAAGAACAGTGCGAGCATGAACAGTGCGGGCGAGAACAGTGCGGGCGTGAACAGTGCGGGCGAGAACAGAGAGAGCGTGAACAGTGCGAGCGTGAACAGTGGGAGCGTGAACAGTTTACCAAATTCTAACATCATATATGCTGCTCAGAAAGAACAGTTTACCAAATTCTAACATAATATATGCTGCTCAGAAAGAACAGTTTACCAAATTCTAACATAATATATGCTGCTCAGAAAGAACAGTTTACCAATTCTAACATCATATATGCTGCTCAGAGAGAATGGTTAACCAAATTATAACATCATATATGCTGCTCAGGGCAAACAGTTAACCAAATTCTAACATCATATATGCTGCTCAGAGAGAACAGTTTACCAAATTCTAACATAATATATGCTGCTCAGGGCAAACAGTTTACCAAATTCTAACATCATATATGCTGCTCAGAGAGAACAGTTTACCAAAGTCTAACATAATATATGCTGCTCAGGGCAAATAGTTTACCAAAGTCTAACATCATATATGCTGCTCAGAAAGAACAGTTTACCAAATTCTAACATAATATATGCTGCTCAGAGAGAAACGTTAACCAAATTCTAACATAATATATGCTGCTCAGAAAGAACAGTTTACCAAATTCTAACATAATATATGCTGCTCAGAGCAAACAGTTTACCAAATTCTAACATAATATATGCTGCTCAGAGCAAACAGTTTACCAAATTCTAACATAATATATGCTGCTCAGAGAGAACAGTTTACCAAAGTCTAACATAATATATGCTGCTCAGAAAGAACAGTTTACCAATTCTAACATCATATATGCTGCTCAGAGAGAATGGTTAACCAAATTCTAACATCATATATGCTGCTCAGGGCAAACAGTTAACCAAATTCTAACATCATATATGCTGCTCAGAGAGAACAGTTTACCAAATTCTAACATAATATATGCTGCTCAGGGCAAACAGTTTACCAAATTCTAACATCATATATGCTGCTCAGAGAGAACAGTTTACCAAAGTCTAACATAATATATGCTGCTCAGGGCAAATAGTTTACCAAAGTATAACATCATATATGCTGCTCAGAAAGAACAGTTTACCAAATTCTAACATAATATATGCTGCTCAGAGAGAAACGTTAACCAAATTCTAACATAATATATGCTGCTCAGAAAGAACAGTTTACCAAATTCTAACATCATATATGCTGCTCAGAAAGAACAGTTTACCAAATTATAACATCATATATGCTGCTCAGAGAGAACAGTTACCAAATTCTAACATAATATATGCTGCTCAGAAAGAACAATTTACCAAATTCTAACATCATATATGCTGCTCAGGGCAAACAGTTTACCAAATTCTAACATCATATATGCTGCTCAGGGCAAACAGTTTACCAAAGTCTAACATCATATATGCTGCTCAGTAAGAATTTGACAAAATGTTCTTGCTTGCACCACTCTCCCATTAATTATAATGTACAAATACACATAGTGGGTATCGCAGTATAAACATTGTGATTTCATTGTAGACAACAGACTATCTGCGCTATTATGTGTTACCAATGCAACGTATGATTGCTTCATCAGACAACGGGGATGTTACAGTAACAGATCTCGGTAGAAATCATCAGCTGATCATCAACAGTCAGCACTGGAATAAGGTAACACTATCGTGTCATTGCATTTCCGTTTTACAAATTGCATGATCAATTAATGTTATATTCAAGGAGAGATTGATGGAAAGCAAGAGTCAGCAGATTATTTTGGCAATCTAGCACATTTGTGTACATTTTTACCACTTTCGGAAAGTTTAACAAGGAAGAGTATGCTATTCACAAGGGTGGTAACCGGGGCTTCCAAAAACTTCCAGTCCAGGACCGAATATTAAACTGGAGACCGGTTGCAGCAACCAAAAACTCATAAAAAATCAGTCCAGAAAATTCTTGAAAAATCCAAGAAATCGGTCAAATTCATTTTTCTAGCAAACCTAAATTGGTAAATATAATATCTTGATAAGGTGTATGCATTGTTTTTTTTGTTTTGGTTTTTTAAATTACGTTTATTTAACGTCACTAACGGTTGCCCATATGAGAGACGGGCAGTTTACCTAACAACACCTTTCCTGGGCAGGCTCCTGTGGTTAATCAGTACTTGGTGGACCAACCTCCATAAAAAACTGCCAACTTTTTCATATAGAGAGACACAGGTCTAAGCGGGGCTCAAACCCATGACTATCAGTGATGATAGGTTAGAGTGGTATACAAGTTAGCGACAAAAACCACTCGATGATATATGGCTCAAAAGTATGCTGGCAAAACAGAAATAAAAGTTTCGTTGTTGTTACTGCAGAAATGTGTAAAAACGCTCTCTTAATAGCTACATTCCAAAACTCGTTTTATAAAATATGGTATGAAATGTGCACTCGTAGAATATAGTATGAAATGTGCACTCATAGAATATGGTATGAAATGTGCACTCGTAGAATATGGTATGAAATGTGCACTTGTAGAATATGGTATGAAATGAGCACAGTAGAATATGGTATGAAATGTGCACTCGTAGAATATGGTATGAAATGTGCACTTGTAGAATATGGTATGAAATGAGCACAGTAGAATATGGTATGAAATGTGCACTCGTAGAATATGGTATGAAATGTGCACTTGTAGAATATGGTATGAAATGAGCACAGTAGAATATGGTATGAAATGTGCACTCGTAGAATATGGTATGAAATGTGCACTTGTAGAATATGGTATGAAATGAGCACAGTAGAATATGGTATGAAATGTGCACTCGTAGAATATGGTATGAAATGTGCACTTGTAGAATATGGTATGAAATGAGCACAGTAGAATATGGTATGAAATGTGCACTCGTAGAATATGGTATGAAATGAGCACTCGTAGAATATGGTATGAAATGTGCACTCATAGAATATGGTATGAAATGTGCACTCATAGAATATGGTATGAAATGAGCACAGTAGAATATGGTATGAAATGAGCACTTGTGTAATATAGTATGAAATGAGCACAGTAGAATATGGTATGAAATGTGCACTTGTAGAATATGGTATGAGATGAGCACAGTAGAATATGGTATGAAATGAGCACAGTAGAATATTGTATGAAATGAGCACTTGTGTAATATGGTATGAAATGAGCACTCGTAGAATATGGTATGAAATGTGCACTCGTAGAATATGGTATGAAATGTGCACTCGTAGAATATGGTATGAAATGAGCACTCATAGAATATGGTATGAAATGTGCACTCGTAGAATATGGTATGAAATGTGCACAGTAGAATATGGTATGAAATGAGCACAGTAGAATATGGTATGAAATGAGCACTTGTGTAATATGGTATGAAATGAGCACTCGTAGAATATGGTATGAAATGTGCACAGTAGAATATGGTATGAAATGAGCACTTGTGTAATATGGTATGAAATGTGCACTCGTAGAATATGGTATGAAATGAGCACTTGTAGAATATGGTATGAAATTAGCACTTGTGTAATATGGTATGAAATGAGCACTTGTAGAATATGGTATGAAATGAGCACAGTAGAATATGGTATGAAATGTGCACTCGTAGAATATGGTATGAAATGTGCACTCGTAGAATATGGTATGAAATGTGCACTCGTAGAATATGGTATGAAATGAGCACTCGTAGAATATGGTATGAAATGTGCACTCATAGAATATGGTATGAAATGTGCACTCATAGAATATGGTATGAAATGAGCACAGTAGAATATGGTATAAAATGAGCACTTGTGTAATATGGTATGAAATGAGCACAGTAGAATATGGTATGAAATGTGCACTTGTAGAATATAGTATGAGATGAGCACAGTAGAATATGGTATGAAATGTGCACTCGTAGAATATCGTATGAAATGAGCACTCGTAGAATATGGTATGAAATGTGCACTCGTAGAATATGGTATGAAATGTGCACTCGTAGAATATGGTATGAAATGAGCACTTGTGAAATATGGTATGAAATGTGCACTCATAGAATATGGTATGAAATGAGCACTTGTAGAATATGGTATGAAATGTGCACTTGTAGAATATAGTATGAAATGAGCACTCATAGAATATGGTATGAAATGTGCACTCGTAGAATATGGTATGAAATGTGCACTCGTAGAATATGGTATGAAATGTGCACTCGTAGAATATGGTATGAAATGTGCACTTGTATAATATGGTATGAAATGAGCACAGTAGAATATGGTATGAAATGTGCACTTGTAGAATATGGTATGAAATGTGCACAGTAGAATATGGTATGAAATGAGCACTTGTGTAATATGGTATGAAATGTGCACTTGTAGAATATAGTATGAAATGAGCACTCATAGAATATTGTATGAAATGTGCACTCGTAGAATATGGTATGAAATGAGCACTTGTGAAATATGGTATGAAATGTGCACTCATAGAATATGGTATGAAATGAGCACTTGTAGAATATGGTATGAAATGTGCACTTGTAGAATATGGTATGAAATGAGCACTCATAGAATATGGTATGAAATGTGCACTCGTAGAATATGGTATGAAATGTGCACTCATAGAATATGGTATGAAATGTGCACTCGTAGAATATGGTATGAAATGTGCACTCGTAGAATATGGTATGAAATGTGCACTTGTAGAATATTGTATGAAATGAGCACAGTAGAATATGGTATGAAATGTGCACTCGTAGAATATGTTATGAAATGTGCACTTGTAGAATATAGTATGAAATTTGCACTCATAGAATATGGTATGAAATGTGCACTCATAGAATATGGTATGAAATGTGCACTCATAGAATATGGTATGAAATGTGCACTTGTAGACTATGGTATGAAATGAGCACAGTAGAATATGGTATGAAATGTGCACTTGTAGAATATGGTATGAAATGTGCACAGTAGAATATGGTATGAAATGAGCACTTGTGTAATATGGTATGAAATGTGCACTTGTAGAATATGGTATGAAATGAGCACTCATAGAATATGGTATGAAATGTGCACTCGTAGAATATTGTATGAAATGAGCACTTGTGTAATATGGTATGTAATGTGCACTCATAGAATATGGTATGAAATGAGCACTTGTAGAATATAGTATGAAATGAGCACTCATAGAATATGGTATGAAATGTGCACTCGTAGAATATGGTATGAAATGTGCACTCATAGAATATGGTATGAAATGTGCACTCATAGAATATGGTATGAAATGTGCACTCGTAGAATATGGTATGAAATGTGCACTTGTAGAATATGGTATGAAATGAGCACAGTAGAATATGGTATGAAATGTGAACTCGTAGAATATGTTATGAAATGTGCACTTGTAGAATATGGTATGAAATGTGCACTCGTAGAATATAGTATGAAATGTGCACTCATAGAATATGGTATGAAATGTGCACTCATAGAATATGGTATGAAATGTGCACTCGTAGAATATGGTATGAAATGTGCACTTGTAGAATATGGTATGAAATGAGCACAGTAGAATATGGTATGAAATGTGCACTCGTAGAATATGGTATGAAATGTGCACTTGTAGAATGTGGTATGAAATGAGCACAGTAGAATATAGTATGAAATGTGCACTCGTAGAATATGGTATGAAATGTGCACTTGTAGAATATGGTATGAAATGAGCACTCATAGAATATGGTATGAAATGTGCACCGTAGAATATGGTATGAAATGTGCACTCGTAGAATATGGTATGAAATGAGCACTCGTAGAATATGGTATGAAATGTGCACTCATAGAATATGGTATGAAATGTGCACTCATAGAATATGGTATGAAATGAGCACAGTAGAATATGGTATGAAATGAGCACTTGTGTAATATAGTATGAAATGAGCACAGTAGAATATGGTATGAAATGTGCACTTGTAGAATATGGTATGAGATGAGCACAGTAGAATATGGTATGAAATGAGCACAGTAGAATATGGTATGAAATGAGCACTTGTGTAATATGGTATGAAATGAGCACTCGTAGAATATGGTATGAAATGTGCACTCGTAGAATATGGTATGAAATGTGCACTCGTAGAATATGGTATGAAATGAGCACTCATAGAATATGGTATGAAATGTGCACTCGTAGAATATGGTATGAAATGTGCACAGTAGAATATGGTATGAAATGAGCACAGTAGAATATGGTATGAAATGAGCACTTGTGTAATATGGTATGAAATGAGCACTCGTAGAATATGGTATGAAATGTGCACAGTAGAATATGGTATGAAATGAGCACTTGTGTAATATGGTATGAAATGTGCACTCGTAGAATATGGTATGAAATGAGCACTTGTAGAATATGGTATGAAATTAGCACTTGTGTAATATGGTATGAAATGAGCACTTGTAGAATATGGTATGAAATGAGCACAGTAGAATATGGTATGAAATGTGCACTCGTAGAATATGGTATGAAATGTGCACTCGTAGAATATGGTATGAAATGTGCACTCGTAGAATATGGTATGATATGAGCACTCGTAGAATATGGTATGAAATGTGCACTCATAGAATATGGTATGAAATGTGCACTCATAGAATATGGTATGAAATGAGCACAGTAGAATATGGTATGAAATGAGCACTTGTGTAATATGGTATGAAATGAGCACAGTAGAATATGGTATGAAATGTGCACTTGTAGAATATAGTATGAGATGAGCACAGTAGAATATGGTATGAAATGTGCACTCGTAGAATATGGTATGAAATGTGCACTCATAGAATATCGTATGAAATGAGCACTCGTAGAATATGGTATGAAATGTGCACTCGTAGAATATGGTATGAAATGTGCACTCGTAGAATATGGTATGAAATGAGCACTCATAGAATATGGTATGAAATGTGCACTCGTAGAATATGGTATGAAATGTGCACAGTAGAATATGATATGAAATGAGCACAGTAGAATATGGTATGAAATGAGCACTTGTGTAATATGGTATGAAATGAGCACTCGTAGAATATGGTATGAAATGTGCACAGTAGAATATGGTATGAAATGAGCACTTGTGTAATATGGTATGAAATGTGCACTCGTAGAATATGGTATGAAATGAGCACTTGTAGAATATGGTATGAAATTAGCACTTGTGTAATATGGTATGAAATGAGCACTTGTGTAATATGGTATGAAATGAGCACTTGTAGAATATGGTATGAAATGAGCACAGTAGAATATGGTATGAAATGAGCACTTGAGTAATATGGTATGAAATGAGCACAGTAGAATATTGTATGAAATGTGCACTCATAGAATATAGTATGAAATGAGCACTCGCAGAATATGGTATGAAATGTGCACTTGTAGAATATGGTATGAAATGTGCACAGTAGAATATGGTATGAAATGAGCACTTGTGTAATATGGTATGAAATATGCACTTGTAGAATATGGTATGAAATGAGCACTCATAGAATATGGTATGAAATGTGCACTCGTAGAATATGGTATGAAATGAGCACTTGTGTAATATGGTATGAAATGTGCACTCATAGAATATGGTATGAAATGAGCACTTGTAGAATATGGTATGAAATGAGCACTTGTGTAATATGGTATGAAATGAGCACTCGTAGAATATGGTATGAAATGTGCACAGTAGAATATGGTATGAAATGAGCACTTGTGTAATATGGTATGAAATGTGCACTCGTAGAATATGGTATGAAATGAGCACTTGTAGAATATGGTATGAAATTAGCCCTTGTGTAATATGGTATGAAATGAGCACTTGTGTAATATGGTATGAAATGAGCACTTGTAGAATATGGTATGAAATGAGCACAGTAGAATATGGTATGAAATGAGCACTTGAGTAATATGGTATGAAATGAGCACAGTAGAATATTGTATGAAATGTGCACTCATAGAATATAGTATGAAATGAGCACTCGCAGAATATGGTATGAAATGTGCACTTGTAGAATATGGTATGAAATGTGCACAGTAGAATATGGTATGAAATGAGCACTTGTGTAATATGGTATGAAATATGCACTTGTAGAATATGGTATGAAATGAGCACTCATAGAATATGGTATGAAATGTGCACTCGTAGAATATGGTATGAAATGAGCACTTGTGTAATATGGTATGAAATGTGCACTCATAGAATATGGTATGAAATGAGCACTTGTAGAATATGGTATGAAATGTGCACTTGTAGAATATGGTATGAAATGATCACTCATAGAATATGGTATGAAATGTGCACTCGTAGAATATCGTATGAAATGTGCACTCGTAGAATATGGTATGAAATGTGCACTCGTAGAATATGGTATGAAATGTGCACTTGTAGAATATGGTATGAAATGTGCACAGTAGAATATGGTATGAAATGAGCACTTGTGTAATATGGTATGAAATGTGCACTTGTAGAATATAGTATGAAATGAGCACTCATAGAATATTGTATGAAATGTGCACTCGTAGAATATGGTATGAAATGAGCACTTGTGTAATATGGTATGAAATGTGCACTCATAGAATATGGTATGAAATGAGCACTTGTAGAATATGGTATGAAATGTGCACTTGTAGAATATGGTATGAAATGAGCACTCATAGAATATGGTATGAAATGTGCACTCATAGAATATAGTATGAAATGTGCACAGTAGAATATGGTATGAAATGTGCACAGTAGAATATGGTATAAAATGAGCACTTGTGTAATATGGTATGAAATATGCACTTGTAGAATATGGTATGAAATGAGCACTCATAGAATATGGTATGAAATGTGCACTCGTAGAATATGGTATGAAATGAGCACTTGTGTAATATGGTATGAAATGTGCACTCATAGATTATGGTATGAAATGAGCACTTGTAGAATATGGTATGAAATGTGCACTTGTAGAATATAGTATGAAATGAGCACTCATAGAATATGGTATGAAATGTGCACTCGTAGAATATGGTATGAAATGTGCACTCGTAGAATATGGTATGAAATGTGCACTCGTAGAATATGGTATGAAATGTGCACTTGTATAATATGGTATGAAATGAGCACAGTAGAATATGGTATGAAATGTGCACTTGTAGAATATGGTATGAAATGTGCACAGTAGAATATGGTATGAAATGAGCACTTGTGTAATATGGTATGAAATGTGCACTTGTAGAATATAGTATGAAATGAGCACTCATAGAATATTGTATGAAATGTGCACTCGTAGAATATGGTATGAAATGAGCACTTGTGTAATATGGTATGAAATGTGCACTCATAGAATATGATATGAAATGTGCACTTGTAGAATATGGTATGAAATGAGCACTCGTAGAATATGGTATGAAATGTGCACTCGTAGAATATGGTATGAAATGTGCACTCGTAGAATATGGTATGAAATGTGCACTTGTAGAATATTGTATGAAATGAGCACAGTAGAATATGGTATGAAATGTGCACTCGTAGAATATGTTATGAAATGTGCACTTGTAGAATATAGTATGAAATTTGCACTCATAGAATATGGTATGAAATGTGCACTCATAGAATATGGTATGAAATGTGCACTCATAGAATATGGTATGAAATGTGCACTTGTAGAATATGGTATGAAATGAGCACAGTAGAATATGGTATGAAATGTGCACTTGTAGAATATGGTATGAAATGTGCACAGTAGAATATGGTATGAAATGAGCACTTGTGTAATATGGTATGAAATGTGCACTTGTAGAATATGGTATGAAATGAGCACTCATAGAATATGGTATGAAATGTGCACTCGTAGAATATTGTATGAAATGAGCACTTGTGTAATATGGTATGAAATGTGCACTCATAGAATATGGTATGAAATGAGCACTTGTAGAATATAGTATGAAATGAGCACTCATAGAATATGGTATGAAATGTGCACTCGTAGAATATGGTATGAAATGAGCACTTGTGTAATATGGTATGAAATGTGCACTCATAGAATATGGTATGAAATGAGCACTTGTAGAATATAGTATGAAATGAGCACTCATAGAATATGGTATGAAATGTGCACTCGTAGAATATGGTATGAAATGAGCACTTGTGTAATATGGTATGAAATGTGCACTCATAGAATATGGTATGAAATGAGCACTTGTAGAATATAGTATGAAATGAGCACTCATAGAATATGGTATGAAATGTGCACTCGTAGAATATGGTATGAAATGAGCACTTGTGTAATATGGTATGAAATGTGCACTCATAGAATATGGTATGAAATGAGCACTTGTAGAATATGGTATGAAATGTGCACTCATAGAATATGGTATGAAATGTGCACTCGTAGAATATGGTATGAAATGTGCACTTGTAGAATATGGTATGAAATGAGCACAGTAGAATATGGTATGAAATGTGCACTCGTAGAATATGGTATGAAATGTGCACTTGTAGAATATGGTATGAAATGTGCACTCATAGAATATAGTATGAAATTTGCACTCATAGAATATGGTATGAAATGTGCACTCATAGAATATGGTATGAAATGAGCACAGTAGAATATGGTATGAAATGTGCACAGTAGAATATGGTATGAAATGAGCACAGTAGAATATGGTATGAAATGTGCACAGTAGAATATGGTATGAAATGTGCACTCGTAGAATATGGTATGAAATGTGCACAGTAGAATATGGTATGAAATGTGCACTCATAGAATATGGTATGAAATGTGCACTCGTAGAATATGGTATGAAATGTGCACTCATAGAATATGGTATGAAATATGCACAGTAGAATATGGTATGAAATGTGCACAGTAGAATATGGTATGAAATGAGCACTTGTAGAATATGGTATGAAATGAGCACTCGTAGAATATGGTATGAAATGTGCACTTGTGTAATATTGTATGAAATGTGCACTTGTAGAATATGGTATAAAATGTGCACTTGTGTAATATGGTATGAAATGAGCACTCATAGAATATGGTATGAAATGTGCACTTGTGTAATATGGTATGAAATGTGCACTTGTAGAATATGGTATGAAATGTGCACTTGTGTAATATGGTATGAAATGAGCACAGTAGAATATGGTGTGAAATGAGCACTTGTGTAATATGGTATGAAATGAGCACTTGTGTAATATGGTATGAAATGTGCACTTGTAGAATATGGTATGCAATGAGCACTTGTGTAATATGGTATGAAATGAGCACTTGTAGAATATGGTATGAAATGAGCACAGTAGAATATGGTATGAAATGAGCACTTGTGTAATATGGTATGAAATGAGCACTTGTAGAATATGGTATGAAATGAGCACAGTAGAATATGGTATGAAATGAGCACTTGTGTAATATGGTATGAAATGAGCACTTGTGTAATATGGTATGAAATGAGCACTTGTAGAATATGGTATGAAATGAGCACAGTAGAATATGGTATGAAATGAGCACTTGTGTAATATGGTATGAAATGAGCACAGTAGAATATGGTATGAAATGTGCACTTGTAGAATATGGTATGAAATGTGCACAGTAGAATATGGTATGACATGAGCACTTGTGTAATATGGTATGAAATGTGCACTTGTAGAATATAGTATGAAATGAGCACTCATAGAATATAGTATGAAATGTGCACTCGTAGAATATTGTATGAAATGAGCACTTGTGTAATATGGTATGAAATGTGCACTCATAGAATATGGTATGAAATGAGCACTTGTAGAATATGGTATGAAATGTGCACTTGTAGAATATAGTATGAAATGAGCACTCATAGAATATGGTATGAAATGTGCACTCGTAGAATATGGTATGAAATGTGCACTCATAGAATATGGTATGAAATGTGCACTCGTAGAATATGGTATGAAATGTGCACTCGTAGAATATGGTATGAAATGTGCACTTATAGAATATAGTATGAAATGAGCACAGTAGAATATGGTATGAAATGTGCACTCGTAGAATATGTTATGAAATGTGCACTTGTAGAATATGGTATGAAATGTGCACTCATAGAATATAGTATGAAATTTGCACTCATAGAATATGGTATGAAATGTGCACTCATAGAATATGGTATGAAATGTGCACTCATAGAATATGGTATGAAATGTGCACTCATAGAATATGGTATGAAATGTGCACTCGTAGAATATGGTATGAAATGTGCACTTGTAGAATATGGTATGAAATGAGCACAGTAGAATATGGTATGAAATGTGCACTCGTAGAATATGTTATGAAATGTGCACTTGTAGAATATGGTATGAAATGAGCACAGTAGAATATGGTATGAAATGTGCACTCGTAGAATATGGTATGAAATGTGTACTTGTAGAATATGGTATGAAATGAGCACAGTAGAATATGGTATGAAATGAGCACAGTAGAATATGGTATGAAATATGCACTCGTAGAATATGGTATGAAATGAGCACAGTAGAATATAGTATGAAATGAGCACAGTAGAATATGGTATGAAATGAGCACTTGTGTAATATGGTATGAAATTAGCACGGTAGAATATGGTATGAAATGAGCACTTGTGTAATATGGTATGAAATAAGCACTTGTAGAATATGGTATGAAATGAGCACAGTAGAATATGGTATGAAATGAGCACTTGTGTAATATGGTATGAAATGAGCACAGTAGAATATGGTATGAAATGTGCACTTGTAGAATATGGTATGAAATGAGCACTTGTAGAATATGGTATGAAATGTGCACTCATAGAATATGGTATGAAATGTGCACAGTAGAATATGGTATGAAATGAGCACAGTAGAATATAGTATGAAATGAGCACTTGTGTAATATAGTATGAAATGAGCACTCGTAGAATATGGTATGAAATGTGCACAGTAGAATATGGTATGTAATGAGCACTTGTAGAATATGGTATGAAATGAGCACAGTAGAATATGGTATGAAATGTGCACTCGTAGAATATGGTATGAAATGTGCACTTGTAGAATATGGTATGAAATGAGCACAGTAGAATATGGTATGAAATGTGCACTCGTAGAATATGGTATGAAATGTGTACTTGTAGAATATGGTATGAAATGAGCACAGTAGAATATGGTATGAAATGAGCACAGTAGAATATGGTATGAAATGTGCACTCGTAGAATATGGTATGAAATGAGCACAGTAGAATATAGTATGAAATGAGCACAGTAGAATATGGTATGAAATGAGCACTTGTGTAATATGGTATGAAATTAGCACGGTAGAATATGGTATGAAATGAGCACTTGTGTAATATGGTATGAAATGAGCACTTGTAGAATATGGTATGAAATGAGCACAGTAGAATATGGTATGAAATGAGCACTTGTGTAATATGGTATGAAATGAGCACAGTAGAATATGGTATGAAATGTGCACTTGTAGAATATGGTATGAAATGAGCACTTGTAGAATATGGTATGAAATGTGCACTCATAGAATATGGTATGAAATGTGCACAGTAGAATATGGTATGAAATGAGCACAGTAGAATATAGTATGAAATGAGCACTTGTGTAATATGGTATGAAATGAGCACTCGTAGAATATGGTATGAAATGTGCACAGTAGAATATGGTATGTAATGAGCACTTGTGTAATATGGTATGAAATGTGCAATCATAGAATATGGTATGAAATGTGCACTCGTAGAATATGGTATGAAATGTTCACTCATAGAATATGGTATGAAATGTTCACTCGTAGAATATGGTATGAAATGTGCACAGTAGAATATGGTATGAAATGAGCACAGTAGTATATGGTATGAAATGAGCACAGTAGAATATGGTATGTAATGTGCACTCATAGAATATGGTATGAAATGTGCACTCATAGAATATGATATGAAATGAGCACAGTAGAATATGGTATGAAATGAGCACTTGTGTAATATGGTATGAAATGAGCACTCGTAGAATATGGTATGAAATGTGCACAGTAGAATATGGTATGAAATGAGCACTTGTGTAATATGGTATGAAATGTGCACTCATAGAATATGGTATGAAATGAGCACTTGTAGAATATGGTATGAAATTAGCACTTGTAGAATATGGTATGAAATGAGCACATGAATATGGTATGAAATGAGCACTAGTAGAATATGGTATGAAATGAGCACAGTGGAATATGGTATGAAATGAGCACTTGTGTAATATGGTATGAAATGAGCACTTGTAGAATATGGTATGAAATGTGCACAGTAGAATATGGTATGAAATGAGCACTTGTGTAATATGTATGAAATGGCACTAGAATATGGTATGAAATGGCACTTAAATATGGTATAAATGCACCGTAGAATATGGTATGAATGTGCACTTGTAGAATATGGTATGAAATGAGCACAGTAGAATATGGTATGAAATGTGCACTCATAGAATATGGTATGAAATGAGCATAGTAGAATATGGTATGAAATGTGCACTCAGTATGAAATGTGCACTTGTAGAATATGGTATGAAATGAGCACAGTAGAATATGGTATGAAATGTGCACTCATAGAATATGGTATGAAATGAGCACAGTAGAATATGGTATGAAATGTGCACTCATAGAATATGGTATGAAATGAGCACAGTAGAATATGGTATGAAATGTGCACTCATAGAATATGGTATGAAATGAGCACAATAGAATATGGTATGAAATGTGCACTCATAGAATATGGTATGAAATGTGCACAGTAGAATATGGTATGAAATGTGCACAGTAGAATATGGTATGAAATGAGCACCATAGAATATAGTATGAAATGAGCACAGTAGAATATGGTATGAAATGGCACTTGTAATATGGTATGAAATGTGCACTTGTAGAATATGGTATGAAATGAGCACTTGTAGAATATGGTATGAAATGAGCACTTGTGTAATATGGTATGAAATGAGCATTAAATGGTATGAAATGGCACATAGAATATGGTATGAAATGTGCACAGTAGAATATGGTATGAAATGAGCACAGTAGAATATGGTATGAAATGTGCACAGTAGAATATGGTATGAAATGTGCACTCGTAGAATATGGTATGAAATGTGCACAGTAGAATATGGTATGAAATGTGCACTCATAGAATATGGTATGAAATGTGCACTCGTAGAATATGGTATGAAATGTGCACTCATAGAATATGGTATGAAATATGCACAGTAGAATATGGTATGAAATGTGCACAGTAGAATATGGTATGAAATGAGCACTTGTAGAATATGGTATGAAATGAGCACCGTAGAATATGGTATGAAATGTGCACTTGTGTAATATTGTATGAAATGTGCACTTGTAGAATATGGTATAAAATGTGCACTTGTGTAATATGGTATGAAATGAGCACTCATAGAATATGGTATGAAATGTGCACTTGTGTAATATGGTATGAAATGTGCACTTGTAGAATATGGTATGAAATGTGCACTTGTGTAATATGGTATGAAATGAGCACAGTAGAATATGGTGTGAAATGAGCACTTGTGTAATATGGTATGAAATGAGCACTTGTGTAATATGTATGAAATGTGCACTTGTAGAATATGGTATGCAATGAGCACTTGTGTAATATGGTATGAAATGAGCACTTGTAGAATATGGTATGAAATGAGCACAGTAGAATATGGTATGAAATGAGCACTTGTGTAATATGGTATGAAATGAGCACTTGTAGAATATGGTATGAAATGAGCACAGTAGAATATGGTATGAAATGAGCACTTGTGTAATATAGTATGAAATGAGCACAGTAGAATATGGTATGAAATGTGCACTTGTGTAATATGGTATGAAATGAGCACAGTAGAATATGGTATGAAATGAGCACTTGTGTAATATGGTATGAAATGAGCACAGTAGATTATGGTATGAAATGAGCACTTGTGTAATATGGTATGAAATGTGCACTCATAGAATATGGTATGAAATGAGCACTTGTATAATATGGTATGAAATGTGCACTTGTGTAATATGGTATGAAATGTGCACTCATAGAATATGGTATGAAATGTGCACTCGTAGAATATGGTATGAAATGTGCACTTGTAGAATATGGTATGAAATGTGCACTCGTAGAATATGGTATTAAATGTTCACTCATAGAATATGGTATGAAATGTTCACTCGTAGAATATGGTATGAAATGTGCACAGTAGAATATGGTATGAAATGAGCACAGTAGAATATGGTATGAAATGAGCACAGTAGAATATGGTATGTAATGTGCACTCATAGAATATGGTATGAAATGTGCACTCATAGAATATGATATGAAATGAGCACAGTAGAATATGGTATGAAATGAGCACTTGTGTAATATGGTATGAAATGAGCACTCGTAGAATATGGTATGAAATGTGCACAGTAGAATATGGTATGAAATGAGCACTTGTGTAATATGGTATGAAATGTGCACTCGTAGAATATGGTATGAAATGAGCACTTGTAGAATATGGTATGAAATGAGCACTTGTGTAATATGGTATGAAATGAGCACTTGTAGAATATGGTATGAAATGAGCACAGTAGAATATGGTATGAAATGAGCACTTGTGTAATATGGTATGAAATGAGCACAGTAGAATATGGTATGAAATGTGCACTCGTAGAATATGGTATGAAATGAGCACTTGTGTAATATTGTATGAAATGAGCACTCGTAGAATATGGTATGAAATGAGCACTCGTAGAATATGGTATGAAATGTGCACTTGTAGAATATGGTATGAAATGAGCACTTGTAGAATATGGTATGAAATGAGCACTCGTAGAATATGGTATGAAATGAGCACTTGTGTAATATGGTATGAAATGTGCACTCATAGAATATGGTATGAAATGAGCACTTGTTGAATATGGTATGAAATGAGCACTCGTAGAATATGGTATGAAATGTGCACTTGTGTAAGATCCGAATAGAATTGCATGAAACCTAGGTTTGTTTTATTAATACCTTTCTGTTGGTGTACAATATTTAGTAAATCTATTGGTGTACAATATTTAGTAAATCTATTGGTGTACAATATTTAGTAAATCTATTGGTGTACAATATTTAGTAAATCTATTGGTGTACAATATTTAGTAAATCTATTGGTGTACAATATTTAGTAAATCTATGTTTATTTTACAGTATACGGTAAATGGGGTTGCAATCGTTAAGGCAGATATGTTCACGTACGGAGGATTGGTGAATGAGATAGGTGGCCTGCTACACCCCATGTTACACGAGTGTGACGAAAATGACAGCACCGTCGACTTTGTAAGTTCCTCAGAATAAGGAATAATTGTTGTGCGTAGCTCGAGGTTTCTGCTAGATGTTCCCTTACGATGCATTTAAATTCCACGAATGAGGCCTCGAGAGTGAATAATATAAGTTGTAATAACTTGTTTTGCAATCGAGCATGTATAAACTACGATGATGAAGAAATAGTCTCCCACAGCTGCCTCTTTTTCATTCTGAGATAAGAGAGTTTTTTCACATCAAATATACAGAATTCACAAAAGCCACAAAATGCATTTTTCGATAAGATATATATTGAAATGCCACACTTAGCGTCCATATTCCCCCATACCACAAGTGTTTTAACACACCGCTTCCCGTCTTTATAAGTGAGTGCTAATAACAAAACATTTATATCAAATATAGCCCCTTTTGACCTGATTAAACCCAACATTATTTTACAACTTCATGATAACCTGAAATCATATACTAACCCGTTAATGTTTAGATCAAAATGAAATGAAATGAGAACCATGTTTTTAGATTATACACCAATATATACAGATGGATCTAAAGCCGGCAACAAAGTTGGCTGTGCTGCTGTCAGTAAATTACATAATTCTAAATTACGGCTACCTGATCATGTGTCTATATTTTCAGCAGAAGTAGAGGCTATTGATTTAGCCTTGAATTTTGCTGATGCATCACATGATAGAAAATGTATGATCCTTTCAGATTCTTTATCTGTACTGCAATCAGAAAAAAACGTTATTCACAAATTGCTTATTAAGCCCACAGATATTACATCAACTAAACATGTTATATATTGCTGGATACCAATTCATATTGGTATTCGTGGCAATGAAATGGCTGATCAAAGTGTAAAAGATGCACTTAAACTAGACTGTATAAATTCTAAAATACATGTACCATACACTGATGCTAGGCAATCGATTCTTTCTTACAATACTTCAAAATGGCAAATCACTTGGAATAACATACAATTCAATAAACTACAACCAATTAAGCCAAACATTGGTAAATCATCTTTTATTTATCAGTCCAACCGTAGAGAGGAAACAGTAATGTCACGGTTGAGACTTGGACATACCCTGTTTCACACACTCATTTTTATTGAAAAGAGAGGACCCACCATGGTGTATGCCATTCCTCTTATAAATGTTGAACACATCTTAATTCACTGTGTAGATTTAGCACTCGTTCGTCGTAAATATTATACAGTTGTGACAATGAAGGAGCTTTTCGACACTGTTGATTTTAAATACATTATTGCATTTTTAAAAGAATCACATATTTTCCATAAATTGTAAGTTTTACAACTAACGTTTTTTATCATTTTTACAGCTTGATAAACTTTGTTGCAATTGACCTTTCATCATTACAAATTTAATACATACAGTATGTTATCGCGATATAGCCTGAACTGTGCTGATGCGTCGTTAAACCAAATACTCACTCACTCACAAAATATAAACAAATAAAAATGTCTTAAAAATGGTAGCCATAATTACGTTTCAGGTAAGATAGCAAGCACTCTGAACATTTCTTTAACTTGGATTGGCTTGCCAAGCATGCAGTTTATACTTGGTCTCATGTCCATTGGATTGGCTTGCCAAGCATGCAGTTTATACTTGGTCTGATGTCCATTGGTCTGGCTTGCCAATCATGCAGTTTATACTTGGTCTGATGTCCATTGGACTGGCTTGCCAAGCATGCAGTTTATACTTGGTCTCATGTCCATTGAATTGGCTTGCCAAGCATGCAGTTTATACTTGGTCTGATGTCCATTGGTCTGGCTTGCCAAGCATGCAGTTTATACTTGGTCCATTGGACTGGCTTGCCAAGCATGCAGTTTATACTTGGTCTCATGTCCATTGGATTGGCTTGCCAAGCATGCAGTTTATACTTGGTCTCATGTCCATTGGTCTGGCTTGCAAAGCATGCAGTTTATACTTGGTCCATTGGATTGGCTTGCCAAGCATGCAGTTTATACTTGGTCTCATGTCCATTGGATTGGCTTGCCAAGCATGCAGTTTATACTTGGTCTGATGTCCATTGGTCTGGCTTGCCAAGCATGCAGTTTATACTTGGTCCATTGGACTGGCTTGCCAAGCATGCAGTTTATACTTGGTCTCATGTCCATTGGAATGGCTTGCCAAGCATGCAGTTTATACTTGGTCTCATGTCCATTGGTCTGGCTTGCCAAGCATGCAGTTTATACTTGGTCTCATGTCCATTGGTCTGGCTTGCCAAGCTTGCAGTTTATACTTGGTCTCATGTCCATTGGACTGGCTTGCCAAGCATGCAGTTTATACTTGGTCTCATGTCCATTGGACTGGCTTGCCAAGCATGCAGTTTATACTTGGTCTGATGTCCATTGGTCTGGCTTGCCAAGCATGCAGTTTATGCTTGGTCTCATGTCCATTGGATTGGCTTGCCAAGCATGCAGTTTATACTTGGTCTCATGTCCATTGGTCTGGCTTGCCAAGCATGCAGTTTATACTTGGTCTCATGTCCATTGGAATGGCTTGCCAAGCATGCAGTTTATACTTGGTCACATGTCCATTGGAATGGCTTGCCAAGCATACTTGGTCTCATGTCCATTGGTCTGGCTTGCCAAGCATGCAGTTTATACTTGGTCTCATGTCCATTGGACTGGCTTGCCAAGCATGCAGTTTATACTTGGTCTCATGTCCATTGGACTGGCTTGCCAAGCATGCAGTTTATACTTGGTCCATTGGACTGGCTTGCCAAGCATGCAGTTTATACTTGGTCTCATGTCCATTGGAATGGCTTGCCAAGCATGCAGTTTATACTTGGTCTCATGTCCATTGGAATGGCTTGCCAAGCATACTTGGTCTCATGTCCATTGGTCTGGCTTGCCAAGCATGCAGTTTATACTTGGTCTCATGTCCATTAGACTGGCTTGCCAAGCATGCAGTTTATACTTGGTCTCATGTCCATTGGACTGGCTTGCCAAGCATGCAGTTTATACTTGGTCCATTGGACTGGCTTGCCAAGCATGCAGTTTATACTTGGTCCATTGGACTGGCTTGCCAAGCATACTTGGTCTGATGTTCATTTTATCAACCAGTGTTTGCCCAAAAAACACAGATTTCACGAAGTTTGGGGGAGTTGTCTTAAGAGGACAGTAAAAGGACCGTTGTAATGTTATTGTTAAATTATTTAAACAAATCTTTAATCTAAAGTTTCAAATCTTCTGAATGGTTGGAGTAGAATGTAAATTCCAGATTCTACAGATAATACTTTATTACTAATTTGTTTATACCATAATTATGGACTTAGGCCTATACCGGTAGTAATCTTTCTAATAAAGACGATCTATTTTTATACCATCTGGGATTATTGTAGTCTTTTTTTTAAATTAATTAATTAAACTGACTACTTTAACCTCATAGGGCGTAATAAATTAGTTAGGTTGTGTCTGTAGGGGGGGTTCTGGCAGGGAGGAGTGGGTGGTTAGGTTGTGTCTGTAGGGGGGTGGGTGTTCTGGCAGGGAGGAGTGGAATAAATAAGATAATATAAAGTTATAGCAAATAAATAAGATAATATAAAGTTATAGCAAATAAATAAGATAATATAAAGTTATAGCAAATAAATAAGATAATATAAAGTTATAGCAAATAAATAAGATAATATAAAGTTATAGCAAATAAATAAGTTAATATAAAGTTATAGCAAATAAATAAGTTAATATAAAGTTATAGCAAATAAATAAGATAATATAAAGTTATAGCAAATAAATAAGATAATATAAAGTTATAGCAAATAAATAAGATAATATAAAGTTATAGCAAATAAATAAGATAATATAAAGTTATAGCAAATAAATAAGTTAATATAAAGTTATAGCAAATAAATAAGATAATATAAAGTTATAGCAAATAAATAAGATAATATAAAGTTATAGCA
>CM026398.1:60879948-60904337 GCA_014843695.1 Archivesica marissinica | reverse complement strand
AATATGGTATGAAATGTGCACTCGTAGAATATGGTATGAAATGTGCACTCGTAGAATATGGTATGAAATGTGCACTTGTAGAATATTGTATGAAATGAGCACAGTAGAATATGGTATGAAATGTGCACTCGTAGAATATGTTATGAAATGTGCACTTGTAGAATATAGTATGAAATTTGCACTCATAGAATATGGTATGAAATGTGCACTCATAGAATATAGTATGAAATGTGCACTCATAGAATATGGTATGAAATGGCACTTGTGTAATATGGTATGAAATGAGCACAGTAGATTATGGTATGAAATGTGCACTTGTGTAATATGGTATGAAATGTGCACTTGTAGAATATGGTATGAAATGAGCACTTGTGTAATATGGTATGAAATGAGCACTTGTAGAATATGGTATGAAATGAGCACAGTAGAATATGGTATGAAATGTGCACTTGTAGAATATGGTATGAAATGTGCACTCGTAGAATATGGTATGAAATGAGCACAGTAGAATATGGTATGAAATGAGCACTCGTAGAATATGGTATGAAATGAGCACAGTAGAATATGGTATGAAATGTGCACTTGTTAATATGGTATGAAATGAGCACAGTAGAATATGGTATGAAATGAGCACTTGTGTAATATGGTATGAAATGAGCACAGTAGAATATGGTATGAAATGAGCACTTGTGTAATATGGTATGAAATGAGCACTTGTAGAATATGGTATGAAATGAGCACAGTAGAATATGGTATGAAATGAGCACTTGTGTAATATGGTATGAAATGAGCACAGTAGAATATGGTATGAAATGTGCACTCGTAGAATATGGTATGAAATGAGCACTCATAGAATATGGTATGAAATGTGCACTCGTAGAATATGGTATGAAGTGTGCACTCATAGAATATGGTATGAAATGTGCACAGTAGAATATGGTATGAAATGAGCACTTGTGTAATATGGTATGAAATGAGCACTTGTAGAATATGGTATGAAATGAGCACAGTAGAATATGGTATGAAATGAGCACTTGTGTAATATGGTATGAAATGAGCACAGTAGAATATGGTATGAAATGTGCACTCGTAGAATATGGTATGAAATGAGCACTCGTAGAATATGGTATGAAATGTGCACTCGTAGAATATGGTATGAAATGTGCACAGTAGAATATGGTATGAAATGAGCACTTGTGTAATATGGTATGAAATGTGCACTCGTAGAATATGGTATGAAATGTGCACTTGTAGAATATGGTATGAAATGAGCACTCATAGAATATGGTATGAAATGTGCACTCATAGAATATGGTATGAAATGAGCACTTGTGTAATATGGTATGAAATGTGCACTCATAGAATATGGTATGAAATGAGCACTTGTATAATATGGTATGAAATGTGTACTTGTGTAATATGGTATGAAATGTGCACTCATAGAATATGGTGTGAAATGTGCACTCGTAGAATATGGTATGAAATGTGCACTTGTAGAATATGGTATGAAATGTGCACTCGTAGAATATGGTATGAAATGTTCACTCATAGAATATGGTATGAAATGTTCACTCGTAGAATATGGTATGAAATGTGCACAGTAGAATATGGTATGAAATGAGCACAGTAGAATATGGTATGAAATGAGCACAGTAGAATATGGTATGTAATGTGCACTCATAGAATATGGTATGAAATGTGCACTCATAGAATATGATATGAAATGAGCACAGTAGAATATGGTATGAAATGAGCACTTGTGTAATATGGTATGAAATGAGCACTCGTAGAATATGGTATGAAATGTGCACAGTAGAATATGGTATGAAATGAGCACTTGTGTAATATGGTATGAAATGTGCACTCGTAGAATATGGTATGAAATGAGCACTTGTAGAATATGGTATGAAATTAGCACTTGTGTAATATGGTATGAAATGAGCACTTGTAGAATATGGTATGAAATGAGCACAGTAGAATATGGTATGAAATGAGCACTGTGTAATATGGTATGAAATGTGCACTAGTAATATGGTATGAAATGTGCACTCGTAGAATATGGTATGAAATGAGCACTTGTGTAATATTGTATGAAATGAGCACTCGTAGAATATGGTATGAAATGAGCACTCGTAGAATATGGTATGAAATGTGCACTTGTAGAATATGGTATGAAATGAGCACTTGTAGAATATGGTATGAAATGGCACTCGTAGAATATGGTATGAAATGAGCACTTGTGTAATATGGTATGAAATGTGCACTCATAGAATATGGTATGAAATGAGCACTTGTTGAATATGGTATGAAATGTGCACTTGTAGAATATGGTATGAAATGAGCACTCGTAGAATATGGTATGAAATGTGCACTTGTGTAATATGGTATGAAATGAGCACTTGTAGAATATGGTATGAAATGAGCACAGTAGAATATGGTATGAAATGAGCACTTGTGTAATATGGTATGAAATGTGCACTCGTAGAATATGGTATGAAATGAGCACTGTGTAATATGGTATGAAATGTGCACTCGTAGAATATGGTATGAAATGAGCACAGTAGAATATGGTATGAAATGAGCACTCGTAGAATATGGTATGAAATGTGCACTTGTAGAATATGGTATGAAATGAGCACTTGTGTAATATGGTATGAAATGAGCACAGTAGAATATGGTATGAAATGAGCACTTGTGTAATATGGTATGAAATGTGCACTCATAGAATATGGTATGAAATGAGCACTTGTAGAATATGGTATGAAATGTGCACTTGTAGAATATGGTATGAAATGAGCACTCATAGAATATGGTATGAAATGTGCACTCGTAGAATATGGTATGAAATGTGCACACATAGAATATGGTATGAAATGTGCACAGTAGAATATGGTATGAAATGAGCACAGTAGAATATGGTATGAAATGAGCACGTTTGGTTGTGGTCGTAGAATATGGTATGAAATGTGCACAGTAGAATATGGTATGAAATGAGCACTTGTGTAATATTGTATGAAATGTGCACTTGTAGAATATGGTATGAAATGAGCACTCATATAATATGGTATTAAATGTGCACTCGTAGAATATTGTATGAAATGAGCACTTGTGTAATATGGTATGAAATGAGCACAGTAGAATATGGTATGTAATGTGCACTTGTAGAATATGGTATGAAATGAGCACAGTAGAATATGGTATGAAATGTGCACTCATAGAATATGGTATGAAATGAGCATAGTAGAATATGGTATGAAATGTGCAATCATAGAATATCGTATGAAATGTGCACTTGTAGAATATGGTATGAAATGTGCACTCGTAGAATATGGTATGAAATGTGCACTCATAGAATATGGTATGAAATGTGCACTTGTAGAATATGGTATGAAATGAGCACTCGTAGAATATGGTATGAAATGTGCACTTGTGTAATATGGTATGAAATGAGCACTTGTAGAATATGGTATGAAATGAGCACAGTAGAATATGGTATGAAATGAGCACTTGTGTAATATGGTATGAAATGTGCACTCGTAGAATATGGTATGAAATGAGCACTTGTGTAATATGGTATGAAATGTGCACTCGTAGAATATGGTATGAAATGAGCACAGTAGAATATGGTATGAAATGAGCACTCGTAGAATATGGTATGAAATGAGCACAGTAGAATATGGTATGAAATGAGCACTTGTGTAATATGGTATGAAATGAGCACAGTAGAATATGGTATGAAATGAGCACTTGTGTAATATGGTATGAAATGTGCACTCATAGAATATGGTATGAAATGAGCACTTGTAGAATATGGTATGAAATGTGCACTTGTAGAATATGGTATGAAATGAGCACTCATAGAATATGGTATGAAATGTGCACTCGTAGAATATGGTATGAAGTGTGCACACATAGAATATGGTATGAAATGTGCACAGTAGAATATGGTATGAAATGAGCACAGTAGAATATGGTATGAAATGAGCACTTGTGTAATATGGTATGAAATGAGCACTCGTAGAATATGGTATGAAATGTGCACAGTAGAATATGGTATGAAATGAGCACTTGTGTAATATTGTATGAAATGTGCACTTGTAGAATATGGTATGAAATGAGCACTCATATAATATGGTATTAAATGTGCACTCGTAGAATATTGTATGAAATGAGCACTTGTGTAATATGGTATGAAATGAGCACAGTAGAATATGGTATGTAATGTGCACTTGTAGAATATGGTATGAAATGAGCACAGTAGAATATGGTATGAAATGTGCACTCATAGAATATGGTATGAAATGAGCATAGTAGAATATGGTATGAAATGTGCAATCATAGAATATCGTATGAAATGTGCACTTGTAGAATATGGTATGAAATGTGCACTCGTAGAATATGGTATGAAATGTGCACTCATAGAATATGGTATGAAATGAGCACAGTAGAATATGGTATGAAATGTGCACTCATAGAATATGGTATGAAATGAGCACAGTAGAATATCGTATGAAATGTGCACTCATAGAATATGGTATGAAATGAGCACAATAGAATATGGTATGAAATGTGCACTCATAGATTATGGTATGAAATGTGCACAGTAGAATATGGTATGAAATGTGCACAGTAGAATATGGTATGAAATGAGCACCCATAGAATATAGTATGAAATGAGCACAGTAGAATATGGTATGAAATGGGCACTTGTGTAATATGGTATGAAATGTGCACTTGTAGAATATGGTATGAAATGAGCACTTGTAGAATATGGTATGAAATGAGCACTTGTGTAATATGGTATGAAATGAGCAATTGTGTAAAATGGTATGAAATGTGCACAGTAGAATATGGTATGAAATGTGCACAGTAGAATATGGTATGAAATGAGCACAGTAGAATATGGTATGAAATGTGCACAGTAGAATATGGTATGAAATGTGCACTCGTAGAATATGGTATGAAATGTGCACAGTAGAATATGGTATGAAATGTGCACTCATAGAATATGGTATGAAATGTGCACTCGTAGAATATGGTATGAAATGTGCACTCATAGAATATGGTATGAAATATGCACAGTAGAATATGGTATGAAATGTGCACAGTAGAATATGGTATGAAATGAGCACTTGTAGAATATGGTATGAAATGAGCACTCGTAGAATATGGTATGAAATGTGCACTTGTGTAATATTGTATGAAATGTGCACTTGTAGAATATGGTATAAAATGTGCACTTGTGTAATATGGTATGAAATGAGCACTCATAGAATATGGTATGAAATGTGCACTTGTGTAATATGGTATGAAATGTGCACTTGTAGAATATGGTATGAAATGTGCACTTGTGTAATATGGTATGAAATGAGCACAGTAGAATATGGTGTGAAATGAGCACTTGTGTAATATGGTATGAAATGAGCACTTGTGTAATATTGTATGAAATGTGCACTTGTAGAATATGGTATGAAATGAGCACTTGTGTAATATGGTATGAAATGAGCACTTGTAGAATATGGTATGAAATGAGCACAGTAGAATATGGTATGAAATGAGCACTTGTGTAATATGGTATGAAATGTGCACTTGTAGAATATGGTATGAAATGGCACAGTAGAATATGGTATGAAATGAGCACTTGTGTAATATAGTATGAAATGAGCACATAGAATATGGTATGAAATGTGCACTTGTGTAATATGGTATGAAATGAGCACAGTAGAATATGGTATGAAATGAGCACTTGTGTTTGGTTGTGGTTGTGTTTGGTATGAAATGTGCACTTGTTGGTTGTGGTTGTTGGTTGAAATGTGCACTCATAGAATATGGTATGAAATGTGCACTCGTAGAATATGGTATGAAATGTGCACTTGTAGAATATGGTATGAAATGTGCACTCGTAGAATATGGTATGAAATGTTCACTCATAGAATATGGTATGAAATGTTCACTCGTAGAATATGGTATGAAATGTGCACAGTAGAATATGGTATGAAATGAGCACAGTAGAATATGGTATGAAATGAGCACAGTAGAATATGGTATGTAATGTGCACTCATAGAATATGGTATGAAATGTGCACTCATAGAATATGATATGAAATGAGCACAGTAGAATATGGTATGAAATGAGCACTGTGTAATATGGTATGAATGGCACTGTAGAATATGGTATGAAATGTGCACAGTAGAATATGGTATGAAATGAGCACTTGTGTAATATGGTATGAAATGTGCACTCGTAGAATATGGTATGAAATGAGCACTTGTAGAATATGGTATGAAATGAGCACTTGTGTAATATGGTATGAAATGAGCACTTGTAGAATATGGTATGAAATGAGCACAGTAGAATATGGTATGAAATGAGCACTTGTGTAATATGGTATGAAATGAGCACAGTAGAATATGGTATGAAATGTGCACTCGTAGAATATGGTATGAAATGAGCACTTGTGTAATATTGTATGAAATGAGCACTCGTAGAATATGGTATGAAATGAGCACTCGTAGAATATGGTATGAAATGTGCACTTGTAGAATATGGTATGAAATGAGCACTTGTAGAATATGGTATGAAATGAGCACTCGTAGAATATGGTATGAAATGAGCACTTGTGTAATATGGTATGAAATGTGCACTCATAGAATATGGTATGAAATGAGCACTTGTTGAATATGGTATGAAATGTGCACTTGTAGAATATGGTATGAAATGAGCACTCGTAGAATATGGTATGAAATGTGCACTTGTGTAATATGGTATGAAATGAGCACTTGTAGAATATGGTATGAAATGAGCACAGTAGAATATGGTATGAAATGAGCACTTGTGTAATATGGTATGAAATGTGCACTCGTAGAATATGGTATGAAATGAGCACTGTGTAATATGGTATGAAATGTGCACTCGTAGAATATGGTATGAAATGAGCACAGTAGAATATGGTATGAAATGAGCACTCGTAGAATATGGTATGAAATGAGCACTCGTAGAATATGGTATGAAATGAGCACTTGTAGAATATGGTATGAAATGTGCACTGTAGAATATGGTATGAAATGAGCACTTGTGTATATGGTATGAAATGTGCACTCATAGAATATGGTATGAAATGAGCACTTGTAGAATATGGTATGAAATGTGCACTTGTAGAATATGGTATGAATGAGCACTCATAGAATATGGTATGAAATGTGCACTCGTAGAATATGGTATGAAATGTGCACACATAGAATATGGTATGAAATGTGCACAGTAGAATATGGTATGAAATGAGCACTTGTAGAATATGGTATGAAATGAGCACTGTGTAATATGGTATGAAATGAGCACTCGTAGAATATGGTATGAAATGTGCACAGTAGAATATGGTATGAAATGAGCACTTGTGTAATATTGTATGAAATGTGCACTTGTAGAATATGGTATGAAATGAGCACTCATATAATATGGTATTAAATGTGCACTCGTAGAATATTGTATGAAATGAGCACTTGTGTAATATGGTATGAAATGAGCACAGTAGAATATGGTATGTAATGTGCACTTGTAGAATATGGTATGAAATGAGCACAGTAGAATATGGTATGAAATGTGCACTCATAGAATATGGTATGAAATGAGCATAGTAGAATATGGTATGAAATGTGCAATCATAGAATATCGTATGAAATGTGCACTTGTAGAATATGGTATGAAATGTGCACTCGTAGAATATGGTATGAAATGTGCACTCATAGAATATGGTATGAAATGTGCACTTGTAGAATATGGTATGAAATGAGCACTCGTAGAATATGGTATGAAATGTGCACTTGTGTAATATGGTATGAAATGAGCACAGTAGAATATGGTATGAAATGAGCACTCGTAGAATATGGTATGAAATGAGCACAGTAGAATATGGTATGAAATGAGCACTTGTGTAATATGGTATGAAATGAGCACAGTAGAATATGGTATGAAATGAGCACTTGTGTAATATGGTATGAAATGTGCACTCATAGAATATGGTATGAAATGAGCACTTGTAGAATATGGTATGAAATGTGCACTTGTAGAATATGGTATGAAATGAGCACTCATAGAATATGGTATGAAATGTGCACTCGTAGAATATGGTATGAAGTGTGCACACATAGAATATGGTATGAAATGTGCACAGTAGAATATGGTATGAAATGAGCACAGTAGAATATGGTATGAAATGAGCACTTGTGTAATATGGTATGAAATGAGCACTCGTAGAATATGGTATGAAATGTGCACAGTAGAATATGGTATGAAATGAGCACTTGTGTAATATTGTATGAAATGTGCACTTGTAGAATATGGTATGAAATGAGCACTCATATAATATGGTATTAAATGTGCACTCGTAGAATATTGTATGAAATGAGCACTTGTGTAATATGGTATGAAATGAGCACAGTAGAATATGGTATGTAATGTGCACTTGTAGAATATGGTATGAAATGAGCACAGTAGAATATGGTATGAAATGTGCACTCATAGAATATGGTATGAAATGAGCATAGTAGAATATGGTATGAAATGTGCAATCATAGAATATCGTATGAAATGTGCACTTGTAGAATATGGTATGAAATGTGCACTCGTAGAATATGGTATGAAATGTGCACTCATAGAATATGGTATGAAATGAGCACAGTAGAATATGGTATGAAATGTGCACTCATAGAATATGGTATGAAATGAGCACAGTAGAATATCGTATGAAATGTGCACTCATAGAATATGGTATGAAATGAGCACAATAGAATATGGTATGAAATGTGCACTCATAGATTATGGTATGAAATGTGCACAGTAGAATATGGTATGAAATGTGCACAGTAGAATATGGTATGAAATGAGCACCCATAGAATATAGTATGAAATGAGCACAGTAGAATATGGTATGAAATGGGCACTTGTGTAATATGGTATGAAATGTGCACTTGTAGAATATGGTATGAAATGAGCACTTGTAGAATATGGTATGAAATGAGCACTTGTGTAATATGGTATGAAATGAGCAATTGTGTAAAATGGTATGAAATGTGCACAGTAGAATATGGTATGAAATGTGCACAGTAGAATATGGTATGAAATGAGCACAGTAGAATATGGTATGAAATGTGCACAGTAGAATATGGTATGAAATGTGCACTCGTAGAATATGGTATGAAATGTGCACAGTAGAATATGGTATGAAATGTGCACTCATAGAATATGGTATGAAATGTGCACTCGTAGAATATGGTATGAAATGTGCACTCATAGAATATGGTATGAAATATGCACAGTAGAATATGGTATGAAATGTGCACAGTAGAATATGGTATGAAATGAGCACTTGTAGAATATGGTATGAAATGAGCACTCGTAGAATATGGTATGAAATGTGCACTTGTGTAATATTGTATGAAATGTGCACTTGTAGAATATGGTATAAAATGTGCACTTGTGTAATATGGTATGAAATGAGCACTCATAGAATATGGTATGAAATGTGCACTTGTGTAATATGGTATGAAATGTGCACTTGTAGAATATGGTATGAAATGTGCACTTGTGTAATATGGTATGAAATGAGCACAGTAGAATATGGTGTGAAATGAGCACTTGTGTAATATGGTATGAAATGAGCACTTGTGTAATATTGTATGAAATGTGCACTTGTAGAATATGGTATGCAATGAGCACTTGTGTAATATGGTATGAAATGAGCACTTGTAGAATATGGTATGAAATGAGCACAGTAGAATATGGTATGAAATGAGCACTTGTGTAATATGGTATGAAATGAGCACTTGTAGAATATGGTATGAAATGAGCACAGTAGAATATGGTATGAAATGAGCACTTGTGTAATATAGTATGAAATGAGCACAGTAGAATATGGTATGAAATGTGCACTTGTGTAATATGGTATGAAATGAGCACAGTAGAATATGGTATGAAATGAGCACTTGTGTAATATGGTATGAAATGAGCACAGTAGATTATGGTATGAAATGAGCACTTGTGTAATATGGTATGAAATGTGCACTCATAGAATATGGTATGAAATGAGCACTTGTATAATATGGTATGAAATGTGCACTTGTGTAATATGGTATGAAATGTGCACTCATAGAATATGGTATGAAATGTGCACTCGTAGAATATGGTATGAAATGTGCACTTGTAGAATATGGTATGAAATGTGCACTCGTAGAATATGGTATTAAATGTTCACTCATAGAATATGGTATGAAATGTTCACTCGTAGAATATGGTATGAAATGTGCACAGTAGAATATGGTATGAAATGAGCACAGTAGAATATGGTATGAAATGAGCACAGTAGAATATGGTATGTAATGTGCACTCATAGAATATGGTATGAAATGTGCACTCATAGAATATGATATGAAATGAGCACAGTAGAATATGGTATGAAATGAGCACTTGTGTAATATGGTATGAAATGAGCACTCGTAGAATATGGTATGAAATGTGCACAGTAGAATATGGTATGAAATGAGCACTTGTGTAATATGGTATGAAATGTGCACTCGTAGAATATGGTATGAAATGAGCACTTGTAGAATATGGTATGAAATGAGCACTTGTGTAATATGGTATGAAATGAGCACTTGTAGAATATGGTATGAAATGAGCACAGTAGAATATGGTATGAAATGAGCACTTGTGTAATATGGTATGAAATGAGCACAGTAGAATATGGTATGAAATGTGCACTCGTAGAATATGGTATGAAATGAGCACTTGTGTAATATTGTATGAAATGAGCACTCGTAGAATATGGTATGAAATGAGCACTCGTAGAATATGGTATGAAATGTGCACTTGTAGAATATGGTATGAAATGAGCACTTGTAGAATATGGTATGAAATGAGCACTCGTAGAATATGGTATGAAATGAGCACTTGTGTAATATGGTATGAAATGTGCACTCATAGAATATGGTATGAAATGAGCACTTGTTGAATATGGTATGAAATGAGCACTCGTAGAATATGGTATGAAATGTGCACTTGTGTAAGATCCGAATAGAATTGCATGAAACCTAGGTTTGTTTTATTAATACCTTTCTGTTGGTGTACAATATTTAGTAAATCTATTGGTGTACAATATTTAGTAAATCTATTGGTGTACAATATTTAGTAAATCTATTGGTGTACAATATTTAGTAAATCTATTGGTGTACAATATTTAGTAAATCTATTGGTGTACAATATTTAGTAAATCTATGTTTATTTTACAGTATACGGTAAATGGGGTTGCAATCGTTAAGGCAGATATGTTCACGTACGGAGGATTGGTGAATGAGATAGGTGGCCTGCTACACCCCATGTTACACGAGTGTGACGAAAATGACAGCACCGTCGACTTTGTAAGTTCCTCAGAATAAGGAATAATTGTTGTGCGTAGCTCGAGGTTTCTGCTAGATGTTCCCTTACGATGCATTTAAATTCCACGAATGAGGCCTCGAGAGTGAATAATATAAGTTGTAATAACTTGTTTTGCAATCGAGCATGTATAAACTACGATGATGAAGAAATAGTCTCCCACAGCTGCCTCTTTTTCATTCTGAGATAAGAGAGTTTTTTCACATCAAATATACAGAATTCACAAAAGCCACAAAATGCATTTTTCGATAAGATATATATTGAAATGCCACACTTAGCGTCCATATTCCCCCATACCACAAGTGTTTTAACACACCGCTTCCCGTCTTTATAAGTGAGTGCTAATAACAAAACATTTATATCAAATATAGCCCCTTTTGACCTGATTAAACCCAACATTATTTTACAACTTCATGATAACCTGAAATCATATACTAACCCGTTAATGTTTAGATCAAAATGAAATGAAATGAGAACCATGTTTTTAGATTATACACCAATATATACAGATGGATCTAAAGCCGGCAACAAAGTTGGCTGTGCTGCTGTCAGTAAATTACATAATTCTAAATTACGGCTACCTGATCATGTGTCTATATTTTCAGCAGAAGTAGAGGCTATTGATTTAGCCTTGAATTTTGCTGATGCATCACATGATAGAAAATGTATGATCCTTTCAGATTCTTTATCTGTACTGCAATCAGAAAAAAACGTTATTCACAAATTGCTTATTAAGCCCACAGATATTACATCAACTAAACATGTTATATATTGCTGGATACCAATTCATATTGGTATTCGTGGCAATGAAATGGCTGATCAAAGTGTAAAAGATGCACTTAAACTAGACTGTATAAATTCTAAAATACATGTACCATACACTGATGCTAGGCAATCGATTCTTTCTTACAATACTTCAAAATGGCAAATCACTTGGAATAACATACAATTCAATAAACTACAACCAATTAAGCCAAACATTGGTAAATCATCTTTTATTTATCAGTCCAACCGTAGAGAGGAAACAGTAATGTCACGGTTGAGACTTGGACATACCCTGTTTCACACACTCATTTTTATTGAAAAGAGAGGACCCACCATGGTGTATGCCATTCCTCTTATAAATGTTGAACACATCTTAATTCACTGTGTAGATTTAGCACTCGTTCGTCGTAAATATTATACAGTTGTGACAATGAAGGAGCTTTTCGACACTGTTGATTTTAAATACATTATTGCATTTTTAAAAGAATCACATATTTTCCATAAATTGTAAGTTTTACAACTAACGTTTTTTATCATTTTTACAGCTTGATAAACTTTGTTGCAATTGACCTTTCATCATTACAAATTTAATACATACAGTATGTTATCGCGATATAGCCTGAACTGTGCTGATGCGTCGTTAAACCAAATACTCACTCACTCACAAAATATAAACAAATAAAAATGTCTTAAAAATGGTAGCCATAATTACGTTTCAGGTAAGATAGCAAGCACTCTGAACATTTCTTTAACTTGGATTGGCTTGCCAAGCATGCAGTTTATACTTGGTCTCATGTCCATTGGATTGGCTTGCCAAGCATGCAGTTTATACTTGGTCTGATGTCCATTGGTCTGGCTTGCCAATCATGCAGTTTATACTTGGTCTGATGTCCATTGGACTGGCTTGCCAAGCATGCAGTTTATACTTGGTCTCATGTCCATTGAATTGGCTTGCCAAGCATGCAGTTTATACTTGGTCTGATGTCCATTGGTCTGGCTTGCCAAGCATGCAGTTTATACTTGGTCCATTGGACTGGCTTGCCAAGCATGCAGTTTATACTTGGTCTCATGTCCATTGGATTGGCTTGCCAAGCATGCAGTTTATACTTGGTCTCATGTCCATTGGTCTGGCTTGCAAAGCATGCAGTTTATACTTGGTCCATTGGATTGGCTTGCCAAGCATGCAGTTTATACTTGGTCTCATGTCCATTGGATTGGCTTGCCAAGCATGCAGTTTATACTTGGTCTGATGTCCATTGGTCTGGCTTGCCAAGCATGCAGTTTATACTTGGTCCATTGGACTGGCTTGCCAAGCATGCAGTTTATACTTGGTCTCATGTCCATTGGAATGGCTTGCCAAGCATGCAGTTTATACTTGGTCTCATGTCCATTGGTCTGGCTTGCCAAGCATGCAGTTTATACTTGGTCTCATGTCCATTGGTCTGGCTTGCCAAGCTTGCAGTTTATACTTGGTCTCATGTCCATTGGACTGGCTTGCCAAGCATGCAGTTTATACTTGGTCTCATGTCCATTGGACTGGCTTGCCAAGCATGCAGTTTATACTTGGTCTGATGTCCATTGGTCTGGCTTGCCAAGCATGCAGTTTATGCTTGGTCTCATGTCCATTGGATTGGCTTGCCAAGCATGCAGTTTATACTTGGTCTCATGTCCATTGGTCTGGCTTGCCAAGCATGCAGTTTATACTTGGTCTCATGTCCATTGGAATGGCTTGCCAAGCATGCAGTTTATACTTGGTCACATGTCCATTGGAATGGCTTGCCAAGCATACTTGGTCTCATGTCCATTGGTCTGGCTTGCCAAGCATGCAGTTTATACTTGGTCTCATGTCCATTGGACTGGCTTGCCAAGCATGCAGTTTATACTTGGTCTCATGTCCATTGGACTGGCTTGCCAAGCATGCAGTTTATACTTGGTCCATTGGACTGGCTTGCCAAGCATGCAGTTTATACTTGGTCTCATGTCCATTGGAATGGCTTGCCAAGCATGCAGTTTATACTTGGTCTCATGTCCATTGGAATGGCTTGCCAAGCATACTTGGTCTCATGTCCATTGGTCTGGCTTGCCAAGCATGCAGTTTATACTTGGTCTCATGTCCATTAGACTGGCTTGCCAAGCATGCAGTTTATACTTGGTCTCATGTCCATTGGACTGGCTTGCCAAGCATGCAGTTTATACTTGGTCCATTGGACTGGCTTGCCAAGCATGCAGTTTATACTTGGTCCATTGGACTGGCTTGCCAAGCATACTTGGTCTGATGTTCATTTTATCAACCAGTGTTTGCCCAAAAAACACAGATTTCACGAAGTTTGGGGGAGTTGTCTTAAGAGGACAGTAAAAGGACCGTTGTAATGTTATTGTTAAATTATTTAAACAAATCTTTAATCTAAAGTTTCAAATCTTCTGAATGGTTGGAGTAGAATGTAAATTCCAGATTCTACAGATAATACTTTATTACTAATTTGTTTATACCATAATTATGGACTTAGGCCTATACCGGTAGTAATCTTTCTAATAAAGACGATCTATTTTTATACCATCTGGGATTATTGTAGTCTTTTTTTAAAATTAATTAATTAAACTGACTACTTTAACCTCATAGGGCGTAATAAATTAGTTAGGTTGTGTCTGTAGGGGGGGTTCTGGCAGGGAGGAGTGGGTGGTTAGGTTGTGTCTGTAGGGGGGTGGGTGTTCTGGCAGGGAGGAGTGGGTGGTTAGGTTCTGTCTGTAGGGAGGTGGGTGTTCTGGCAGGGAGGAGTGGGTGGTTAGGTTTTGTCTGTAGGGGGGTGGGTGTTCTGGCAGGGAGGAGTGGGTGGTTAGGTTTTGTCTGTAGGGGGGTGGGTGTTCTGGCAGGGAGGAGTGGGTGGTTAGGTTTTGTCTGTAGGGGGGTGGGTGTTCTGGCAGGGAGGAGTGGGTGGTTAGGTTTTGTCTGTATGGGGGTGTTCTGGCAGGGAGAAGTGGGTGGTTAGGTTGTGTCTGTAGGGGGGTGTTCTGGAGGAGTGGGTGGTTATGTTTTGTCTGTATGGGGGGTGATCTGGCAGGGAGAAGTGGGTGGTTATGTTTTGTCTGTAGGGGGGGTGTGTTCTGGCAGGGAGGAGTGGGTGGTTAGGTTGTGTATGTAGGGGGTGTTCTGGCAGGGAGGAGTGGGTGGTTAGGTTGTGTATGTAGGGGGGTGGGTGTTCTGGCAGGGAGGAGTGGGTGGTTAGGTTGTGTCTGTAGGTGGGTGGGTGTTCTGGCAGTGAGGAGTGGGTGGTTAGGTTGTGTATGTAGGGGGGTGTTCTGGCACGGAGGAGTGGGTGGTTAGGTTGTGTCTGTAGGGGGGTGTGTTCTGGCAGGGAGGAGTGGGTGGTTAGGTTGTGTCTGTAGGGGGGTGTTCTGGCAGGGAGGAGTGGGTGGTTAGGTTGTTTATGTAGGGGGGTGTTCTGGCAGTGAGGAGTGGGTGGTTAGGTTGTGTCTGTAGGGTGGGTGTTCTGGCAGGGAGGAGTGGGTGGTTAGGTTGTGTATGTAGGGGGGTGTTCTGGCAGGGAGGAGTGGGTGGTTAGGTTGTGTATGTAGGGGGGTGTTCTGGCAGGGAGGAGTGGGTGGTTAGGTTGTGTCTGTAGGGGGGTGTGTTCTGGCAGGGAGGAGTGGGTGGTTAGGTTGTGTATGTAGGGGTGTGTTCTGGCAGGGTGGAGTGGGTGGTTAGGTTGTGTCTGTAGGGGGGTGTTCTGGCAGGGAGGAGTGGGTGGTTATGTTTTTTCTGTAGGGGGGTGGGTGTTCTGGCAGGGAGGAGTGGTTGGTTAGGTTGTGTATGTAGGGGGGTGTGTGTTCTGGCAGGGAGGAGTGTGTGGTTAGGTTGTGTCTGTATGGGGGTGTTCTGGCAGGGAGGAGTGGGTGGTTAGGTTGTGTCTGTAGGGGGTGGTGGGTGTTCTGGCAGGGAGGAGTGGGTGGTTAGGTTGTGTATGTAGGGGTGGGTGTTCCGGCAGGGAGGAGTGGGTGGATAGGTTGTGTATGTAGGGGGTGTTCTGGCAGGGAGGAGTGGGTGGTTAGGTTGTGTTTGTAGGGGTGTGTTCTGGCAGGGAGGAGTGGGTGGTTAGGTTGTGTATGTAGGGGTGTGTTCTGGCAGGGAGGAGTGGGTGGTTAGGTTGTGTCTGTAGGGGGGTGTTCTGGCAGGGAGGAGTGGGTGGTTAGGTTGTGTCTCTAGGGGGTGTTCTGGCAGGGAGGAGTGGGTGGTTAGGTTGTGTATGTAGGGAGGTGTTCTGGCATTGAGGAGTGGGTGGTTAGGTTGTGTCTGTAGGGGGGTGTTCTGGCAGGGAGTAGTTGGGTGGTTAGGTTGTGTATGTAGGGGGTGGTGGGTGTTCTGGCAGGGAGGAGTGGGTGGTTAGGTTGTGTCTGTAGGGGGTGGTGGGTGTTCTGGCAGGGAGGAGTGGGTGGTTAGGTTGTGTCTGTAGGGGGTGGTGGGTGTTCTGGCAGGGAGGAGTGGGTGGTTTGGTTGGATAAACATGTCTTCCTTATTTTCTGATGTTTTCAACATATGCTAGATTATTGATCTTCTATCTTCCATATATACTGAGTCAAAAAAGAAACGATACCTGGTGTTTATGTGTCTATAATTTCAACATTTATTAAGAAAATTCTTTGAAAATTCATAAGATGATAGTCCAACATGTTTGAAAGAGGAGCAAATAAAGCATAATGAGCCTCCGAAACTGTCTGCTGCGTGATGACGTAATTCGTCTGACAGGGGTCTAATGGAGTTTTCACACAGACGTCAATACCGAGTATGGGCGTCTCTCACTGCAATGCACCGCCATCGCATCGAACGGAAGAGTGTCTGAATCTCTTGCTTGTCAATATTTGTCCACTCCTGACGCAAAACATCCCTCAGTCAGTTTAACGTTACCGGCTGACGTCGTCTGACGCTGCGGTCTAACGTATCCCACAAATGTTCTATGGGTGGTGGCAAAGCAGGCCACGGCAGGGTTTCAATATTGTTCTGCTCCAATAATGTGGTGGAAATCCGAGCAGTATGACACCTGGCGTTGTCCTGTTGGAACAGTGTGACGTTTCTGTTGGCGTTAAAGAATGGCACAACAACTGGCGTAGGAAGCTTTAAGCTTTAAGCTTCCGATTTAATCCATTTTCGTTTTGTATACAATGTATATGTAATGTACATTATTATCGAATAAATATGTTTAAACCAACTGGCGCAAGGATCTCATCACAGTACTGCTGGGCGTTTAGGTTCCTGTCCACCACTAACAGTTCAGTGCGACTGCCGAAGGTGATACCGCCCCACGCCATAATGCTTCCGCCCCCGAACAGATCGACCTGACGTACACATGCGTCGGCGTAACGTTCACCACGTCTGCGATATACCCGCTCTCTGCCATCCGTTTGACGCAAACAGAACCGCGATTCATTGCTAAACATCACCGAATTCCACTGTAACCGAGTCCAGCGAGCACGTTCCGTCGTCCATTCCCGCCGTACGTCACAGTGACGTCATGTCAGGATGGGTCCAACGTATGGCCGATAGGCACGAATGCCACGTTCACCGAGCCGGTTCCTGACTGTTTGTGCACTGATGCGATTGTTGGTCATCCAAGGAGTAACGGCAGCTGTGTGCATAGCAGGTAGGAACCGGTCACGTAAATGTGACGTCCGAATGTGACGGTCCTGTTCACGCGTCGTCACACGTGGTCGACCAGATCTTGGACGGTCGTCCACCGATCCATGTGTTCGATAACGTCAAAGTAGACGTGTTATCGTGATCCGCGTAACCCCGAGTCGATTTGCGACGTCACGCTGACGTAAACCGCCGTCAATCATGCCAATGGCACGCATTCTCTGATTGCGGTTTAGCCTAGGCATTTTGTTAGAGGTAACAATGGGTATGTAAGGTGTGTTTCCTCGATGATAATGCAATACCAGTACAATAAACCAGTTTTCCGATTTGTACATGTGTAGGAAGTTGTCTTTGTTGAGGAGCACGTGCAAGTCGGAAATTCGGCGTTCCAGTCCAGGATTATCGGGTGTTTATTTACCTGTGTTTATGGTTGGCTGACGTTGCAATAAGATACCCGGTACTGATACGTAATAATATATTAAACCTTTCTATGGTTTTATCCGTTTTACGTCATTTTTAGATTGGTATCGTTTCTTTTTTGACTCAGTATATGTCAAACCACATGTGAGGACCCCCCATGTGAGGACCCCCCATGTGAGGACCTACACATGATTCCTTGGCAGGCTCAGCTGACATAAGCGGTGATTGCTTCATCTGATGCGGTACTGACATTAGTTTTTGTTTGAAGGGTCCATGTACTGCCTGCAGTGGCACAGTTTATCCACCCACTCCTCCCTGCCACGGAAACTCCACACCTGTACCAGACAGAGAGCCGCTACAGTGTATGTATACGGAGAAAGATGTCTTTGGAATTCTGAAGAAAAGGAATGGATGCCAGGGACTCTGTGTCACACAGACACTTGTAAGATATTTCATATGTCCTCTGTGTCAAATAGATGCTTGTATACTAAGATATTACATTGATCTTGCATCTAATACCAATTATGCGTTCTGGCAGATATAAGATTAAACTTTAAGTTACAAAATAATTGGTTATTCCTGTTCTTGTTTTTCGATTTGTATCAAAATCTGAACAATTATTCACATTCATTTCAATTTGAACTTTGATTTTCTTCAAGTTTGATGTTGTGTCCATTAGTGTCTATCCTACCTCACTAAATGAGTGTGTTTTACGTTTATTTATCGTCGCTACCGGCTGCCCATTGTGTTTTACGTTTATTTATCGTCGCTACTGGTTGTCCATTGTGTTTTATGTTTATTTATCATCGCTACCGGTTGCCCATATGAGCGATGCCTCCTGAAGAGATTAGTCATTTTAGATATTTGGAGGATAGTGCAATGATACAGACAGAGACCCATTCCAGAGTCTCCTCTGGTTCTTTTACGTGCACTGTGTAAAGCACCGACACGAGACCTCGGTTTAACGTCCCATCTGAAAGATTGTTAATTTTATTAGGGTCAGACGGGGGATCGAACCTGCGATCCCTGGATTACCAGTCCAGCGTGTTACCACTGGACTACAGATACGTCCGTCACTAAATGAGCCGCAATATAGGGTTGAAATATAGTCATACATTACTAATAATATTCTATACACAGATTAAAGGGTGCTGTGCAGGGTACTTTGGAGAGAAATGCGAGGGTAATGTTGTGAAATAATGACCTATAGACTTACTCCCCTTGTTCACCTCCTTTCTCACTTAATTCCCATATTTAACCCTATCCTTCATATAGATGTAGAGATTTAGGTTAATATACTATTATATCTCCAAACAAACGACAGCAATTTAGCTATCGTGCAGTGGATAAATAGTCTATAGTAATCTATCCCACCTCCATATTTATTACTGGAACTACATGGGATTTTGACTTTTATTATGAACATTGGTTTGGCTACTACCGGTACATTATCAATGTATATCGTATTGGTAATGGCATCAAGAGGTGCTTTTATGAGGGAATGGGTTAAGCTATCGTTTGTAATGCTAAAATAACATTTAGTTAATACTCTTATATTTGGTGTAATTTCTTCCATAACTAAAGTAAATATTAATCTACTGCAAGAAAGCTATCAGGAACACAGCTTCTTTCCCAAGCCACTGTTGTCCTATGGAACCAACTGTCTCAAACTGTTGTGAACCAGTCAACCCTGGCCGGCTTCCAGTCTGTAACTCCCTAAACATACTCAGTAACTCCCTAAACATACTCAGTATCTCTATAAACATACTCAGTAACTCCCTAAACATACTCAGTATCTCTATAAACATACTCAGTAACTCCCTAGACATACTCAGTATCTCTATAAACATACTCAGTAACTCCCTAAACATACTCAGTATCTCTATAAACATACTCAGTAACTCCCTAAACATACTCAGTATCTCTATAGACATACTCAGTAACTCCCTAAGCATACTCAGTAACTCCCTAAACATACTCAGTATCTCTATAAACATACTCAGTAACTCCCTAAAGATACTCAGTAATTCTATAAACATACTCAGTAACTCCCTAAGCATACTCAGTAACTCCCTAAACATACTCAGTAACTCCCTAAACATACTCAGTAACTCCCTAAACATACTCAGTAACTCCCTAAGCATACTCAGTAACTCTATAAGCATACTCTGTAACTCCCTAAACATACTCAGTAACTCTATAAACATACTCAGTAACTCCCTAAGCATACTCAGTAACTCCCTAAACATACTCAGTAACTCCCTAAACATACTCAGTAACTCCCTAAGCATACTCAGTAACTCTATAAACATACTCAGTAACTCCCTAAACATACTCTGTAACTCCCTAAACATACTCAGTAACTCCCTAAGCATACTCTGTAACTCCCTAAACATACTCAGTAACTCCCTAAACATACTCAGTAACTCCCTAAGCATACTCTGTAACTCCCTAAACATACTCTGTAACTCCCTAAACATACTCAGTAACTCCCTAGACATACTCTGTAGCTCCCTAAACATACTCAGTAACTCCCTAAACATACTCAGTAACTCCCTAAGCATACTCTGTAACTCCCTAAACATACTCTGTAACTCCCTAAACATACTCAGTAACTCCCTAAACATACTCCGTAACTCCCTAAACATACTCTGTAACTCCCTAAACATACTCAGTAACTCCCTAAACATACTCAGTAATGTAACATAATTGGGTTATATGTTGATTACGTTAATTAATTACCTCCATAATTAGTTGTATAGCATGGTACATATTCATGAGTATTGGTCTATTTCTAATAATGCTGTATACGGTCTTTATAAAAGACAATTATACATGGAACTGTACTAACTGTTTATGTTGGCTGAGAAGCAAGTACATTTGGCAGAGAAATAAGTATACTTGGCGTGGACATCCCTTACATGTATGCCTGATCAGCATATTAAAGGTTTTCCCACACATGTGTGCTATTACATCAGAAATGTACTCTAATAGTTAAGTTTAAACAGTACAATTCTAAAATGTTAACTTGTTATGGTCCGTACAAGCTGGTGTTTGCACCAAAACAATATATCCAAATTGATATATCGAGTGACAGTTATAGCAAACATGTTTACTAGAACATCTGTAGCTTGACATTGTATGGAATACTGTAAATCACTTTATATTCGCGTGAGCTTTATTTCGCGAATTCGACCACCAAACTTATTTCGCGGATTTATGAATTCACGGACAACGCTGTAAATCATAAATTCGCGTAAGACCAAAAGTTCGCCGAAAAAAAAACGAGAAGACAAAAACTGGAAATACTGTTATGCAGTTTATTGTCTGGTAGCAGTGTCCCGTATGCGGTGCATATTCAGCTATGCGGTTCAATAACTCTTAGATGACGCTTTGATCAATTATCGCCTTTACGAGTGATATTTGATTGATATTGCAAACTTGTTTTTTCCCGTTATGTGCTCACTTTGATTTCCAATAAGAACTAGATAAGTACAAGAAAAGGCTAAATTACATCACAAGTGCAACCATGTCTACAAGTCGGATAGACTACGTGCTATTGTATTGGACTTTGAATGTTTGTGATAATTGAACAAACGTGTGACAAATTCCCCATAAAGTTCAATGGTTGTCTACAATTAGATAATTGTTATGTTAGGATTAACTTTAAGGCAGGTTTTATTGAATAAACATTCCACACACTATCATGGAATGACAGGTAAACTTTTGCATATTTTCAGACAACATTTTTCGGATACGATGTTTCGGACATACCCTTGGCAGTAAAATATACGCGATATTTATGAATTCGCGAGGTAGTCCATTCGCAAATAATAGCAAAAATATAAACACCGCGAATAATACCAGATTTACAGTACATGTCCAAGCGTGCTTCTCCATAAAAGATGAGATAAATTTAGATTAAGGGAGACAAACTGGGATTTTGATAGCGCCATATGGTGCTTATGAACATAGTAACAATTTAATGTAAGATAAATACTTGTGTAATAACTTGGACTTGGAACATTTACTATACGATTACGTACAGTAACTCCCTAAGCATACTCCTTAACTCCCTAAACATACTCAGTAACTCCCTAAACATACTCAGTAACTCCCTAAGCATACTCCTTAACTCCCTAAACATACTCTAACTCCCTAAACATACTCGTACTCCCTAAACATACTCCATAACTCCCTAAACATACTCAGTAACTCCCTAAGTATACCCTGTAACTCCTTAAACATACTCTGTAACTCCCTAAACATACTCTGTAACTCCCTAAACATACCCCGTAACTCCCTAAACATACTCAGTAACTCCCTAAGCATACTCCATAACTCCCTAAGCATACTCCATAACTCCCTAAACATACTCCATAACTCCCTAAACATACTCAGTAACTCCCTAAGCATACTCCGTAACTCCCTAAACATACTCTGTAACTCCCTAAGCATACTCTGTAACTCCCTAAACATACTCTGTAACTCCCTAAACATACTCTGTAACTCCCTAAACATACTCTGTAACTCCCTAAACATACTATGTAACTCCCTAAACATACTCAGTAACTCCCTAAACATACACTGTAACTCCCTAAACATACTCAGTAACTCCTTTTTATAATCTTTTAATCACATGACTTGCAAAAAGAGCGAGCTAGTTCTACAGTACCCTAAGTTAGGTCTACAGTACCCCCGAGTTAGTTCTACATTACCCCCAAGTTATTTCTACAGTACCCCCGAGTTAGTTCTACTGTACCCCCAAGTTAGTTCTACAGTACCCCCGAGTTAGTTCTACTGTACCCCCAAGTTAGTTCTACAGTACCATTGAGCTAGTTCTACAGTACCCCCCGAATTAGTTCTACGGTACCCCCAAGTTAGTTCTACGGTACCCCAAGCTAGTTCTACAGTACCCCCGAGTTAGTTCTACAGTACCCAAGCTAGTTCTACAGTACCCAAGTTAGTTCTACAGTACCCCCGAGCTAGTTCTACAGTACCCCGAGTTAGTTCTACTGTACCCCCGAGCTAGTTCTACAGTACCCCCGAGATAGTTCTACAGTACCCCCGAGTTAGTTCTACAGTACCCACAAGTTAGTTCTACAGTACCCCTGAATTAGTTCTACGGTATCCCCGAGCTAGTTCTACAGTACCCCCAAGTTAGTTCTACAGTACCCCCGAGTTAGTTCTACAGTACCTCGAGCTAGTTCTACAGTACCCCTGATTTAGTTCTACAGTACCCCTGAGTTAGTTCTACAGTACCCCGAGTTAGTTCTACAGTACCACAGAGTTAGTTCTACAGTACCCCAAGTTAGTTCTACAGTACCCCCGAGTTAGTTCTATGGTACCCCCGGGTTAGTTCTACAGTACCCCAAGTTAGTTATACAGTACCCCCGAGTTAGTTCTATGGTACCCCCGAGTTAGTTCTACAGTACCCCTAAGTTAGTTCTACAGTACCCCCGAGTTAGTTCTATGGTACCCCCGGGTTAGTTCTACAGTACCACCAAGTTAGTTCTACAGTACCCCCGAGTTAGTTCTATGGTACCCCCGGGTTAGTTCTACAGTACCCCGAGTTAGTTCTACAGTACCCCTGAGTTAGTTCTACAGTACCCCCAAGTTTGTTCTACGGTACTTCCGAGTTAGTTCTACGGTACCCCCGGGAGAGTTCTACAGTACCCCAAGTTAGTTCTACTGTACCCCGAATTAGTTCTACTGTACCCCAAATTAGTTCTACTGTACCCCGAGTTAGTTCTACAGTACCCCAAGCTAGTTCTACAGTACCCCGAGTTAGTTCTACAGTACCCCGAGCTAGTTCTACAGTACCCCAAGCTAGTTCTACAGTACCCCAAGCTAGTTCTACAGTACCCCAAGCTAGTTCTACAGTACCCCAAGCTAGTTCTACAGTACCCTGAGTTAGTTCTACAGTACCCAGAGTTAGTTCTACAGTACCCCGAGTTAGTTCTACAGTACCCCGAGTAGTACCCCGAGTTAGTTCTACAGTACCCCGAGTTAGTTCTACAGTACCACAAGCTAGTTGTACAGTACCCTGAGTTAGTTCTACAGTACCCCAAGTTAGTTCTACAGTACCCCGGGCTAGTTCTACAGTACCCCGAGCTAGTTCTACAGTATCCTGAGTTAGTTCTACAGTAC
>CM026398.1:60863102-60878948 GCA_014843695.1 Archivesica marissinica | reverse complement strand
TGTCATTTTTAAATGTCCATAATTACCACTTTTAGTGAATGTCATTTTTAAATGTCCATAATTACCACTTTTAGTGAATGTCATTTTTAAATGTCCATAATTACCACTTTTAGTGAATGTCATTTTTAAATGTCCATAATTACCACTTTTAGTGAATGTCATTTTTAAATGTCCATAATTACCACTTTTAGTGAATGTCATTTTTAAATGTCCATAATTACCACTTTTAGTGAATGTCATTTTTAAATGTCCATAATTACCACTTTTAGTGAATGTCATTTTTTAATATGTTTGGATATGGCCTATTTTGTTTGTATGTATAGTGCTATAATCAATATAATAATATGTCAAGCCTATGGTTTATCAAAATGTTCTTAAACAATTTTGTGTTGAACCCGAAACAACTTCTCCAGACCCCAAACGTCTGTGGCATGGTCGTGAGGAAAGGTCAACGATTTGTAACCAATGCATGCGGCTTCGAATCTCGCGTTGGGTGTTGTAGATCTATATATATGTTGTTGTTGTTGTTGTCGTCGTATATTGCCTTGAACTATGCTGCGCGCGCACCGTCTTTTGGCTATTCCATTTATACAATGCGTGTAAAGTTTAATGAATGAAATTCACGTGATGTTTATAATACCATGGGAATTCACGGACGTGAGCTATTTTTGGAATCAGACAATCTCTTGTCCGTCTTGTTTTTCTGTTAAGTAACGTTTCAGTTACTATTCTGTACAGTTTTATTTTACAACTTTTGTTCATTGATACTTATTATTTCTTAAATAATCCAATACTATTGGCCACTATAATAAATAATACCGTTGTTTTATTGATATAGAGTGATGTACAGCTGTATATATGTGTACACACATATTAACAAAAACGACATAGATAACATATTTTTAACATATAGTTTTATGAGTTGAAAAATCAATTTACGTGTATCCGGTCTGTGATGTACAACATACTGCCAGCATGTCGGATACTCAATTTACATGTGTTCGGTCTGTGATGTACAACATACTGCCACAGATCGGATACTCAATTTACGTGTGACCGGTCTGTGATGTACAACATACTGCCAGCAGGTCGGATACACAATTTACGTGTGTTTGTATGCGATGTACAACATACTGCCAGCCGGTCGGATACTCAATTTACGTGTGTTTGTATGTGATGTACAACATACTGCCAGCAGGTCGGATACTCAATTTACGTGTGTTTGTATGTGATGTACAACATACTGCCAGCAGGTCGGATACTCAATTTACGTGTGTCCTGTCTGTGATGTACAACATACTGCCAGCAGGTCGGATACTCAATTTACGTGTGTCCGATCTGTGATGTACAACATACAGCCACAGGTCGGATACTCAATGTACGTATGTCCGGTCTGCGATGTACAACATACTGCCAGCAGGTCGGATACTCAATTTACGTGTGTCCGGTCTGTGATGTACAACATATTACCAGCAGGTCGGATACTCAATTTACGTGTGTCCGGTCTGCGATGTACAACATACTGTCAGCAGGTCGGATACTCAATGTACGTGTGTCCGGTCTGCGATGTACAACATACTGCCAGCAGGTCGGTAACTCAATTTACGTGACTTTGTATGTGATGTACAGCATACTGCCAGCAGGTCGGATACTCAATTTACGTGTGTTTGTATGTGATGTACAACATACTGCCAGCAGGTCGGATACTCAATTTACGTGTGTTTGTATGTGATGTACAACATACTGCCAGCAGGTCGGATACTCAATTTACGTGTGTTTGTATGTGATGTACAACATACTGCCAGCAGGTCGGATACTCAATTTAAGTGTGTCCGATCTGTGATGTACAACATACTGCCAGCAGATCGGATACTCAATATACGTGTGTTTGTATGTGATGTACAACATACTGCCAGCAGGTCGGATACTCAATTTACGTGTGTTTGTATGTGATGTACAACATACTGCCAGCAGGTCGGATACTCAATTTACGTGTGTTTGTATGTGATGTACAACATACTGCCAGCAGGTCGGATACTCAATTTACGTGTGTTTGTATGTGATGTACAACATACTGCCAGCAGGTCGGATACTCAATTTACGTGTGTTCGGTCTGTGATGTACAACATACTGCCAGCAGGTCGGATACTCAATTTACGTGTGTTTGTATGTGATGTACAACATACTGCCAGCAGGTCGGATACTCAATTTAAGTGTGTCCGGTCTGTGATGTACAACATACTGCCAGCAGGTCGGATACTCAATTTACGTGTGTTTGTATGTGTGATGTACAACATACTGCCAGCAGGTCGGATACTCAATTTACGTGTGTTTGTATGTGATGTACAACATACTGCCAGCAGGTCGGATACTCAATTTACGTGTGTTTGTATGTGATGTACAACATACTGCCAGCAGGTCGGATACTCAATTTACGTGTGTTCGGTCTGTGATGTACAACATACTGCCAGCAGGTCGGATACTCAATTTACGTGTGTTTGTATGTGATGTACAACATACTGCCAGCAGGTCGGATACTCAATTTACGTGTGTTTGTATGTGATGTACAACATACTGCCAGCAGGTCGGATACTCAATTTACGTGTGTTTGTATGTGATGTACAACATACTGCCAGCAGGTCGGATACTCAATTTACGTGTGTCCGATCTGTGATGTACAACATACTGCCAGCAGGTCGAATACTCAATTTACGTGTGTTTGTATGTGATGTACAACATACTGCCAGCAGGTCGGATACTCAATTTACGTGTGTCCAGTCTGCGATGTACAACATACTGCCAGCAGGTCGGATACTCAATTTACGTGTGTCCGGTCTGTGATGTACAACATACTGCCAGCAGGTCGGATACTCAATTTACGTGTGTCCGGTCTGTGATGTACAACATACTGCCAGCAGGTCGGATACTCAATTTACGTGTGTCCGGTCTGCGATGTACAACATACTGTCAGCAGGTCGGATACTCAATGTACGTGTGTCCGGTCTGCGATGTACAACATACTGCCAGCCGGTCGGTAACTCAATTTACGTGACTTTGTATGTGATGTACAGCATACTGCCAGCAGGTCGGATACTCAATGTACGTGTGTTTGTATGTGATGTACAACATACTGCCAGCAGGTCGGATATTCAATTTACGTGTGTTTGTATGTGATGTACAACATACTGCCAGCAGGTCGGATACTCAATTTACGTGTGTTTGTATGTGATGTACAACATACAGCCACATGTCGGATACTCAATTTACGTGTGTTTGTATGTGATGTACAACATACTGCCAGCAGGTCGGATACTCAATATACGTGTGTTCGGTCTGTGATGTACAACATACTGCCAGCATGTCGGATACTCAATTTACGTGTGTTCGGTCTGTGATGTACAACATACTGCCAGCATGTCGGATACTCAATTTACGTGTGTCCTGTCTGTGATGTACAACATGCTGCCAACAGGTCGGATACTCAATGTACGTGTGTCATGTCCTGTCTGTGATGTACAACATACTGCCAGCAGGTCGGATACTCAATTTACGTGTGTCCTGTCTGTGATGTACAACATGCTGCCAACAGGTCGGATACTCAATTTACGTGTGTTTGTATGTGATGTACAACATACTGCCAGCAGGTCGGATACTCAATTTATGTGTGTCCGGTCTGTGATGTACAACATACTGCCAGCAGGTCGGATACTCAATTTACGTGTGTCCGGTCTGTGATGTACAACATACTGCCAGCAGGTCGGATACTCAATGTATGTGTGTCCGGTCTGTGATGTACAACATACTGCTATAGGTCCGATACTTAATTTATGTGTGTCCGGTCTGTGATGTACAACATACTGCCATAGGTCGGATACTTAATTTGTGTGTGTCCGATCTGTGATGTACAACATACTGCCACAGGTCCAATACTTAATTTATGTGTGTCCGGTCTGCGATGTACAACATACTGCCAGCAGGTCGGATACTCAATTTAAGTGTGTCCGGTCTGTGATGTACAACATACTGCCAGCAGGTCGGATACTCAATTTACGTGTGTTTGTATGTGATGTACAACATACTGCCAGCAGGTCGGATACTCAATTTACGTGTGTTTGTATGTGATGTACAACATACTGCCAGCAGGTCGGATACTCAATGTACGTGTGTTTGTATGTGATGTACAACATACTGCCAGCCGGTCGGATACTCAATTTAAGTATGTTCGGTCTGTGATGTACAACATACTGCCAGCAGGTCGGATGCTCAATTTAAGTGTGTTCGGTCAGTGATGTACAACATACTGCCAGCATGTCGGATACTCAATTTACGTGTGTTTGTATGTGATGTAAAACATACTGCCAGCAGGTCGGATACTCAATTTACGTGTGTTTGTATGTGATGTACAACATACTGCCAGCAGGTCGGATACTCAATTTACGTGTGTTTGTATGTGATGTACAACATACTGCCAGCAGGTCGGATACTCAATTTACGTGTGTCCGATCTGTGATGTACAACATACTGCCAGCAGGTCGAATACTCAATTTACGTGTGTTTGTATGTGATGTAAAACATACTGCCAGCAGGTCGGATACTCAATTTACGTGTGTCCAGTCTGCGATGTACAACATACTGCCAGCAGGTCGGATACTCAATTTACGTGTGTCCGGTCTGTGATGTACAACATACTGCCAGCAGGTCGGATACTCAATTTACGTGTGTCCGGTCTGTGATGTACAACATACTGCCAGCAGGTCGGATACTCAATTTACGTGTGTCCGGTCTGTGATGTACAACATATTACCAGCAGGTCGGATACTCAATTTACATGTGTCCGGTCTGCGATGTACAACATACTGTCAGCAGGTCGGATACTCAATGTACGTGTGTCCGGTCTGCGATGTACAACATACTGCCAGCAGGTCGGTAACTCAATTTACGTGACTTTGTATGTGATGTACAGCATACTGCTAGCAGGTCGGATACTCAATTTACGTGTGTTTGTATGCGATGTACAACATACTGCCAGCAGGTCGGTAACTCAATTTACGTGACTTTGTATGTGATGTACAGCATACTGCCAGCAGGTCGGATACTCAATTTACGTGTGTTTGTATGTGATGTACAACATACTGCCAGCAGGTCGGATACTCAATTTACGTGTGTTTGTATGTGATGTACAACATACTGCCAGCAGGTCGGATACTCAATTTACGTGTGTTCGGTCTGTGATGTACAACATACTGCCAGCATGTCGGATACTCAATTTACGTGTGTTCGGTCTGTGATGTACAACATACTGCCAGCAGGTCGGATACTCAATTTACGTGTGTCCGGTCTGTGATGTACAACATACTGCCAGCAGGTCGGATACTCAATTTACGTGTGTCCGGTCTGTGATGTACAACATACTGCCAGCAGGTCGGATACTCAATTTATGTGTGTCCGGTCTGTGATGTACAACATACTGCCACAGGTCGGATACTCAATTTATGTGTGTCCGGTCTGCGATGTACAACATACTGCCACAGGTCCGATACTTAATTTATGTGTGTCCGGTCTGCGATGTACAACATACTGCCACAGGTCCGATACTTAATTTATGTGTGTCCGGTCTGCGATGTACAACATACTGCCACAGGTCCGATACTTAATTTATGTGTGAGCGGTCTGCGATGTACAACATACTGCCAGCATGTCGGATACTCAATTTACGTGTGTTTGTATGTGATGTACAACATACTGCCAGCAGGTCGGATACTCAATTTACGTGTGTTTGTATGTGATGTACAACATACTGCCAGCAGGTCGGATACTCAATTTACGTGTGTTTGTATGTGATGTACAACATACTGCCAGCATGTCGGATACTCAATTTACGTGTGTTTGTATGTGATGTACAACATACTGCCAGCAGGTCGGATACTCAATTTACGTGTGTTTGTATGTGATGTACAACATACTGCCAGCAGGTCGGATACTCAATTTACGTGTGTTTGTATGTGATGTACAACATACTGCCAGCAGGTCGGATACTCAATTTACGTGTGTTTGTATGTGATGTACAACATACTGCCAGCAGGTCGGATACTCAATTTACGTGTGTCCGATCTGTGATGTACAACATACTGCCAGCAGGTCGGATACTCAATTTACGTGTGTTTGTATGTGATGTACAACATACTGCCAGCATGTCGGATACTCAATTTACGTGTGTTCGGTCTGTGATGTACAACATACTGCCAGCAGGTCGGATACTCAATTTACGTGTGTCCGGTCTGTGATGTACAACATACTGCCAGCAGGTCGGATACTCAATTTACGTGTGTTTGTATGTGATGTACAACATACTGCCAGCAGGTCGGATACTCAATGTACGTGTGTTTGTATGTGATGTACAACATACTGCCAGCCGGTCGGATACTCAATTTAAGTGTGTTCGGTCTGTGATGTACAACATACTGCCAGCATGTCGGATAATCAATTTATGTGTGTCCGGTCTGTGATGTACAACATACTGCTATAGGTCCGATACTTAATTTATGTGTGTCCGGTCTGCGATGTACAACATACTGCCACAGGTCCGATACTTAATTTATGTGTGTCCGGTCTGTGATGTACAACATACTGCCATAGGTCGGATACTTAATTTGTGTGTGTCCGATCTGTGATGTACAACATACTGCCACAGGTCCAATACTTAATTTATGTGTGTCCGGTCTGCGATGTACAACATACTGCCAGCAGGTCGGATACTCAATTTAAGTGTGTCCGGTCTGTGATGTACAACATACTGCCAGCAGGTCGGATACTCAATTTACGTGTGTTTGTATGTGATGTACAACATACTGCCAGCAGGTCGGATACTCAATTTACGTGTTTGTATGTGATGTACAACATACTGCCAGCAGGTCGGATACTCAATTTACGTGTGTTTGTTTGTGATGTACAACATACTGCCAGCCGGTCGGATACTCAATTTAAGTATGTTCGGTCTGTGATGTACAACATACTGCCAGCAGGTCGGATGCTCAATTTAAGTGTGTTCGGTCAGTGATGTACAACATACTGCCAGCAGGTCGGATACTCAATTTACGTGTGTTTGTATGTGATGTACAACATACTGCCAGCAGGTCGGATACTCAATTTACGTGTGTTTGTATGTGATGTACAACATACTGCCAGCAGGTCGGATACTCAATTTACGTGTGTTTGTATGTGATGTACAACATACTGCCAGCAGGTCGAATACTCAATTTACGTGTGTTTGTATGTGATGTAAAACATACTGCCAGCAGGTCGGATACTCAATTTACGTGTGTCCAGTCTGCGATGTACAACATACTGCCAGCAGGTCGGATACTCAATTTACGTGTGTCCGGTCTGTGATGTACAACATACTGCCAGCAGGTCGGATACTCAATTTACGTGTGTCCGGTCTGTGATGTACAACATACTGCCAGCAGGTCGGATACTCAATTTACGTGTGTCCGGTCTGTGATGTACAACATATTACCAGCAGGTCGGATACTCAATTTACATGTGTCCGGTCTGCGATGTACAACATACTGTCAGCAGGTCGGATACTCAATGTACGTGTGTCCGGTCTGCGATGTACAACATACTGCCAGCAGGTCGGTAACTCAATTTACGTGACTTTGTATGTGATGTACAGCATACTGCTAGCAGGTCGGATACTCAATTTACGTGTGTTTGTATGCGATGTACAACATACTGCCAGCAGGTCGGTAACTCAATTTACGTGACTTTGTATGTGATGTACAGCATACTGCCAGCAGGTCGGATACTCAATTTACGTGTGTTTGTATGTGATGTACAACATACTGCCAGCAGGTCGGATATTCAATTTACGTGTGTTTGTATGTGATGTACAACATACTGCCAGCAGGTCGGATACTCAATTTACGTGTGTTTGTATGTGATGTACAACATACAGCCACATGTCGGATACTCAATTTACGTGTGTTTGTATGTGATGTACAACATACTGCCAGCAGGTCGGATACTCAATGTACGTGTGTTCGGTCTGTGATGTACAACATACTGCCAGCATGTCGGATATTCAATTTACGTGTGTTCGGTCTTTGGTGTACAACATACTGCCAGCAGGTCGGATACTCAATTTACGTGTGTCCGATCTGTGATGTACAACATACTGCCAGCAGGTCGGATACTCAATTTACGTGTGTTTGTATGTGATGTAAAACATACTGCCAGCAGGTCGGATACTCAATTTACGTGTGTTCGTCTGTGATGTACAACATACTGCCAGCAGGTCGGATACTCAATTTACGTGTGTCCGGTCTGTGATGTACAACATACTGCCAGCAGGTCGGATACTCAATTTACGTGTGTTTGTATGTGATGTAAAACATACTGCCAGCAGGTCGGATACTCAATTTACGTGTGTCCAGTCTGCGATGTACAACATACTGCCAGCAGGTCGGATACTCAATTTACGTGTGTCCGGTCTGTGATGTACAACATACTGCTAGCAGGTCGGATACTCAATTTACGTGTGTCCGGTCTGTGATGTACAACATACTGCCAGCAGGTCGGATACTCAATTTATGTGTGTCCGGTCTGCGATGTACAACATACTGCCACAGGTCCGATACTTAATTTATGTGTGTCCGGTCTGCGATGTACAACATACTGCCACAGGTCCGATACTTAATTTATGTGTGTCCGGTCTGCGATGTACAACATACTGCCACAGGTCCGATACTTAATTTATGTGTGAGCGGTCTGCGATGTACAACATACTGCCAGCAGGTCGGATACTCAATTTACGTGTGTTTGTATGTGATGTACAACATACTGCCAGCAGGTCGGATACTCAATTTACGTGTGTTTGTATGTGATGTACAACATACTGCCAGCAGGTCGGATACTCAATTTACGTGTGTTTGTATGTGATGTACAACATACTGCCAGCAGGTCGGATACTCAATTTACGTGTGTTTGTATGTGATGTACAACATACTGCCAGCAGGTCGGATACTCAATTTACGTGTGTTTGTATGTGATGTACAACATACTGCCAGCAGGTCGGATACTCAATTTACGTGTGTTTGTATGTGATGTACAACATACTGCCAGCAGGTCGGATACTCAATTTACGTGTGTTTGTATGTGATGTACAACATACTGCCAGCAGGTCGGATACTCAATTTACGTGTGTCCGTCTGTGATGTACAACATACTGCCAGCAGGTCGGATACTCAATTTACGTGTGTTTGTATGTGATGTACAACATACTGCCAGCAGGTCGGATACTCAATTTACGTGTGTTCGGTCTGTGATGTACAACATACTGCCAGCAGGTCGGATACTCAATTTACGTGTGTCCGGTCTGTGATGTACAACATACTGCCAGCAGGTCGGATACTCAATTTACGTGTGTTTGTATGTGATGTACAACATACTGCCAGCAGGTCGGATACTCAATTTACGTGTGTTTGTATGTGATGTACAACATACTGCCAGCAGGTCGGATACTCAATTTACGTGTGTCCGGTCTGTGATGTACAACATACTGCCAGCAGGTCGGATACTCAATTTACGTGTGTCCGGTCTGTGATGTACAACATACTGCCAGCAGGTCGGATACTCAATTTATGTGTGTCCGGTCTGTGATGTACAACATACTGCTATAGGTCCGATACTTAATTTATGTGTGTCCGGTCTGCGATGTACAACATACTGCCACAGGTCGGATACTTAATTTATGTGTGTCCGGTCTGTGATGTACAACATACTGCCACAGGTCGGATACTTAATTTATGTGTGTCCGGTCTGCGATGTACAACATACTGCCAGCAGGTCGGATACTCAATTTACGTGTGTTTGTATGTGATGTACAACATACTGCCAGCAGGTCGGATACTCAATTTAAGTGTGTTCGGTCTGTGATGTACAACATACTGCCAGCAGGTCGGATACTCAGTTTAAGTGTGTTCGGTCTGTGATGTACAACATACTGCCAGCAGGTCGGATACTCAGTTTAAGTGTGTTCGGTCTGTGATGTACAACATACTGCCAGCATGTCGGATACTCAATGTACGTGTGTTTGTATGTGATGTACAACATACTGCCAGCAGGTCGGATACTCAATTTACGTGTGTTTGTATGTGATGTACAACATACTGCCAGCAGGTCGGATACTCAATTTACGTGTGTTTGTCTGTGATGTACAACATACTGCCAGCAGGTCGGATACTCAATTTACGTGTGTTTGGTCTGTGATGTACAACATACTGCCAGCAGGTCGGATACTCAATTTACGTGTGTTTGTATGTGATGTACAACATACTGCCAGCAGGTCGGATACTCAATTTACGTGTGTTTGTATGTGATGTACAACATACTGCCAGCAGGTCGGATACTCAATTTACGTGTGTTTGTATGTGATGTACAACATACTGCCAGCAGGTCGGATACTCAATTTACGTGTGTCCGGTCTGTGATGTACAACATACTGCCAGCAGGTCGGATACTCAATTTACGTGTGTCCGGTCTGTGATGTACAACATACTGCCAGCAGGTCGGATACTCAATTTACGTGTGTCCGGTCTGTGATGTACAACATACTGCCAGCAGGTCGGATACTCAATTTACGTGTGTCCGGTCTGTGATGTACAACATACTGCCAGCAGGTCGGATACTCAATTTATGTGTGTCCGGTCTGTGATGTACAACATACTGCCAGAGGTCCGATACTTAATTTATGTGTGTCCGGTCTGCGATGTACAACATACTGCCAGCAGGTCGGATACTCAATTTACGTGTGTTCGGTCTGTGATGTACAACATACTGCCAGCAGGTCGGATACTCAATTTACGTGTGTTTGTATGTGATGTACAACATACTGCCAGCAGGTCGGATACTCAATTTACGTGTGTTTGTATGTGATGTACAACATACTGCCAGCAGGTCGGATACTCAATTTACGTGTGTTTGTATGTGATGTACAACATACTGCCAGCAGGTCGGATACTCAATTTACGTGTGTTTGTATGTGATGTACAACATACTGCCACATGTCGGATACTCAATTTACGTGTGTTTGTATGTGATGTACAACATACTGCCAGCAGGTCGGATACTCAATTTACGTGTGTTCGTCTGTGATGTACAACATACTGCCAGCATGTCGGATATTCAATTTACGTGTGTTCGGTCTGTGGTGTACAACATACTGCCAGCAGGTCGGATACTCAATTTACGTGTGTCCGTCTGTGATGTACAACATACTGCCAGCAGGTCGGATACTCAATTTACGTGTGTTTGTATGTGATGTAAAACATACTGCCAGCAGGTCGGATACTCAATTTACGTGTGTTTGTATGTGATGTACAACATACTGCCAGCAGGTCGGATACTCAATTTACGTGTGTCCGATCTGTGATGTACAACATACTGCCAGCAGGTCGAATACTCAATTTACGTGTGTTTGTATGTGATGTAAAACATACTGCCAGCAGGTCGGATACTCAATTTACGTGTGTCCAGTCTGCGATGTACAACATACTGCCAGCAGGTCGGATACTCAATTTACGTGTGTCCGGTCTGTGATGTACAACATACTGCTAGCAGGTCGGATACTCAATTTACGTGTGTCCAGTCTGTGATGTACAACATACTGCCAGCAGGTCGGATACTCAATTTATGTGTGTCCGGTCTGCGATGTACAACATACTGCCACAGGTCCGATACTTAATTTATGTGTGTCCGGTCTGCGATGTACAACATACTACCACAGGTCCGATACTTAATTTATGTGTGTCCGGTCTGCGATGTACAACATACTGCCACAGGTCCGATACTTAATTTATGTGTGAGCGGTCTGCGATGTACAACATACTGCCAGCATGTCGGATACTCAATTTACGTGTGTTTGTATGTGATGTACAACATACTGCCAGCAGGTCGGATACTCAATTTACGTGTGTTTGTATGTGATGTACAACATACTGCCAGCAGGTCGGATACTCAATTTACGTGTGTTTGTATGTGATGTACAACATACTGCCAGCATGTCGGATACTCAATTTACGTGTGTTTGTATGTGATGTACAACATACTGCCAGCAGGTCGGATACTCAATTTACGTGTGTTTGTATGTGATGTACAACATACTGCCAGCAGGTCGGATACTCAATTTACGTGTGTTTGTATGTGATGTACAACATACTGCCAGCAGGTCGGATACTCAATTTACGTGTGTTTGTATGTGATGTACAACATACTGCCAGCAGGTCGGATACTCAATTTACGTGTGTCCGATCTGTGATGTACAACATACTGCCAGGAGATCGGATACTCAATTTACGTGTGTTTGTATGTGATGTACAACATACTGCCAGCATGTCGGATACTCAATTTACGTGTGTTCGGTCTGTGATGTACAACATACTGCCAGCAGGTCGGATACTCAATTTACGTGTGTCCGGTCTGTGATGTACAACATACTGCCAGCAGGTCGGATACTCAATTTACGTGTGTTTGTATGTGATGTACAACATACTGCCAGCAGGTCGGATACTCAATGTACGTGTGTTTGTATGTGATGTACAACATACTGCCAGCCGGTCGGATACTCAATTTAAGTGTGTTCGGTCTGTGATGTACAACATACTGCCAGCATGTCGGATAATCAATTTATGTGTGTCCGGTCTGTGATGTACAACATACTGCTATAGGTCCGATACTTAATTTATGTGTGTCCGGTCTGCGATGTACAACATACTGCCACAGGTCCGATACTTAATTTATGTGTGTCCGGTCTGCGATGTACAACATACTGCCAGCAGGTCGGATACTCAAGTTACGTGTGTCCGGTCTGTGATGTACAACATACTGCCACAGGTCCGATACTTAATTTATGTGTGTCCGGTCTGCGATGTACAACATACTGCCAGCATGTCGGATACTCAATTTACGTGTGTTTGTATGTGATGTACAACATACTGCCAGCAGGTCGGATACTCAATTTAAGTGTGTTCGGTCTGTGATGTACAACATACTGCCAGCAGGTCGGATACTCAGTTTAAGTGTGTTCGGTCTGTGATGTACAACATACTGCCAGCAGGTCGGATACTCAGGTTAAGTGTGTTCGGTCTGTGATGTACAACATACTGCCAGCATGTCGGATACTCAATGTACGTGTGTTTGTATGTGATGTACAACATACTGCAAGCAGGTTGGATACTCAATTTACGTGTGTTTGTATGTGATGTACAACATATTGCCAGCAGGTCGGATACTCAATTTACGTGTGTCCAGTCTGCGATGTACAACATACTGCCAGCAGGTCGGATACTCAATTTACGTGTGTCCGGTCTGTGATGTACATCATACTGCAGGCAGGTCGGATACTCAATTTACGTGTGTCCGGTCTGTGATGTACAACATACTGCCAGCAGGTCGGATACTCAATTTATGTGTGTCCGGTCTGTGATGTACAACATACTGCTATAGGTCCGATACTTAATTTAAGTGTGTTCGGTCTGTGATGTACAACATACTTCCAGCAGGTTGGATACTCAATTTACGTGTGTTTGTATGTGATGTACAACATACTGCCAGCAGGTCGGATACTCAAGTTACGTGTGTCCGGTCTGTGATGTACAACATACTGCCACAGGTCCGATACTTAATTTATGTGTGTCCGGTCTGCGATGTACAACATACTGCCAGCCGGTCGGATACTCAATTTACGTGTGTTTGTATGTGATGTACAACATACTGCCAGCAGGTCGGATACTCAATTTAAGTGTGTTCGGTCTGTGATGTACAACATACTGCCAGCAGGTCGGATACTCAGTTTAAGTGTGTTCGGTCTGTGATGTACAACATACTGCCAGCAGGTCGGATGCTCAGTTTAAGTGTGTTCGGTCTGTGATGTACAACATACTGCCAGCATGTCGGATACTCAATGTACGTGTGTTTGTATGTGATGTACAACATACTGCCAGCAGGTTGGATACTCAATGTACGTGTGTTTGTATGTGATGTACAACATACTGCCAGCAGGTCGGATACTCAAGTTACGTGTGTCCGGTCTGTGATGTACAACATACTGCCACATGTCCGATACTTAATTTATGTGTGTCCGGTCTGCGATGTACAACATACTGCCAGCAGGTCGGATACTCAATTTACGTGTGTTTGTCTGTGATGTACAACATGCTGCCAGCAGGTCGGATACTCAATTTACGTGTGTTCGGTCTGTGATGTACAACATACTGCCAGCAGGTCGGATACTCAATTTATGTGTGTCCGGTCTGTGATGTACAACATACTGCCAGCAGGTCGGATACTCAATTTACGTGTGTCCGGTCTGTGATGTACAACATACTGCCAGCGGTCGGATACTCAATTTATGTGTGTCCGGTCTGTGATGTACAACATACTGCCATAGGTCCGATACTTAATTTATGTGTGTCCGGTCTGCGATGTACAACATACTGCCAGCAGGTCGGATACTCAATTTATGTGTGTCCGGTCTGTGATGTACAACATACTGCCAGCAGGTCGGATACTCAATTTACGTGTGTTTGTATGTGATGTACAACATACTGCCAGCAGGTCGGATACTCAATTGTGTTGTTTGTGTTTGGGTGGTTTTACGTGTGTTTGTATGTGATGTACAACATACTGCCAGCAGGTCGGATACTCAATTTAAGTGTGTTCGGTCTGTGATGTACAACATACTGCCAGCAGGTCGGATACTCAATTTACGTGTGTTTGGTCTGTGATGTACAACATACTGCCAGCAGGTCGGATACTCAATTTACGTGTGTTTGTATGTGATGTACAACATACTGCCAGCAGGTCGGATACTCAATTTACGTGTGTTTGTATGTGATGTACAACATACTGCCAGCAGGTCGGATACTCAATTTACGTGTGTCCGGTCTGTGATGTACAACATACTGCCAGCAGGTCGAATACTCAATTTACGTGTGTTTGTATGTGATGTAAAACATACTGCCAGCAGGTCGGATACTCAATTTACGTGTGTCCAGTCTGCGATGTACAACATACTGCCAGCAGGTCGGATACTCAATTTACGTGTGTCCGGTCTGTGATGTACAACATACTGCCAGCAGGTCGGATACTCAATTTACGTGTGTCCGGTCTGTGATGTACAACATACTGCCAGCAGGTCGGATACTCAATTTACGTGTGTCCGGTCTGTGATGTACAACATACTGCCAGCAGGTCGGATACTCAATTTACGTGTGTCCGGTCTGCGATGTACAACATACTGCCAGCAGGTCGGATACTCAATTTACGTGTGTCCGTCTGCGATGTACAACATACTGCCAGCAGGTCGGATACTCAATTTACGTGTGTTTGTATGTGATGTACAACATACTGCCAGCAGGTCGGATACTCAATTTACGTGTGTTTGTATGTGATGTACAACATACTGCCAGCAGGTCGGATACTCAATTTACGTGTGTTTGTATGTGATGTACAACATACTGCCAGCAGGTCGGATACTCAATTTACGTGTGTTTGTATGTGATGTACAACATACTGCCAGCAGGTCGGATACTCAATTTACGTGTGTTTGTATGTGATGTACAACATACTGCCAGCAGGTCGGATACTCAATTTACGTGTGTTTGTATGTGATGTACAACATACTGCCAGCAGGTCGGATACTCAATTTACGTGTGTTCGGTCTGTGATGTACAACATACTGCCAGCAGGTCGGATACTCAATTTACGTGTGTCCGGTCTGTGGTGTACAACATACTGCCAGCAGGTCGGATACTCAATTTACGTGTGTTTGTATGTGGTGTACAACAT
>CM026398.1:60809817-60862102 GCA_014843695.1 Archivesica marissinica | reverse complement strand
CATATATGTAGTATATACATGTACCAGCACCACCATCATGTCTCATATATGTAGTATATACATGTACCAGCACTACCATCATGTCTCATATATGTAGTATATACATGTACCAGCACTACCATCATGTCTCATATATGTAGTATATACATGTACCAGCACCACCATCATGTCTCATATATGTAGTATATACATGTACCAACACCACCATCATGTCTCATATATGTAGTATATACATGTACCAACACCACCATCATGTCTCATATATGTAGTATATACATGTACCAGCACTACAATCATGTCTCATATATGTAGTATATACATGTACCAGCACTACCATCATGTCTCATATATGTAGTATATACATGTACCAGCACTACCATCATGTCTCATATATGTAGTATATACATGTACCAGCACTACCATCATGTCTCATATATGTAGTATATACATGTACCAGCACTACCATCATGTCTCATATATGTAGTATATACATGTACCAACACTACCATCATGTCTCATATATGTAGTATATACATGTACCAACACCACCATCATGTCTCATATATGTAGTATATACATGTACCAACACTAACATCATGTCTCATATATGTAGTATATACATGTACCAGCACCACCATCATGTCTCATATATGTAGTATATACATGTACCAACATCATCATCATGTCTCATATATGTAGTATATACATGTACCAGCACTACCATCATGTCTCATATATGTAGTATATACATGTACCAACACCACCATCATGTCTCATATATGTAGTATATACATGTACCAACACCAACATGTCTCATATATGTAGTATATACATGTACCAGCACTACCATCATGTCTCATATATGTAGGATATACATGTAACAACACCACCATCATGTCTCATATATATAGTATATACATGTACCAGCACTACCATCATGTCTCATATATGTAGTATATACACGTACCAGCACTACCATCATGTCTCATATATGTAGTATATACATGTACCAGCACTACCATCATGTCTCATATATGTAGTATATACATGTACCAGCACTACCATCATGTCTCATATGTGTAGTATATACATGTACCAGCACTACCATCATGTTACATATATGTAGTATATACATGTACCAGCACCACCAACATGTCTCATATATGTAGTATATACATGTACCAGCACCACCATCATGTCTCATATATGTAGTATATACATGTACCAACACCATCATGTCTCATATATGTAGTATATACATGTACCAGCACTACCATCATGTCTCATATATGTAGTATATACATGTACCAGCACCACCATCATGTCTCATATATGTAGTATATACATGTACCAGCACCACCATCATGTCTCATATATGTAGTATATACATGTACCAGCACTACCATCATGTCTCATATATGTAGTATATACATGTACCAACACTACCATCATGTCTCATATATGTAGTATATACATGTACCAGCACTACCATCATGTCTCATATATGTAGTATATACATGTACCAGCACTACAACCACATCATGTCTCATATATGTAGTATATACATGTACCAACACCACCATCATGTCTCATATATGTAGTATATACATGTACCAGCACTACCATCATGTCTCATATATGTAGTATATACATGTACCAGCACTACAATCATGTCTCATATATGTAGTATATACATGTACCAACACCACCATCATGTCTCATATATGTAGTATATACATGTACCAGCACTACCATCATGTCTCATATATGTAGTATATACATGTACCAGCACTACCATCATGTCTCATATATGTAGTATATACATGTACCAGCACTACATTACCAGCACTACCATCATGTCTCATATATGTAGTATATACATGTACCAACACCTCCATCATGTCTCATATATGTAGTATATACATGTACCAGCACTACCATCATGTCTCATATATGTAGTATAAACAAGTACCAGCACTACAATCATGTCTCATATATGTAGTATATACATGTACCAACACCTCCATCATGTCTCATATATGTAGTATATACATGTACCAACACCTCCATCATGTCTCATATATGTAATATATACATGTACCAACACCACCATCATGTCTCATATATGTAGTATATACATGTACCAGCACTACCATCATGTCTCATATATGTAGTATATACATGTACCAACACCTCCATCATGTCTCATATATGTAGTATATACATGTACCAGCACTACCATCATGTCTCATATATGTAGTATATACATGTACCAGCACTACAATCATGTCTCATATATGTAGTATATACATGTACCAGCACTACCATCATGTCTCATATATGTAGTATATACATGTACCAACACCTCCATCATGTCTCATATATGTAGTATATACATGTACCAGCACTACCATCATGTCTCATATATGTAGTATATACATGTACCAACACTACCATCATGTCTCATATATGTAGTATATACATGTACTAACACCATCATCATGTCTCATATATGTAGTATATACATGTACCAACACTAACATCATGTCTCATATATGTAGTATATACATGTACCAGCACCACCATCATGTCTCATATATGTAGTATATACATGTACCAACATCATCATCATGTCTCATATATGTAGTATATACATGTACCAGCACTACCATCATGTCTCATATATGTAGTATATACATGTACCAACACCACCATCATGTCTCATATATGTAGTATATACATGTACCAACACCAACATGTCTCATATATGTAGTATATACATGTACCAGCACTACCATCATGTCTCATATATGTAGGATATACATGTAACAACACCACCATCATGTCTCATATATATAGTATATACATGTACCAGCACTACCATCATGTCTCATATGTGTAGTATATACACGTACCAGCACTACCATCATGTCTCATATATGTAGTATATACATGTACCAGCACTACCATCATGTCTCATATGTGTAGTATATACATGTACCAGCACTACCATCATGTCTCATATGTGTAGTATATACATGTACCAGCACTACCATCATGTTACATATATGTAGTATATACATGTCCCAGCACCACCAACATGTCTCATATATGTAGTATATACATGTACCAGCACCACCATCATGTCTCATATATGTAGTATATACATGTACCAACACCATCATGTCTCATATATGTAGTATATACATGTACCAGCACTACCATCATGTCTCATATATGTAGTATATACATGTACCAGCACTACCACCATGTCTCATATATGTAGTATATACATGTACCAGCACCACCATCATGTCTCATATATGTAGTATATACATGTACCAACACTACCATCATGTCTCATATATGTAGTATATACATGTACCATCACTGCCATCATGTCTCATATATGTAGTATATACATGTACCAGCACCACCATCATGTCTCATATATGTAGTATATACATGTACTAGCACCACCATCATGTCTCATATATGTAGTATATACATGTACCAGCACTACCATCATGTCTCATATATGTAGTATATACATGTACCAGCACCACCATCATGTCTCATATATGTAGTATATACATGTACCAGCACCACCATCATGTCTCATATATGTAGTATATACATGTACCAGCACCACCATCATGTCTCATATATGTAGTATATACACGTACAAGCACTACCTTCTTGTCTCATATATGTAGTATATACATGTACCAGCACTACCATCATGTCTCATATATGTAGTATATACATGTACCAGCACTACCATCATGTCTCATATATGTAGTATATACATGTACCAGCACTACTATCATGTCTCATGTATGTAGTATATACATGTACCAGCACTACCATGTCTCATATATGTAGTTTATACATGTACCAGCACTACCATCATGTCTCATATGTGTAGTATATACACGTACAAGCACTACCATCCTTGTCTCATATATGTAGTATATACATGTACCAGCACTACTATCATGTCTCATATATGTAGTATATACATGTACCAGCACTACCATCATGTCTCATATATGTAGTATATACATGTACCAGCACCACCATCATGTCTCATATATGTAGTATATACATGTACCAACACCACCATCATGTCTCATATATGTAGTATATACACGTACCAGCACTACCATCATGTCTTTATTATGTAGTGTATGCACGTACAAGCATTACCATCATGTCTCATATGTGTAGTATATACATGTACCAGCACCACCATCATGTCTCATATATGTAGTATATACATGTACCAACACCACGATCATGTCTCATATATTTAGTATATACATGTACCAACACTGCCATCATGTCTCATATATGTAGTATATACATGTACCAGCACCACCATCATGTCTCATATATTTAGTATATACATGTACCAACACTGCCATCATGTCTCATATATGTAGTATATACATGTACCAACATGTCTCATATATGTAGTATATACATGTACCAGCACCACCATCATGTCTCATATATGTAGTATATATATGTACCAACACCACCATTATGTCTCATATATGTAGTATATACACGTACCAGCACCACCATCATGTCTCATATATGTAGTATATACATGTACCAGCACCACCAACATGTCTCATATATGTAGTATATACACGTACCAGCACCACCATCATGTCTCATATATGTAGTATATACATGTACCAGCACTACCATCATGTCTCATATATGTAGTATATACATGTACCAACACCACCATCATGTCTCATATATGTAGTATATACATGTACCAACACTACCACCATGTCTCATATATGTAGTATATACATGTACCACCACTACCATCATGTCTCATATATGTAGTATATACATAAACCAACACCAACCTGTCTCATATATGAATAATATACATGTACCAGCACCACCACCATGTCTCATATGTGTAGTATATACATGTACCAGCACTACCATCATGTCTCATATATGTAGTATATACATGTACCAGCACTACAATCATGTCTCATATATGTAGTATATACATGTACCAACACTACCATCATGTCTCATATATGTAGTATATACATGTACCAGCACCACCATCATGTTTCATATATGTAGTATATACATGTACCAACACTACCACCATGTCTCATATATGTAGTATATACATGAACCAGCACTACCATCATGTCTCATATATGTAGTATATACATGTACCAACACCACCATCATGTCTCATATATGTAGTATATACACGTACCAACACTACCACCATGTCTCATATATGTAGTATATACACGTACCAGCACTACCATCATGTCTGTATTATGTAGTATATACATGTACTAGCACTACCATCATGTCTCATATATGTAGTATATACATGTACCAACACCACCATCATGTCTCATATATGTAGTATATACACGTACCATCACTATCATCATGTCTCATATATGTAGTATATACACGTACCAGCACTACCATCATGTCTCATATATGTAGTATATACACGTACCAGCACTACCATCATGTCTCATATATGTAGTATATACACGTACCAGCACTACCATCATGTCTCATATATGTAGTATATACATGTACCAACACCATCAGCATGCCTCATATATGTAGTATATACATGTACCAACACCACCATCATGTCTCATATATGTAGTATATACATGTACCAACACCACCATCATGTCTCATATATGTAGTATATACACGTACCAGCACCACCATCATGTCTCATATATGTAGTATATACATGTACCAGCACCACCATCATGTCTCATATATGTAGTATATACATGTACCAGCACTGCCATCATGTCTCATATATGTAGTATATACATGTACCAGCACCACCATCATGTCTCATATATGTAGTATATACATGTACCAGCACCACCATCATGTCTCATATATGTAGTATATACATGTACCAGCACTACCATCATGTCTCATATATGTAGAATATACATGTACCAGTACTACCATCATGTCTCATTATGTAGTGTATGCACGTACAAGCACCACCATCATGTCTCATATATGTAGTATATACACGTACCAGCACTACCATCATGTCTCATATATGTAGTATATACATGTACCAGCACTACCATCATGTATCATATATGTAGTATATACACGTACCAGCAACACCATCATGTCTCATATATGTAGAATATATATGTACCAGTACTACCATCATGTCTCATTATGTAGTGTATGCACGTACAATCACCACCATCATGTCTCATATATGTAGTATATACATGTACTAGCACTACCATCATGTCTCATATATGTAGTATATACATGTACCAGCACTACCATCATGTCTCATATATGTAGTATATACACGTACTAGCACTACCATCATGTCTCATATATGTAGTATATACATGTACCAGCACTACCATCATGTCTCATATATGTAGTATATACACGTACCAGCACCACCATCATGTCTCATATATGTAGTATATACATGTACGAACACCATTATCATGTCTCATATATTTGTAGTATATACACGTACCAGCACCACCATCATGTCTCATATATGTAGTATATACATGTACGAACACCATTATCATGTCTCATATATGTAGTATATACATGTACCAGTACTACAATCATGTCTCATATATGTAGTATATACATGTACCAGCACTACCATCATGTCTCATATATGTAGTATATACATGTACTATCACCACCATCATGTCTCATATATGTAGTATATACATGTACCAGCACTACCATCATGTCTCATATATGTAGTATATACATGTACCAGCACTACCATCATGTCTCATATATGTAGTATATACATGTACCAGCACCACCATCATGTCTCATATATGTAGTATATACATGTACGAACACCATTATCATGTCTCATATATGTAGTATATACATGTACCAGCACTACCATCATGTCTCATATATGTAGTATATACATGTACGAACATCATTATCATGTGTCATATATGTAGTATATACATGTACCAGCACTACAATCATGTCTCATATATGTAGTATATACATGTACCAGCACTACCATCATGTCTCATATATGTAGTATATACATGTAACATGTACCAGCACTACCATCATGTCTCATATATGTAGTATATACATGTACCAACACCTCCATCATGTCTCATATATGTAGTATATACATGTACCAGCACTACCATCATGTCTCATATATGTAGTATATACATGTACCAACCACCATCATGTCTCATATATGTAGTATATACATGTACCAGCACTACCATCATGTCTCATATATGTAGTATATACATGTACCAACACCACCATCATGTCTCATATATGTAGTATATACATGTACCAACACTACCATCATGTCTCATATATGTAGTATATACATGTACCAGCACTACCATCATGTCTCATATATGTAGTATATACATGTACCAGCACTACCATCATGTCTCATATATGTAGTATATACATGTACCAACACACCATCATGTCTCATATATGTAGTATATACATGTACCAGCACCACCATCATGTCTCATATATGTAGTATATACACGTACCAGCACTACCATCATGTCTCATATATGTAGTATATACATGTACCAGCACTACCATCATGTCTCATATATGTAGTATATACACGTACCAGCACTACCATCATGTCTCATATATGTAGTATATACATGTACCAACACCACCATCATGTCTCATATATGTAGTATATACATGTACCAACACCACCATCATGTCTCATATATGTAGTATATACATGTACCAACACCACCATCATGTCTCATATATGTAGTATATACACGTACCAGCACCACCATCATGTCTCATATATGTAGTATATACATGTACCAGCACTACCATCATGTCTCATATATGTAGTATATACATGTACCAGCACCACCATCATGTCTCATATATGTAGTATATACATGTACCAGCACCACCATCATGTCTCATATATGTAGTATATACATGTACCAGCACTACCATCATGTCTCATATATGTAGTATATACATGTACCAGTACTACCATCATGTCTCATTATGTAGTGTATGCACGTACAAGCACCACCATCATGTCTCATATATGTAGTATATACATGTACTAGCACTACCATCATGTCTCATATATGTAGTATATACACGTACCAGCACTACCATCATGTCTCATATATGTAGTATATACATGTACCAGCACTACCATCATGTCTCATATATGTAGTATATACATGTACCAGCACTACAATCATGTCTCATATATGTAGTATATACATGTACCAGCACTACCATCATGTCTCATATATGTAGAATATACATGTACCAGCACTACCATCATGTCTCATATATGTAGTATATACATGTACTATCACCACCATCATGTCTCATATATGTAGAATATACATGTACCAGCACTACCATCATGTCTCATATATGTAGTATATACATGTACTAGCACTACCATCATGTCTCATATATGTAGTATATACACGTACCAGCACTACCATCATGTCTCATATATGTAGTATATACACGTACCAGCACCACCATCATGTCTCATATATGTAGTATATACATGTACCAACACCACCATCATGTCTCATATATGTAGTATATACATGTACCAGTACTACAATCATGTCTCATATATGTAGTATATACATGTACCAGCACTACCATCATGTCTCATTTATGTAGTATATACATGTACCAGCACCACCATCATGTCTCATATATGTAGTATATACATGTACCAGCACCACCATCATGTCTCATATATGTAGTATATACATGTACCAGCACCACCATCATGTCTCATATATGTAGTATATACATGTACCAACACCACTATCATGTCTCATATATGTAGTATATACATGTACCAGCACTACCATCATGTCTCATATATGTAGTATATACATGTACCAGCACTACAATCATGTCTCATATATGTAGTATATACATGTCCCAGCACCACCATCATGTCTCATATATGTAGTATATACATGTACCAGCACTACAATCATGTCTCATATATGTAGTATATACATGTCCCAGCACCACCAACATGTCTCATATATGTAGTATATACATGTACCAGCACCACCATCATGTCTCATTTATGTAGTATATACATGTACCAGCACTACATGTACCAGCACTACCATCATGTCTCATATATGTAGTATATACATGTACCAGCACTACATGTACCAGCACTAACATCATGTCTCATATATGTAGTATATACATGTACCATCACCTCCATCATGTCTCATATATGTAGCATATACATGTACCAGCACTACCATCATGTCTCATATATGTAGTATATACATGTACCAGCACTACAATCATGTCTCATATATGTAGTATATACATGTACCAACACCTCCATCATGTCTCATATATGTAGTATATACATGTACCAGCACTACCATCATGTCTCATATATGTAGTATATACATGTACCAGCACTACCATCATGTCTCATATATGTAGTATATACATGTACCAGCACTACATGTACCAGCACTACCATCATGTCTCATATATGTAGCATATACATGTACCAACACCTCCATCATGTCTCATATATGTAGTATATACATGTACCAGCACTACCATCATGTCTCATATATGTAGTATAAACAAGTACCAGCACTACAATCATGTCTCATATATGTAGTATATACATGTACCAACACCTCCATCATGTCTCATATATGTAGTATATACATGTACCAACACCTCCATCATGTCTCATATATGTAATATATACATGTACCAACACCACCAGCATGTCTCATATATGTAGTATATACATGTACCAGCACTACCATCATGTCTCATATATGTAGTATATACATGTACCAACACCTCCATCATGTCTCATATATGTAGTATATACATGTATCAGCACTACCATCATGTCTCATGTATGTAGTATATATATGTACCAGCACTACAATCATGTCTCATATATGTAGTATATACATGTACCAGCACCTCCATCATGTCTCATATATGTAGTATATACATGTACCAGCACTACCATCATGTTTCATATATGTAGTATATACATGTACCAACACTACCATCATGTCTCATATATGTAGTATATACATGTACCAACACTACCATCATGTCTCATATATGTAGTATATACATGTACTAACACCATCATCATGTCTCATATATGTAGTATATACATTTACCAACACTACCATCATGTCTCATATATGTAGTATATACATGTACCAACATCATCATCATGTCTCATATATGTAGTATATACATGTACCAGCACTACCATCATGTCTCATATATGTAGTATATACATGTACCAACACCACCATCATGTCTCATATATGTAGTATATACATGTACCAACACCAACATGTCTCATATATGTAGTATATACATGTACCAGCACTACCATCATGTCTCATATATGTAGGATATACATGTAACAACACCACCATCATGTCTCATATATATAGTATATACATGTACCAGCACTACCATCATGTCTCATATGTGTAGTATATACACGTACCAGCACTACCATCATGTCTCATATATGTAGTATATACATGTACCAGCACTACCATCATGTCTCATATGTGTAGTATATACATGTACCAGCACTACCATCATGTCTCATATATGTAGTATATACATGTACCAGCACCACCATCATGTCTCATATATGTAGTATATACATGTACCAGCACTACCATCATGTCTCATATATGTAGTATATACATGTACCAGCACCACCATCATGTCTCATATATGTAGTATATACATGTACCAGCACCACCATCATGTCTCATATATGTAGTATATACATGTACCAGCACCACCATCATGTCTCATATATGTAGTATATACATGTACCAGCACTACCATCATGTCTCATATATGTAGTATATACATGTACCAGCACCACCATCATGTCTCATATATGTAGTATATACATGTACCAGCACCACCATCATGTCTCATATATGTAGTATATACATGTACCAGCACACCATCATGTCTCATATATGTAGTATATACATGTACCAGCACTACCATCATGTCTCATATATGTAGTATATACATGTACCAGCACTACCATCATGTCTCATATATGTAGTATATACATGTACCAGCACCACCATCATGTCTCATATATGTAGTATATACATGTACCAGCACCACCATCATGTCTCATATATGTAGTATATACATGTACCAGCACTACCATCATGTCTCATATATGTAGTATATACATGTACCAGCACTACCATCATGTCTCATATATGTAGTATATACATGTACCAGCACTACCATCATGTCTCATATATGTAGTATATACATGTACCAACACCACCATCATGTCTCATATATGTAGTATATACATGTACCAACACCACCATCATGTCTCATATATGTAGTATATACATGTACCAACACCACCATCATGTCTCATATATGTAGTATATACATGTACCAGCACTACCATCATGTCTCATATATGTAGTATATACATGTACCAGCACTACCATCATGTCTCATATATGTAGTATATACATGTACCAGCACTACCATCATGTCTCATATATGTAGTATATACATGTACCAGCACTACCATCATGTCTCATATATGTAGTATATACATGTACCAGCACTACCATCATGTCTCATATATGTAGTATATACATGTACCAGCACCACCATCATGTCTCATATATGTAGTATATACATGTACCAGCACCACCATCATGTCTCATATATGTAGTATATACACGTACCAGCACTACCATCATGTCTCATATATGTAGTATATACATGTACCAGCACTACCATCATGTCTCATATATGTAGTATATACATGTACCAGCACCACCATCATGTCTCATATATGTAGTATATACATGTACCAACACCATCAGCATGCATCATATATGTAGTATATACATGTACCAACACCACCACCATGTCTCATATATGTAGTATATACATGTACCAACACCACCATCATGTCTCATATATGTAGTATATACACGTACCAGCACTACCATCATGTCTCATATATGTAGTATATACATGTACCAGCACCACCATCATGTCTCATATATGTAGTATATACATGTACCAGCACTGCCATCATGTCTCATATATGTAGTATATACATGTACCAGCACCACCATCATGTCTCATATATGTAGTATATACATGTACCAGCACCACCATCATGTCTCATATATGTTGTATATACATGTACCAACACCATCATCATGTCTCATATATGTAGTATATACATGTACTAACACCACCATCATGTCTCATATATGTAGTATATACATGTACCAACACCAACATGTCTCATATATGTAGTATATACATGTACCAGCACTACCATCATGTCTCATATATGTAGTATATACATGTAACAACACCACCATCATGTCTCATATATATAGTATATACATGTACCAGCACTACCATCATGTCTCATATGTGTAGTATATACACGTACCAGCACTACCATCATGTCTCATATATGTAGTATATACATGTACCAGCACTACCATCATGTCTCATATGTGTAGTATATACATGTACCAGCACTACCATCATGTCTCATATGTGTAGTATATACATGTACCAGCACTACCATCATGTTACATATATGTAGTATATACATGTACCAGCACCACCAACATGTCTCATATATGTAGTATATACATGTACCAGCACCACCATCATGTCTCATATATGTAGTATATACATGTACCAACACCATCATGTCTCATATATGTAGTATATACATGTACCAGCACTACCATCATGTCTCATATATGTAGTATATACATGTACCAGCACTACCATCATGTCTCATATATGTAGTATATACATGTACCAGCACCACCATCATGTCTCATATATGTAGTATATACATGTACCAACACTACCATCATGTCTCATATATGTAGTATATACATGTACCAGCACTACCATCATGTCTCATATATGTAGTATATACATGTACCAGCACCACCATCATGTCTCATATATGTAGTATATACATGTACCAGCACCACCATCATGTCTCATATATGTAGTATATACATGTACCAGCACTACCATCATGTCTCATATATGTAGTATATACATGTACCAACACCAACCTGTCTCATATATGTAGTATATACATGTACCAGCACCACCATCATGTCTCATATATGTAGTATATACATGTACCAGCACCACCATCATGTCTCATATATGTAGTATATACATGTACCAGCACTACCATCATGTCTCATATATGTAGTATATACATGTACCAGCACCAACATGTCTCATATATGTAGTATATACATGTACCAGCACCACCACCATGTCTCATATATGTAGTATATACATGTACCAGCACCACCATCATGTCTCATATATGTAGTATATACATGTACCAACACTACCATCATGTCTCATATATGTAGTATATACATGTACCAACACCATCATGTCTCATATATGTAGTATATACATGTACCAGCACCACCATCATGTCTCATATATGTAGTATATACATGTACCAGCACTACCATCATGTCTCATATATGTAGTATATACATGTACCAGCACCACCATCATGTCTCATATATGTAGTATATACATGTACCAGCACCACCATCATGTCTCATATATGTAGTATATACATGTACCAGCACTACCATCATGTCTCATATATGTAGTATATACACGTACCAGCACCACCATCATGTCTCATATATGTAGTATATACATGTACCAGCACCACCATCATGTCTCATATATGTAGTATATACATGTACCAACACCACCATCATGTCTCATATATGTAGTATATACATGTACCAGCACTACCATCATGTCTCATATATGTAGTATATACATGTACCAGCACCACCATCATGTCTCATATATGTAGTATATACATGTACCAGCACCACCATCATGTCTCATATATGTAGTATATACATGTACCAGCACTACCATCATGTCTCATATATGTAGTATATACATGTACCAGCACCACCATCATGTCTCATATATGTAGTATATACATGTACCAGCACCACCATCATGTCTCATATATGTAGTATATACATGTACCAGCACCACCATCATGTCTCATATATGTAGTATATACACGTACCAGCACTACCATCCATGTCTCATATATGTAGTATATACATGTACCAGCACTACCATCATGTCTCATATATGTAGTATATACATGTACCAGCACCACCATCATGTCTCATATATGTAGTATATACATGTACCAGCACCACCATCATGTCTCATATATGTAGTATATACACGTACCAGCACTACCATCATGTCTATATATGTAGTATATACATGTACTAGCACTATCATCATGTCTCATATATGTAGTATATACACGTACCAGCACTACCATCATGTCTCATGTATGTAGTATATACATGTACCAACACCATCAGCATGCATCATATATGTAGTATATACATGTACCAACACCACCACCATGTCTCATATATGTAGTAATATACATGTACCAACACCACCATCATGTCTCATATATGTAGTATATACATGTACCAGCACTACCATCATGTCTCATATATGTAGTATATACATGTACCAGCACTACCATCATGTCTCATATATGTAGTATATACATGTACCAGCACTACCATCATGTCTCATATATGTAGTATATACACGTACAAGCACTACCATCATGTCTCATATATGTAGTATATACATGTACCAGCACTACCATCATGTCTCATATATGTAGTATATACATGTACCAGCACCACCATCATGTCTCATATATGTAGTATATACATGTACCAACACCACCATCATGTCTCATATATGTAGTATATACACGTACCAGCACTACCATCATGTCTTTATTATGTAGTATATACATGTACTAGCACTACCATCATGTCTCATATATGTAGTATATACACGTACCAGCACTACCATCATGCCTCATATATGTAGTATATACATGTACCAACACCATCAGCATGCATCATATATGTAGTATATACATGTACCAACACCACCACCATGTCTCATATATGTAGTAATATACATGTACCAACACCACCATCATGTCTCATATATGTAGTATATACACGTACCAGCACTACCATCATGTCTCATATATGTAGTAGATACATGTACCAGCACCACCATCATGTCTCATATATGTAGTATATACATGTACCAGCACTGCCATCATGTCTCATATATGTAGTATATACATGTACCAGCACCACCATCATGTCTCATATATGTAGTATATGCATGTACCAGCACCACCATCATGTCTCATATATGTAGTATATACATGTACCAACACCATCATCATGTCTCATATATGTAGTATATACATGTACCAACACCACCATCATGTCTCATATATGTAGTATATACATGTACCAATACCAACATGTCTCATATATGTAGTATATACATGTACCAGCACTACGATCATGTCTCATATATGTAGTATATACACTTACTAGCTCCACCATCATCCATGTGGTTGCCCATTGACGTCCTGCTCTCGCAGAATGGACATCGGGACATGTTCGGCTGTGATGCTCTGTGTTACGTGGTCCAATACACTTGAGAATCGGTACGAAATAGCATTGTCTCATTGTAACAAGCAACGTTGGCTCATTGTAACAAGTAACGTTGTATCATTGTAACAAGTAACGTTGTATCATTGTAACAAGTAACGTTGTATCATTGTAACAAGTAACGTTGTCTCATTGTAGCAAGCAACGTTGTATCATTGTAACAAGTAATGTTGTCCCATTGTAACTAGCAACGTTGTATCATTGTAACAAGTAACGTTGTCTCATTGTAACAAGTAACGTTGTCTCATAGTAACAAGTAACGTTGTATCATTGTAACAAGTAACGTTGTATCATTGTAACAAGTAACGTTGTATCATTGTAACAAGTAACGTTGTATCATTGTAACAAGTAACGTTGTATCATTGTATCAAGTAACGTTGTATCATTGTAACAAGTAACGTTGTATCATTGTAACAAGTAACATTGTATCATTGTATCAAGTAACGTTGTATCATTGTATCAAGTAACGTTGTATCATTGTATCAAGTAACGTTGTATCATTGTAACAAGTAACGTTGTATCATTGTAACAAGTAACGTTGTATCATTGTATCAAGTAACGTTGTATCATTGTAACAAGTAACGTTGTATCATTGTAACAAGTAACGTTTTATCATTGTATCAAGTAACGTTGTATCATTGTATCAAATAACGTTGTATCATTGCACACTTGTCGTGATCGTATTTAGCTTAGGATTAAATTGTAGAAGAACAACAACAATTGACTTATTATTAACTAATCGTCCATGTATTATTCGCGAGTCATAATTGTTATTGTAGTCAATTACCGATAAAATCATTAATACCTACAGTCCATGACCTCTTTTAAGACACGATATGTCTATAGTAAATACCTATAATGCTATTCCTAGCTCTCGCCAGCTCTGCTTCGGAAATCAAACTATGCATTCGTTCATGGTCTAAACCGCACCTATCCATTCTGAAGCGGACTGGTCAGCATCTTCAGTCTGAAGCGGCCTGGTCAGCATTTTCATAGTCTGAAGCGGCCTGGTCAGCATTTTCATAGTCTGAAGCGGCCTAGTCAGCATTTTCATAGTCTGAAGCGGCCTGGTCAGCATTTTCATAGTCTGAAGCGGCCTAGTCAGCATTTTCATAGTCTGAAGCGGCTTGGTCAGCATTTTCATAGTCTGAAGCGGCCTAGTCAGCATTTTCATAGTCTGAAGCGGCCTAGTCAGCATTTTCAGTCTGAAGTGGCATGGTCAGTATTTTCACAGTCTGAAGCGGCCTGGTCAGCATTTTCACAGTCTGAAGCGGTCTGTTCAGCATTTTCATAGTCTGAAGCGGCCTGGTCAGCATTTTCATAGTCTGAAGCGGCCTGGTCAGCATTGTCATAGTCTGAAGCGGCCTGGTCAGCATTTTCACAGTCTGAAGCGGCCTGGTCAGCATTTTCACAGTCTGAAGTGGCCTGGTCAGCATTTTCACAGTCTGAAGCGGCCTGGTCAGCATTTTCATAGTCTGAAGCGGCCTGGTCAGCATTTTCACAGTTTGAAGCGGCCTGGTCAACATATTCAATGTTATTCTATTGTGCAATTGTATCATGCAATTTTATATTTCCAAGACGAACAGAAGGATTTGGTTGCATGTACTAGTTGCGCCGATTACACTCTGCCAATACTACTTGTCTCTCTCTGCATTCAACTCAACACAATAACTAACGTCATCTATATTTCTATATGGATAGTATACATGTACATCACTATGTCATACTGTATGTCTCCACTATCCATCTATTCTATTGGTCGAGCAGACGTTGAGGGGCGGCCACAGTGACGTCATTTGAACAAACTTACAAGGATCCTAGCGTTGGTGCATGATTGAATAGACTTCCCTGGAATAATTTAGCTGGTGTTTAATGTCTCCATGTTAGCTTGCTAGAGGCTGGTGTTTAATGTTTCCATGTTAGCTTGATGGAGGCTGGTGTTTAATGTATCCATGTTAGCTTGATGGAGGCTGGTGTTTAATGTCTCCATGTTAGCTTGATGGAGGCTGGTGTTTAATGTCTCCATGTTAGCTTGATAGAGGCTGGTGTTTAATGTCTCCATGTTAGCTTGATGGAGGCTGGTGTTTAATGTCTCCATGTTAGCTTGATAGAGGCTGGTGTTTAATGTCTCCATGTTAGCTTGATAGAGGCTGGTGTTTAATGTCTCCATGTTAGCTTGATAGAGGCTGGTGTTTAATGTCTCCATGTTAGCTTGATGGAGGCTGGTGTTTAATGTCTCCATGTTAGCTTGATGGAGGCTGGTTTTTAATGTCTCCATGTTAGCTTGATGGAGGCTGGTGTTTAATGTATGCTGTTGTATGACCACCAGCACCAAGTATGACCACCAGCACCAGTTTGAGCACCAAGTATGACCACCAGCACCAAGTATAACCACCAGCACCAAGTATAACCACCAGCACCAAGTATAACCACCAGTACCAGTTTGAGCACCAAGTATGACCACCAGCACCAAGTATAACCACCAGCACCAAGTATGGCCACCAGCACCAAGTATAACCACCAGCACCAAGTATGACCACCAGCACCAGTTTGAGCACCAAGTATGACCACCAGCACCAAGTATAGCCACCAGCACCAAGTATGGCCACCAGCACCAGGTATGACCACCAGCACCAAGTATGGCCACCAGCACCAGTTTGAGCACCAAGTATGACCACCAGCACCAAGTATAACCACCAGCACCAGATTGAGCACCAAGTATGACCACCAGCACCAAGTATGACCACCAGCACCAAGTATGGACACCAGCACCAGTTTGAGCACCAAGTATGACCACCAGCACCAAGTATAACCACCAGCACCAGATTGAGCACCAAGTATGACCACCAGCACCAAGTATGACCACCAGCACCAAGTATGGACACCAGCACCAGTTTGAGCACCAAGTATAACCACCAGCACCAAGTATGGCCACAAGCACCAAGTATAACCACCAGCACCAAGTATGACCACCAGCACCAGTTTGAGCACCAAGTATGACCACCAGCACCAAGTATAACCACCAGCACCAAGTATGGCCACCAGCACCAAGTATGACCACCAGCACCAAGTATGGCCACCAGCACCAGTTTGAGCACCAAGTATGACCACCAGCACCAAGTATAACCACCAGCACCAGATTGAGCAACAAGTATGACCACCAGCACCAAGTATGACCACCAGCACCAAGTATGGACACAAGCACCAGTTTGAGCACCAAGTATGACCACCAGCACCAGTTTGAGCACCAGTATGACCACCAGCACCAAGTATGACCACCAGCACCAAGTATGACCACCAGCACCAAGTATGACCACCAGCACCAAGTATGACCACCAGCACCAAGTATGACCACCAGCACCAAGTATGGCCACCAGCACCAAGTATAACCACCAGCACCAGTTTGAGCACCAAGTATGACCACCAGCACCAGTTTGAGCACCAAGTATGACCACCAGCACCAGTTTGAGCACCAAGTATGACCACCAGCACCAGTTTGAGCACCAAGTATGACCACCAGTACCAGTTTGACCACCCAGTTTGAGAACCCAGCAAATGTGACTCTATTTAATTTCGCATAAGCCTAACCTTATTACTAAGCTCGCCCAGAAATAAATGTAATTAAGCGCTGAGGTTACTAACAATGCAGATACGTTTGTTTATCGCCGGCCCCTGCATGGTTCATCGGGGCGATACAAAGATACAGAATGCACTTCCGGTTCTGTTACATGTCCGGTGTATAGCACTGATACACGAGAGCCTATTGTTCATTATAAGTACAGTCAATTGTTGTTAACGTGCTTGATTAAACTGTATTGCTATTTCACGTTGAACAAATGGAATTATGTAGAAGAAAATAACAATAAATAATTCACTTGAATACGTTCTCGAGAGTTATAGTTTGTTGTGGGGTAGATATCAATGGAACATATTTGAACCCAATGATTATAATTTCCTATTATTTGTTATTCTATTAAGCATAGACAAATCGGTGTTCTCGTCGATAACAACCATGTAATATCTTAAGCTTAAGCACACCAGCCTGAAGAACTTCACAATATTATCAAATAAGCATCACATCGTTTTTAGTTGCCGTGCAACTAAATATTTACATTTGCACACATTTGGTAAGTTTGGCACGAATATGACGATATACGGATTATGTGTCAATCAGTTTGCTTGTTTTGGGTTCAAAGTCGCACCAATAGCTTGGATCATATGGCGACTCTCCGGCAAGGAAAACCCTTGTAGAACCACCGACCTTCCGCATGCCAGCTGGATAGCTTCCTCGCGTGAAATAATTTGACACCCCAGTGGGATTCGAACCGACAACCTAGATGGGCAAGAAACGACCCTAACCACTCGGTCACGAACCGACAACCTAGAGGGGCAACGACCCTAACCACTCGGTCACGAACCGACAACCTAGATGGGCAAGAAACGACCCTAACCACTCGGTCACGAACCGACAACCTAGAGGGGCAACGACCCTAACCACTCGGTCACGAACCGACAACCTAGAGGGGCAAGAAAAGACCCTATCCACTCGGTCACGAACCGACAACCTAGAGGGGCAAGCAACGACCCTAACCACTCGGTCACGAAGGGCCCTATGAGTCAATCAAATGCATATACATGTTTATATTATATCGCTAGTTACCTATAACATGCGAGCATTTCCCGAATTATAGAATGTTTCCAGGGTATCCTAGTACACTACGCTATAACCAGTCCGTATGCACTCGCTAACTATATATAAACATAATATAACTGTACACGTTATGCAATGTTTCCAGGGTATCCTAGTACACTACGCTATAACCAGTCCGTATGCATTATCTAATTATATATAAACACAATATAACTGTACACGTTATGCAATGTTTCCAGGGTATCCTAGTACACTACGCTATAACCAGTCCGTATGCACTAGCTAACTATATATAAACACAATATAACTGTACACGTTATGCAATGTTTCCAGGGTATCCTAGTACACTACGCTATAACCAGTCCGTATGCACTAGCTAACTATATATAAACACAATATAACTGTACACGTTATGCAATGTTTCCAGGGTATCCTAGTACACTACGCTATAACCAGTCCGTATGCACTAGCTAACTATATATAAACACAATATAACTGTACACGTTATGCAATGTTTCCAGGGTATCCTAGTACACTACGCTATAACCAGTCCGTATGCACTAGCTAACTATATATAAACACAATATAACTGTACACGTTATGCAATGTTTCCAGGGTATCCTAGTACACTACGCTATAACCAGTCCGTATGCACTAGCTAACTATATATAAACACAATATAACTGTACACGTTATGCAATGTTTCCAGGGTATCCTAGTACACTACGCTATAACCAGTCCGTATGCACTAGCTAACTATATATAAACACAATATAACTGTACACGTGATCCAATGTTCGGCTCCATGGTATTCTCGTCGGGATGCAAACATGTGTGTGTGTTTTACTCTAAACATTACAATACAATGATTATACTATTGAATGACGTCCAAATGTACAGTTATACTATGTTTATAATGAACTGGTGTTTCCCTTTAGTCTACAATTTGTATCTACTATATATAGATAGGCGTGTAGTTGTGTAGGATATGGAATATGTCTATGATGTATCCATGGCTACGCTATGACCAGTTCTTAGCTTACTATATATAGATAGGTGAGTAATTGTGTATGATATGGAATATGTCTATGATGTCTCCATGGCTACGCTATGACTAGTTCTTAGCTTACTATATATAGATAGGTGAGTAATTGTGTATGATATGGAATATGTCGATGATGTCTCCATGGCTACGCTATAACCAGTTCTTAGCTTACTCTATATAGATAGGCGTGTAGTTGTGTAGGATATGGAATGATTCCATGATGTCTCCATGGCTACGCTATGACAAGTTCTTAGCTTACTATATATAGATAGGCGTGTAGTTGTGTAGGATATGGAATGTTTCCATGATGTCTCCATATAACCAGTTCTTAGCTTACTATATATAGATAGGCGTGTGGTTGTGTAGGATATGGAATATTTCTATGATGTATCCATGGCTACGCTATGACCAGTTCTTAGCTTACTATATATAGATAGGCGTGTAGCTGTGTAGGATATGGAATATTTCTATGATGTATCCATGGCTACGCTATGACCAGTTCTTAGCTTACTATATATAGATAGGCGTGTAGTTGTGTAGGATATGGAATATTTCTATGATGTATCCATGGCTACGCTATGACCAGTTCTTAGCTTACTATATATAGATAGGTGAGTAGTTGTGTAGGATATGGAATGTTTCCATGATGTCTCCATATAACCAGTTCTTAGCTTACTATATATAGATAGGCGTGTAGCTGTGTAGGATATGGAATGTTTCCATGATGTCTCCATATAACCAGTTCTTAGCTTACTATATATAGATAGGTGAGTAGTTGTGTAGGATATGGAATGTTTCCATGATGTCTCCATGACTACGCTATGACCAGTTCTTAGCTTACTATATATAGATAGGTGAGTAGTTGTGTAGGATATGGAATGTTTCCATGATGTCTCCATATAACCAGTTCTTAGCTTACTATATATAGATAGGTGAGTAGTTGTGTAGGATATGGAATGTTTCCATGATGTCTCCATGACTACGCTATGACCAGTTCTTAGCTTACTATATATAGATAGGTGAGTAGTTGTGTAGGATATGGAATGTTTCCATGATGTCTCCATATAACCAGTTCTTAGCTTACTATATATAGATAGGTGAGTAGTTGTGTAGGATATGGAATGTTTCCATGATGTCTCCATATAACCAGTTCTTAGCTTACTATATATAGATAGGCGTGTGGTTGTGTAGGATATGGACTGTTTCCATGATGTATCCATGGCTACGCTATGACCAGTTCTTAGCTTACTATATATAGATAGGCGTGTAGTTGTGTAGGATATGGAATGTTTCCATGATGTCTCCATAGCTACGCTATGACCAGTTCTTAGCTTACTATATATAGATAGGCGTGTAGTTGTGTAGGATATGGAATATGTCTATGATGTCTCCATAGCTACGCTATGACCAGTTCTTAGCTTACTATATATAGATAGGCGTGTAGTTGTGTAGGATATGGAATGTTTCCATGATGTCTCCATAGCTACGCTATGACAAGTTCTTAGCTTACTATATATAGATAGGCGTGTAGTTGTGTAGGATATGGAATATTTCCATGATGTCGCCATGGCTACGCTATACCCAGTTCTTAGCTTACTATATATAGATAGGCGTGTAGTTGTGTAGGATATGGAATATGTCTATGATGTCTCCATGGCTACGCTATGACCAGTTCTTAGCTTACTATATATAGATAGGCGTGTAGTTGTGTAGGATATGGAATATGTCTATGATGTATCCATAGCTACGCTATGACCAGTTCTTAGCTTACTATATATAGACAGGCGTGTAGTTGTGTAGGATATGGAATGTTTCCATGATGTCTCCATAGCTACGCTATGACAAGTTCTTAGCTTACTATATATAGATAGGCGTGTAGTTGTGTAGGATATGGAATATTTCCATGATGTCGCCATATAACCAGTTCTTAGCTTACTATATATAGATAGGCGTGTGGTTGTGTAGGATATGGAATATTTCTATGATGTATCCATGGCTACGCTATGACCAGTTCTTAGCTTACTATATATAGATAGGCGTGTAGTTGTGTAGGATATGGAATATTTCTATGATGTATCCATGGCTACGCTATGACCAGTTCTTAGCTTACTATATATAGATAGGTGAGTAGTTGTGTAGGATATGGAATGTTTCCATGATGTCTCCATATAACCAGTTCTTAGCTTACTATATATAGATAGGCGTGTAGCTGTGTAGGATATGGAATGTTTCCATGATGTCTCCATATAACCAGTTCTTAGCTTACTATATATAGATAGGCGTGTGGTTGTGTAGGATATGGACTGTTTCCATGATGTATCCATGGCTACGCTATGACCAGTTCTTAGCTTACTATATATAGATAGGCGTGTAGTTGTGTAGGATATGGAATGTTTCCATGATGTCTCCATAGCTACGCTATGACCAGTTCTTAGCTTACTATATATAGATAGGCGTGTAGTTGTGTAGGATATGGAATATGTCTATGATGTCTCCATAGCTACGCTATGACCAGTTCTTAGCTTACTATATATAGATAGGCGTGTAGTTGTGTAGGATATGGAATGTTTCCATGATGTCTCCATAGCTACGCTATGACAAGTTCTTAGCTTACTATATATAGATAGGCGTGTAGTTGTGTAGGATATGGAATATTTCCATGATGTCGCCATGGCTACGCTATAACCAGTTCTTAGCTTACTATATATAGATAGGCATGTAGTTGTGTAGGATATGGAATATGTCTATGATGTCTCCATGGCTACGCTATGACCAGTTCTTAGCTTACTATATATAGATAGGCGTGTAGTTGTGTAGGATATGGAATATGTCTATGATGTCTCCATAGCTACGCTATGACCAGTTCTTAGCTTACTATATATAGACAGGCGTGTAGTTGTGTAGGATATGGAATGTTTCCATGATGTCTCCATAGCTACGCTATGACAAGTTCTTAGCTTACTATATATAGATAGGCGTGTAGTTGTGTAGGATATGGAATATTTCCATGATGTCGCCATGGCTACGCTATAACCAGTTCTTAGCTTACTATATATAGATAGGCGTGTAGTTGTGTAGGATATGGAATATTTCCATGATGTATCCATGACTACGCTATGACCAGTTCTTAGCTTACTATATATAGATAGGCGTGTAGTTGTGTAGGATATGGAATGTTTCCATGATGTATCCATGACTACGCTATAACCAGTTCTTAGCTTACTATATATAGATAGGTGTGTAGTTGTGTAGGATATGAAATGTTTCCATGATGTATCCATGGCTACGCTATGACCAGTTCTTAGCTTACTATATATAGATAGGCGTGTAGTTGTGTAGGATATGGAATATGTCCATGATGTCTCCATAGCTACGCTATGACCAGTTCTTAGCTTACTATATATAGATAGGTGTGTAGTTGTGTAGGATATGAAATGTTTCCATGATGTATCCATGGCTACGCTATGACCAGTTCTTAGCTTACTATATATAGATAGGCGTGTAGTTGTGGAGGATATGGAATATGTCTGTGATGTCTCCATGGCTACGCTATTAATACTTGTTAGTTTAATGTATCGGATATGGTTATTTATGTCGGTTATTACTCGGCCAGCAGCAGTATCAATTTCTTAAATCAAATAATTTCTTTTGAAATATAATTGATTCCTGGTTAGAGTAGTTTGTACAGTTGATGTTGTTTCTAACAAGCATTGATTGGTCGATTAGTGTGTTTGTAGTTTTTCGAATAAAAGCTAATTCTGAGGAAGGAGGTTAGTGATTGGCCTTTAATGGACACGTGGTGATAATAACGCATGTTGATTGGACGAGCCCGGCTGACAACAACACCGTCTATTAATAGACATGAATAATGAGTCCTAAGCTATTCAATCACAAAAAAAACATAAATATGTTTATGTGACCATAAAGTACATTTGTATTTCAATTTCTGGATAGTTTTTAATGTACGTTTAATGGAATACCATTTGAAGACAACATTAACTTAGTCATAAGCTAATTTAATATACGATAAGACAATAAAACATTTCAAGTACAAAACGTATCTCTCTAGCGTCGCACCAGTATCCCATCCATTGCAATCGTTCCCGGACGCTATATGGTTAGAGCAGACATCGGAACACACTAACTCCGAAAGCAACTGAACGACTGGACGATGCGCTCGGAACACACTAACTCCGAAAGCAACTGAACGACTGGACGATGCGCTCGGAACACACTAACTCCGAAAGCAACTGAACGACTGGACGATGCGCTCGGAACACACTAACTCCGAAAGCAACTGAAAGACTGGACGACTGGACGATGCGCTCGGAATGGAGCTCTCATTTATAGCATAGTTTATTTGACACCGATATTTAATTGTTGTCATTTAAACGACCCTGTCTGAACTTTGATTACTCTACTGTACCGTTTCTACACGTCAAGTCTTCTGTATTAGTCATTGTTTTCACTGTACATTAATCACGTTGTACATGATGACGTTCATTAATATAGAGCAACACTCTCATGGTCATAGTCTTACATGTGTAACGTTGTTTGTCCACACGTATGCACCACAATAAGGACAGGAGTGCATGTGAACTATATATGCACTTTATAATGACGATGGTCATTGGACGCTCAACCATCTCTGTTACATCCCATTGTCCCAAACACAGACCCAACAACGAAACGGCTGTCCGATTATAGCTCGCTACTCACCAATACACTCCAACTGCGATTCTTGGATCGAGAAGTATGTGAGATGGTACGTTGGTCGCCAGATCGGACAGGTGGGTTTTCACCGAGTACTCCGGTTTCCTACTACACGAATGACCACATTTACGCTTTCATCCGAGCCAACGAGAGTGATTATTATAAGCTTGTTTCGCAATCGGTGTAAAATAAATAAAGTTTATACAACGTCAGCCTCACGAATATGTAGGTTACAAGATATAAATACTAGAAACATGGGCTACCAGGTGCGTAGCCACACTGACGTGAATGAGGCGCTCGCCTCGGTTACACGTTGGCAAGTAACGAACAGCATAGGGACACTAGGATAAAACTGCATTCAGAATGCACAAACCAGCATAGGAACACTAGGATAAAACTGCATTCAGAATGGACAACCAGCATAGGGACACTAGGATAAAACTGCATTCAGAATGCACAAACCAGCATAGGAACACTAGGATAAAACTGCATTCAGAATGGACAACCAGCATAGGGACACTAGGATAAAACTGCATTCAGAATGCACAAACCAGCATAGGGACACTAGGATAAAACTGCATTCAGAATGGACAACCAGCATAGGGACACTAGGATAAAACTGCATTCAGAATGCACAAACCAGCATAGGGACACTAGGATAAAACTGCATTCAGAATGCACAAACCAGCATAGGAACACTAGGATAAAACTGCATTCAGAATGGACAACCAGCATAGGAACACTAGGATAAAACTGCATTCAGAATGGACATACCAGCATATACAATGAAATAAAAAACTTGAAACAAAAATAAAATTCCGGGATGGGGGACATACCCCTATACCACATCAAAAGATTCGCCTCGGTTTTTTTTCAGCTTCCGGCTACGGTACTGGCTATGTGAATTACCTCACATATACCTGTACAGTCGGCGTTACAATCTGTGTTAGCACAGCGTGGATGCCATGTAAATAGGCGTGTACTGGATGTAGGTAGGCAGGTAGGCGTGTACTTGATGTAAGTAGGCGTGTACTGGATGTAAGTAGGCAGGTAGGCGTGTACTTGATGTAAGTAGGCGTGTACTGGATGTAAGTAGGCAGGTAGGCGTGTACTTGATGTAAGTAGGCGTGTACTGGATGTAAGTAGGCAGGTAGGCGTGTACTTGATGTAAGTAGGCGTGTACTTGATGTAAGTAGACGCTACCAGATGTAAGTAGGCATGTACTGGGTGTAAGTAGGCGTGCACTGGATGTAAGTAGGCGTGTACTTGATATAAGTAGGCATGTACTGGATATAAGTAGACGTGTACTGGATATAAGTAGGCATGTATTGGGTGTAAGTAGGCAGGTAGGCGTGTACTTGATGTAAATAGGCGTGTACTTGATGTAAGTAGACATTACCAGATGTAAGTAGGCATGTACTGGGTGTAAGTAGGCGTGTCCTGGATATAAGTAGGCATGTACTGGATATAAGTAGACGGGTACTGGATATAAGTAGGCATGTACTGGATATAGGTAGACGTGTACTGGATATAAGTAGGCATGTACTGGATATAAGTAGACGTGTATAGAATGTAAGTAGGCGTGTACCGGATGTAAATAGGCGTGTACTGGATGTAAGTAGACGTGTACTGGATGTAAGTAGACGTGTACTGGATGTAAATAGGCGTGTACTGGGTGTAAGTAGGCGTGTACTGGATGTATGTAGGCGTGTACTGGATGAAAGTAGGCGTGTACTTGATGTAAGCAGGCGTGTACTGGATGTATGTAGGCGTGCACTGGATGTTAGTAGGCGTGTACTGGATATAAGTAGGCGTGCACTGGATGTAAGTAGACGTTACCAGATGTAAATAGGCATGTACTGGATGTAAGTAGGCATGTACTGGATGTAAGTAGGCATGTACTGGATGTAAGTAGACGTGCACTGGATGTAAGTATGCATGTACTGGATGTAAGTAGGAGTGTACTGGATGTAAGAAGGCGAGTACTGGATGTAAGTAGGCGTGCACTGGATGTAAGTATGCATGTACTGGATGTAAGTAGGCGTGTACTGGATGTAAGTAGGCATGTACTGGATGTAAGTAGGCGTGCACTGGATGTAAGTATGCATGTACTGGATGTAAGTAGGCATGTACTGGATGTAAGTAGGCATGTACTGGATGTAAGTAGGCGTGTACTGGATGTAAGTAGACGTTACCAGATGTAAGTAGGCATGTACTGGATGTAAGTAGGCATGTACTGGATGTAAGTAGGCGTGTACCGGATGTAAGTAGGCGTGTACTGGATGTAAGTAGACGTTACCAGATGTAAGTAGGCATGTACTGGATGTAAGTAGGCATGTACTGGGTGTAAGTAGGCGTGTACCGGATGTAAGTAGTCGTGTAGTGGATGTAAGTAGGCGTATACTGGATGTAAGTAGGCGTGTACTGGATATAAGTAGACGTGTACTGGATGTAGGTAGGCGTGTATTGGGTGTAAGTAGGCGTGTATTGGATATAAGTAGACGTGTACTGGGTGTAGGTAGGCGTGTATTGGGTGTAAGTAGGCGTGTATTGGATGTAAGTTGGCATGTACTTGATGTAATCAGGCGTGTACTGGATGTAAGTAGGTGTGTACTGGATGTAAGTAGTCGTGTACTGGATGTAAGCAGGCGTGTACTGGATGTAAGTAGTCGTGTACTGGATATAAGTAGACGTGTACCGGATGTAAGTAGTCGTGTAGTGGATGTAAGTAGGCGTATACTGGATGTTACTAGGCGTGTACTGGATATAAGTAGACGTGTACCGGATGTAAGTAGTCGTGTAGTGGATGTAAGTAGGCGTATACTGGATGTAAGTAGGCGTGTACTGGATATAAGTAGACGTGTACCGGATGTAAGTAGTCGTGTACTGGATATAAGTAGGCGTGTACTGGATATAAGTAGACGTGTACTGGATGTAGGTAGGTGTGTATTGGGTGTAAGTAGGCGTGTATTGGATGTAAGTAGGTGTGTACTGGATATAAGTTGGCATGTACTTGATGTAACCAGGCGTGTACTGCATGTAAGTAGGTGTGTACTGGATGTAGGTAGGCATGTATTGGATGTAGGTAGGCATGTATTGGATGTAAGTAAACATGTACTGGATGTAAGTAGGCGTGCACTGGATGTAAGTAGGCATGTACTGGATGTAAGTATGCGTGTACTGGATGTAAGTAGGCGTGTACTGGATGTAAGCAGGCTTGTACTGGATGTAAGCAGGCGTGTACTGGATGTAAGTAGGCGCGTGTACTGGATGTAAGCAGGCGTGTACTGGATGTAAGTAGGCGTGTACTGGGTGTAAGTAGGCGTGAACTGGATGTAAGCAGGCGTGTACCGGATGTAAGTAGGCATGTACTGGATATAAGTAGACCTGTACAGGATGTAAGTAGGCGTGTACTGGATGTAAGTAGGCATGTATTGGATGTAAGTAGGCGTGTACTGGATGTAGGTAGGCATGTACTGGATGTAAGTAGGCGTGTACTGGATGTAGGTAGGCATGTACTGTATGTAAGTAGACGTTACCAGATGTAAGTAGGCATGTACTGGATATAAGTAGGCGTGTACTGGGTGTAAGTAGGCGTGTACTGGATGTAAGTAGGCGTGTACTGGGTGTAAGTAGACGTGCACTGGATGTAAGTATGCATGAACTGGATGTAAGTAGGCGTGTACTGGATGTAAGTAGGCGTGTACTGGGTGTAAGTAGACGTGCACTGGATGTAAGTATGCATGTACTGGATGTAAGTAGGCGTGTACTGGATGTAAGTAGGCGTGTACTGGATGTAAGTAGGCGTGCACTGGATGTACGTATGCATGTACTGGATGTAAGTAGGCGTGTACTGGATGTAAGTAGGCATGTACTGGATGTAAGTAGACGTTACCAGATGTAAGTAGGCATGTACTGGATGTAAGTAGGCATGTACTGGATGCAAGCAGGTGTGTACTGGATGTAAGTAGGCGTGTACTGGATGTAAGCTGGTGTGTACTGGATGTAAGTAGGCGTGTACTGTAAGTAGGCGTGTACTGGATGTAAGTAGGCATGTACTGGATGCAAGCAGGTGTGTACTGGATGTAAGTAGGCGTGTACTGGATGTAAGCTGGTGTGTACTGGATGTAAGTAGGCGTGTACTGTAAGTAGGCGTGTACTGTAAGTAGGCGTGTACTGGATATAAGTAGACCTGTACTGGATGTAAGTAGGCCTGTACTGGATGTAAGTAGGCGTGTACTGTATGTAAGTAGGCATGTACTAGATGTAAGTAGGCGTGTACTGGAGGTAAGTAGCCCTGCACTGAATGTAAGTAGGCGTGTACTGTATGTAAGTAGGCCTGTACTGGGTGTAAGTAGGCGTGTACTGGATGTAAGCAGGCGTGTACTGGATGTAAGTAGGCGTGTACTGGATGTAAGCAGGCTTGTACTGGATGTAAGTAGACGTGTACTGGATGTAAGTAGCCGTATACTGGATGTAAGTAGGTCTGTACTGGGTGTAAGTAGGCGTGTAATGGATGTAAGTAGGCGTGTACTGGATGTAAACAGGCGTGTACTGGATGTAAGCAGGCGTGTACTGGATGTAAGTAGTCGTGTACTGGATATAAGTAGGCATGTCCTTGATGTAGGTAGGCATGTACTGGATGTAGGTAGGCATGTACTGGATGTAAGTAGGCGTGTACTGGATGTAGGTAGGCGTGTACTGTAAGTAGCCGTGTACTGGATGTAAGTAGGCGTGTACTGGATGTAGGTAGGCGTGTACTGTAAGTAGCCGTGTATTGGATGTAAGTAGGCGTGTACTGGATATAAGTAGACATGTACTGGGTGTAAGTAGGCATGTACTGGGTGTAAGTAGACGTTACCAGATGTAAGTAGGCATGTACTGGATGTAAGTAGGCATGTACTGGATGTAAGTATGCATGTACTGGATGTAAGTATGCGTGTACTGGATGTAAGTAGGCGTGTACTGGATGTAAGTATGCGTGTACTGGATGTAAGTATGCGTGTACTGTATGTAAGTAGGCGTGTACTGGATGTAAGTATGCGTGTACTGGATGTAAGTATGCATGTACTGGATGTAAGTATGCGTGTACTGGATGTAAGTAGGCGTGTACTGGATGTAAGTATGCGTGTACTGGATGTAAGTATGCATGTACTGGATGTAAGTATGCGTGTACTGGATGTAAGTAGGCGTGTACTGGATGTAAGTATGCGTGTACTGGATGTAAGTAAGCATGTACTTGATGTAAGTAGGCATGTACTGGATGTAAGTAGACGTATACCGGATGTAAGCAGGCGTGTACTGGATGGGTATATTTAAAGAGTGGCATATTATAAACATAATATATAATTATAATGCATAATGGTATGACATCATAGCGACAGATATAGATGGTGTATATATAGCTGCTCCTTCTTCCAGGGTTATTTCAATCATCCAAGGGTGGGCCAGCAACTGATGCTATTTTCCAAGTTACGAGTCCTGGCATTAAGACGGTTTCACGGAGATAAACATGATATAAAACTAAACACTCACCCATATCAGTGTTTGATCAACACACGTTATTCATTATGAATGAACCCACGTAGTTAGTTCCGTATTCTCCCAATTAACAACTAATTGCGTTCATTAAATCCGCCAGTTGTGCTATACTAGGCCAGCATTTAACTTAAATCTTTCTCTGCGATTAATTCGGATTAAGTTTTGAATACATGTAAATGCTTCTTTATTTAATCTGAGATATAAACTGAATAGCTTTAAAATTAACTTATGAAACGTAAACTTTCTATATCCGACTGTCGAATGTGTGGATTGTAACTGATACGTATAGGTACATGTGTCAATATGCCTTACAATATATTAGATATGCGTTCAGTGACTAATTGGAGACAGTTCAAACTGTCATTGAAACCACCTACAGAATTAACAGAAATAGATTTCTTTCTTCATAATAATACACTGCTATATGTACAGATAGACTGGCCTCAAATAATTCGTTTAACCAAATAGACTGGACTATTGATATAGCATACTTACAACATTACGTGCCGGTGCTGCAAGAGTCTGCAACTCTCTGTCACAGCACTTCCGTGAGGGAAGCAGCTTTAATCAGTTCCGGAGTCTGTTAGCGTCCTGGGACGGGGTGAGTTGTGCCTGTAGTTTCTGTGTTCAAGTTACGTAGTTTATAATTCGCTTTAAGTTTGCTTCATTTGCATTCGAGCGTATGTTCACGACGTCTCTATCAATACAGTGTACAAGTGAAGTACGTTCACCCACGACGTCTCTATCAATACAGTGTACAAGGGAAGTACGTTCACCCACGACTTCTCTATCAATACAGTGTACCAGGGAAGTACGTTCACCCACGACGTCTCTATTAATACAGTGTACAAGGGAAGTACGTTCACCCACGATGTCTCTATCAATACAGTGTACAAGGGAAGAACGTTCACCCACGACGTCTCTATCAATACAGTGTACAAGGGAAGTACGTTCACCCACGACGTCTCTATCAATACAGTGTACAGGGGAAGTACGTTCACCCACGATGTCTCTATCAATACAGTGTACAAGGGAAGAACGTTCACCCATAACGTCTCTATCAATACAGTGTACAGGGGAAGTACGTTCACCCACGACTTCTCTATCAATACAGTGTACAAGTGAAGTACGTTCACCCACGACGTCTCTATCAACACAGTGTACACTGGAAGTACGTTCACCCACGACTTCTCTATCAATGCAGTGTACAAGGGAAGTACGTTCACCCACGATGTCTCTATCAATACAGTGTACAAGGGAAGAACGTTCACCCACGACGTCTCTATCAATACAGTGTAAAAGGGAAGTACGTTCACCCACGATTTCTCTATCAATACAGTGTACAAAGGAAGTACGGTCACCCACGACGTCTCTATCAATACAGTGTACAAGGGAAGTACGTTCACCCACGACTTCTCTATCAATACAGTGTACAAGGGAAGTACGTTCACCCACGACGTCTCTATCAATACAGTGTACAGGGGAAGTACGTTCACCCACGACGTCTCTATCAATACAGTGTACAGAGGTACTACGTTCACCCACGACTTCTCTATCAATACAGTGTACAAGGAAGTACGTTCGCCCACGACTTCTCTATCAATGCAGTGTATAAGGGAAGTACGTTCACCCACGATGTCTCTATCAATATAGTGTACAAGGGAGGAACGTTCACCCACGACGTCTCTATCAATACAGTGTACAAGGGAAGTACATTCACCCACGACGTCTCTATCAATACAGCGTACAAGGGTAGTACGTTCACCCATGACGTCTCTATCAATACAGTGTACAAGGGAAGTACGTTCACCCACGATTTCTCTATCAATACAGTGTACAAAGGAAGTACGTTCACCCACGACGTCTCTATCAATACAGTGTACAAGGGAAGTACGTTCACCCACGACGTCTCTATCAATACAGTGTACAGGGGAAGTACGTTCACCCACGATGTCTCTATCAATACAGTGTACAAGGGAAGAACGTTCACCCATAACGTCTCTATCAATACAGTGTACAGGGGAAGTACGTTCACCCACGACTTCTCTATCAATACAGTGTACAAGTGAAGTACGTTCACCCACGACGTCTCTATCAACACAGTGTACACTGGAAGTACGTTCACCCACGACTTCTCTATCAATACAGTGTACAAGGAAGTACGTTCACCCACGATTTCTCTATCAATGCAGTGTACAAGGGAAGTACGTTCACCCACGATGTCTCTATCAATACAGTGTACAAGGGAAGAACGTTCACCCACGACGTCTCTATCAATACAGTGTAAAAGGGAAGTACGTTCACCCACGATTTCTCTATCAATACAGTGTACAAAGGAAGTACGGTCACCCACGACGTCACTATCAATACAGTGTACAAGGGAAGTACGTTCACCCACGACTTCTCTATCAATACAGTGTACAAGGGAAGTACGTTCACCCACGACGTCTCTATCAATACAGTGTACAGGGGAAGTACGTTCACCCACGACGTCTCTATCAATACAGTGTACAGAGGTACTACGTTCACCCACGACTTCTCTATCAATACAGTGTACAAGGAAGTACGTTCGCCCACGACTTCTCTATCAATGCAGTGTATAAGGGAAGTACGTTCACCCACGATGTCTCTATCAATATAGTGTACAAGGGAAGAACGTTCACCCACGACGTCTCTATCAATACAGTGTACAAGAGAAGTACATTCACCCACGACGTCTCTATCAATACAGCGTACAAGGGTAGTACGTTCACCCATGACGTCTCTATCAATACAGTGTACAAGGGAAGTACGTTCACCCACGATTTCTCTATCAATACAGTGTACAAAGGAAGTACGTTCACCCACGACGTCTCTATCAATACAGTGTACAAGGGAAGTACGTTCACCAACGACGTCTCTATCAATACGGTATACAAGGGAAGTACGTTCACCCACGACTTCTCTATCAATACAGTGTACAGGGGTACTACGTTCACCCACGACTTCTCTATCAATACAGTGTACAAGGGACGTACGTTCACCCACGACTTCTCTATCAATACAGTGTACAGGGGTACTACGTTCACCCACGACTTCTCTATCAATAACAGTGTACAAGTGATGTACGTTCACCCACGACGTATCTATCAATACAGTGTACAAGGGAAGTACGTTCACCCACGACGTATCTATCAATAACAGTGTACAAGGGAAGTACGTTCACCCACGACGTCTCTATCAATACAGTGTACAAGGGAAGTACGTTCACCCACGACTTCTCTATCAATACAGTTTACAAGGGAGGTACGTTCACCCACGACATCTCTATCAATAAAGTGCACAGGGGAAGTACGTTCACACACGACGTCTCTATCAATACAGTGTACAGAGGTACTACGTTCATCCACGACTTCTCTATCAATACAGTGTACAAGGAAGTACGTTCACCCACGACTTCTCTATCAATGCAGTGTATAAGGGAAGTACGTTCAACCACGATGTCTCTATCAATATAGTGTACAGGGAAGAACGTTCACCCACGACGTCTCTATCAATACAGTGTACAAGGGAAGAACGTTCACCCACGACGTCTCTATCAATACAGCGTACAAGGGAAGTACGTTCACCCATGACGTCTCTATCAATACGAGGTACAAGGGAAGTACGTTCACCCACGACTTCTCTATCAATACAGTGTACAAGGGAAGTACGTTCACCCACGATTTCTCTATCAATACAGTGTACAAAGGAAGTACGTACACTCACGACGTCTCTATCAATACAGTGTACAAGGGAAGTACGTTCACCCACGACGTCTCTATCAATACGGTATACAAGGGAAGTACGTTCACCCACGACTTCTCTATCAATACAGTGTTCAGGGGTACTACGTTCACCCACGAATTTTCTATCAATAACAGTGTACAAGGGAAGTACGTTCACCCACGACTTCTCTATCAATACAGTGTACAGGGGTACTACGTTCACCAACGACTTCTCTATCAATACAGTGTACAAGGGAAGTACGTTCACCGACGACTTCTCTATCAATACAGTGTACAGGGGTACTACGTTCACCCACGACTTCTCTATCAATAACAGTGTACAAGTGATGTACGTTCACCCACGACGTATCTATCAATACAGTGTACAAGGGAAGTACGTTCACCGACGACTTCTCTATCAATAACAGTGTACAAGGGAAGTACGTTCACCCACGACGTCTCTATCAATACAGTGTACAAGGGAAGTACGTTCACCCACGACTTCTCTATCAATACAGTTTACAAGGGAGGTACGTTCACCCACGACTTCTCTATCAATACAGTGTACAGGGGTACTACGTTCACCCACGACTTCTCTATCAATAACAGTGTAAAAGTGATGTACGTTCACCCACGACGTATCTATCAATACAGTGTACTAGGGAAGTACGTTCACCCACGACTTCTCTATCAATAACAGTGTACAAGGGAAGTACGTTCACCCACGACGTCTCTATCAATACAGTGTACAAGAGAAGTACGTTCACCCACGACGTCTCTATCAATACAGTGTACAAGGGAAGTACATTCACCCACGACGTCTCTATCAATACAGTGTACAAGGGAAGTACATTCACCCACGACTTCACTATCAATACAGTGTACAAGGGAAGTACGTTCACCCACTACGTCTCTATGAATACAGTGTACAAGTGAAGTACGTTCACCCACGACTTCTCTATTAAAACAGTGTACAAGTGAAGTACGTTCACCCACGACTTCTCTATCAATACAGTGTACAAGGGAAGTACGTTCACCCACGACGTCTCTATCAACACAGTGTACAAGGGAAGTACGTTCACCCCCGATTTCTCTATCAATACAGTGTACAAGGGAAGTACGTTCACCCACGACTTCTCTATCAATACAGTGTACAAGGGAGGTACGTTCACCCACGATTTCTCTATCAATACAGTGTACAAGGGAAGTAAGTTCACCCACAACTTCTCTATCAATACAGTGTACAAGGGAAGTACGTTCACCCACGACGTCTCTATCAATACAGTGTACAGGGGAAGAACGTTCACCCACGATGTCTCTAGCAATACAGTGTACAGGGGTACTACGTTCACCCACGACTTCTCTATCAATACAGTGTACAAGGAAGTACGTTCACCCACGACTTCTCTATCAATGCAGTGTACAAGGGAAGTACGTTCACCCACGACGTCTCTATCAATACAGTGTACAAGGGAAGTACATTCACCCACGACGTCTCTATCAATACAGCGTACAAGGGAAGTACGTTCACCCACGACGTCTCTATCAACACAGTGTACACTGGAAGTACGTTCACCCACGACGTCTATATCAATACAGTGTACACGGGAAGTACGTTCACCCATGACTTCTCTATCAATACAGTGTAAAAGGGAAGTACGTTCACCCACGACTTCTCTATGAATACAGTGTACAAGTGAAATACGTTCACCCACGACTTCTCTATCAATACAGTGTACAAGAGAAGTACGTTCACCCACGACTTCTTTATCAATACAGTGAACAAGGGAAGTACGTGCATCCACGACTTCTCTATCAATACAGTGTACAAGGGAAGTACGATCACCCACGACGTCTCTATCAACACAGTGTACACTGGAAGTACGTTCACACACGACTTCTCTATCAATACAGTGTACAGGGGAAGTACGTTCACCCACGACATCTCTATCAATACAGTGTACAAGGGAAGTACGTTCACCCACGACGTCTCTATCAACACAGTGTACAAGGGAAGTACGTTCACCCCAGATTTCTCTATCAATACAGTGTACAAGGGAAGTTCGTTCACCCACGACTTCTCTATCTATACAATGTACAAGGGAGGTACGTTCGCCCACAACTTCTCTATCAATACAGTGTACACGGGAAGTACGTTCACCCACGACGTCTCTATCAATACAGTGTACACGGGAAGTACGTTCACCCACGACTTCTCTATCAATACAGTGTACAAGGGATGTACGTTCACCCACGACTTCTCTATGAACACAGTGTACAAGTGAAGTACGTTCACCCACGACTTCTCTATCAATAGAGTGTACAAGGGAAGTACGTTCACCCTCGACTTCTCTATCAATACAGTGTACAAGGGAAGTACGTTCACCCACGACATCTCTATCAATACAGTGTACAAGGGAAGTACGTTCACACACGACTTCTCTATCAATACAGTGTACAAGGGAAGTACGTTCACCCACGACATCTCTATCAATACAGTGTACAAGGGAAGTACGTTCACCCACGACGTCTCTATCAATACAGTGTACAAGGGAAGTACATTCACCCACGACGTCTCTATCAATACAGCGTACAAGGGAAGTACGTTCACCCACGACGTCTCTATCAACACAGTGTACACTGGAAGTACGTTCACCCACGACGTCTATATCAATACAGTGTACACGGGAAGTACGTTCACCCATGACTTCTCTATCAATACAGTGTAAAAGGGAAGTACGTTCACCCACGACTTCTCTATGAATACAGTGTACAAGTGAAATTCGTTCACCCACGACTTCTCTATCAATACAGTGTACAAGAGAAGTACGTTCACCCACGACTTCTTTATCAATACAGTGAACAAGGGAAGTACGTGCATCCACGACTTCTCTATCAATACAGTGTACAAGGGAAGTACGTTCACCCACGACGTCTCAATCAACACAGTGTACACTGGAAGTACGTTCACACACGACTTCTCTATCAATACAGTGTACAGGGGAAGTACGTTCACCCACGACATCTCTATCAATACAGTGTACAAGGGAAGTACGTTCACCCACGACGTCTCTATCAACACAGTGTACAAGGGAAGTACGTTCACCCCCGATTTCTCTATCAATACAGTGTACAAGGGAAGTACGTTCACCCACGACTTCTCTATCTATACAATGTACAAGGGAGGTACGTTCACCCACAACTTCTCTATCAATACAGTGTACAAGGGAAGTACGTTCACCCACGACGTCTCTATCAATACAGTGTACAGGGGAAGCACGTTCACCCACGAAGCCTCTAGCAATACAGTGTACAGGGGTACTACGTTCACCCACGACTTCTCTATCAATACAGTGTAAAGGGAAGTACGTTCACCCACGACGTCTCTATCAATGCAGTGTACAAGGGAAGTACGTTCACCCACGATGTCTCTATCGATACAGTGTACAAGGGAAGAACGTTCACCCACGACGTCTCTATCAATACAGTGTACAAGGGAAGTACATTCACCCACGACGTCTCTATCAATACAGTGCACAGGGGAAGTACGTTCACCCACGTCGTCTCTATCAATACAGTGTACAAGGGAAGTACATTCACCCACGACGTCTCTACTAATACAGTGTACAAAGGAAGTACGTTCCCCACGACGTCTCTATCAATACAGTGCACAAGGGAAGTACGTTCACCCACGACGTCTCTATCAATACAGTGTACAAGGGAAGTACATTCACCCACGACGTCTCTATCACTACAGTGTACAAGGGATGTACGTTCACCCACTACGTCTCTATCAATACAGTGTACAAGTGAAGTACGTTCACCCACGACTTCTCTATCAATACAGTGTACAACAGATGTACGTTCACCCACGACTTCTCTATAAAACAGTGTACAAGGAAGTACGTTCACCCACGACTTCTCTATCAATACAGTGTACAAGGGAAGTACGTTCACCCACGACTTCTCTATCAATACAGTGTACAAGGGAAGTACGTTCACCCACGACTTCTCTATCAATACAGTGTACAAGGGAAGTACGTTCACCCACGACTTCTCTATCAATACAGTGTACAAGGGAAGTAAGTTCACCCACAACTTCTCTATCAATACAGTGTACAAGGGAAGTACGTTCACCCACGACGTCTCTATCAATACAGTGTACAGGGAAGAACGTTCACCCACGAGTCTCTAGCAATACAGTGTACAGGGGTACTACGTTCACCCACGACTTCTCTATCAATACAGTGTACAAGGAAGTACGTTCACCCACGACTTCTCTATCAATACAGTGTACAAGGGAAGTACGTTCACCCACGACGTCTCTATCAATACAGTGTACAAGGGGTACACCACGACGTCTCTATCAACACAGTGTACACGGAAGTACGTTCACCCACGACGTCTCTATCAATACAGTGTACAAGGGAAGTACGTTCACCCACGACGTCTCTATCAATACAGTGTACAAGGGAAGAACGTTCACCCACGACGTCTCTAGCAATACAGTGTACAGGGGTACTACGTTCACCCACGACTTCTCTATCAATACAGTGTACAAGGAAGTACGTTCACCCACGATGTCTCTATTAATACAGTGTACAAGGGAAGAACGTTCACCCACGACGTCTCTATCAATACAGTGTACAAGGGAAGTGCATTCACCCACGACGTCTCTATCAATACAGCGTACAAGGGAAGTACGTTCACCCACGACGTCTCTATCAACACAGTGTACACTGGAAGTACGTTCACCCACGACGTCTCTATCAATACAGTGTACACGGGAAGTACGTTCACCCACGACTTCTCTATCAATACAGTGTACAAGGGAAGTACGTTCACCCACGACTTCTCTATGAATACAGTGTACAAGTGAAGTACGTTCACCCACGACTTCTCTATCAATACAGTGTACAAGAGAAGTACGTTCACCCACGACTTCTCTATCAATAGAGTGTACAAGGGAAGTACGTTCACCCACGACGTTTTTATCAACACAGTGTACACTGGACGTACGTTCACACACGACTTCTCTATCAATACAGTGTACAAGGGAAGTACGTTCACCCACGACATCTCTATCAATACAGTGTACAAGGGAAGTACGTTCACCGACGACTTCTCTATCAATACAGTGTACAAGGGAAGTACGTTCACCCACTACGTCTCTATCAATACAGTGTACAAGGGAAGTAAGTTCACCCACAACTTCTCTATCAATATAGTGTACAAGGGAAGTACGTTCACCCACGACGTCTCTATCAATACAGTGTACAGGGGAAGAACGTTCACCCACGATGTCTCTAGCAATACAGTGTACAGGGGTACTACGTTCACCCACGACTTCTCTATCAATACAGTGTACAAGGAAGTACGTTCACCCACGACTTCTCTATCAATGCAGTGTACAAGGGAAGTACGTTCACCCACGACGTCTCTATCAATACAGTGTACAAGGGAAGTACATTCACCCACGACGTCTCTATCAATACAGCGTACAAGGGAAGTACGTTCACCCACGACGTCTCTATCAACACAGTGTACACTGGAAGTACGTTCACCCACGACGTCTCTATCAATACAGTGTACACGGGAAGTACGTTCACCCATGACTTCTCTATCAATACAGTGTAAAAGGGAAGTACGTTCACCCACGACTTCTCTATGAATACAGTGTACAAGTGAAATACGTTCACCCACGACTTCTCTATCAATACAGTGTACAAGAGAAGTACGTTCACCCACGACTTCTTTATCAATACAGTGAACAAGGGAAGTACGTTCACCCACGACTTCTCTATCAATACAGTGTACAAGGGAAGTACGTTCACCCACGACGTCTCTATCAACACAGTGTACACTGGAAGTACGTTCACACACGACTTCTCTATCAATACAGTGTACAGGGGAAGTACGTTCACCCACGACATCTCTATCAATACAGTGTACAAGGGAAGTACGTTCACCCACGACGTCTCTATCAACACAGTGTACAAGGGAAGTACGTTGACCCCCGATTTCTCTATCAATACAGTGTACAAGGGAAGTACGTTCACCCACGACTTCTCTATCAATACAGTGTACAAGGGAAGTACGTTTACCCACAACTTCTCTATCAATACAGTGTACAAGGGAAGTACGTTCACCCACGACGTCTCTATCAATACAGTGTACAGGGACGAACGTTCACCCACGACGTCTCTAGCAATACAGTGTACAGGGGTACTACGTTCACCCACGACTTCTCTATCAATACAGTGTACAGGGAAGTACGTTCACCCACGACTTCTCTATCAATGCAGTGTACAAGGGAAGTACGTTCACCCACGATGTCTCTATCAATACAGTGTACAAGGGAAGAACGTTCACCCACGACGTCTCTATCAATACAGTGTACAAGGGAAGTACATTCACCCACGACGTCTCTATCAATACAGTGCACAGGGGAAGTACGTTCACCCACGTCGTCTCTATCAATACAGTGTACAAGGGAAGTACATTCACCCACGACGTCTCTACTAATACAGTGTACAAAGGAAGTACGTTCCCCACGACGTCTCTATCAATACAGTGCACAAGAGAAGTACGTTCACCAACGACGTCTCTATCAATACAGTGTACAAGGGAAGTACATTCACCCACGACGTCTCTATCACTACAGTGTACAAGGGATGTACGTTCACCCACTACGTCTCTATCAATACAGTGTACAAGTGAAGTACGTTCACCCACGACTTCTCTATCAATACAGTGTACAACAGATGTACGTTCACCCACGACTTCTCTATTAAAACAGTGTACAAGTGAAGTACGTTCACCCACGACTTCTCTATCAATACAGTGTACAAGGGAAGTACGTTCACCCACGACGTCTCTATCAACACAGTGTACAAGGGAAGTACGTTCACCCCCGATTTCTCTATCAATACAGTGTACAAGGGAAGTACGTTCACCCACGACTTCTCTATCAATACATTGTACAAGGGAAGTACGTTCACCCACGAGTTCTCTATCAATACAGTGTACAAGGGAAGTACGTTCAACCACGACGTCTCTATCAATACAGTGTACAGTGGAAGAACGTTCACCCACGACGTCTCTAGCAATACAGTGTACAGGGGTACTACGTTCACCCACGACTTCTCTATCAATACAGTGTACAAGGAAATACGTTCACCCCCGATTTCTCTATCAATACAGTGTACAAGTGAAGTACGTTCACCCACGACTTCTCTATCAATACAGTGTACAAGAGAAGTACGTTCACCCACGACTTCTCTATCAATACAGTGTACAAGGGAAGTACGTTCACCCTCGACTTCTCTATCAATACAGTGTACAAGGGAAGTACGTTCACCCACGACGTCTTTATCAACACAGTGTACACTGGACGTACGTTCACACACGACTTCTCTATCAATACAGTGTACAAGGGAAGTACGTTCACCTACGACATCTCTATCAATACAGTGTACAAGGGAAGTACGTTCACCCACGACTTCTCTATCAATACAGTGTACAAGGGAAGTACGTTCACCCACTACGTCTCTATCAATACAGTGTACAAATGAAGTACGTTCACCCACGACTTCTCTATCAATACAGTGTATAAGAGATGTACGTTCACCCACGACTTCTCTATCAATACATTGTACAAGGGAAGTACGTTCACCCACGATTTCTCTATCAATACAGTGTACAAGGGAAGTACGTTCAACCACGACGTCTCTATCAATACAGTGTACAGTGGAAGAACGTTCACCCACGACGTCTCTAGCAATACAGTGTACAGGGGTACTACGTTCACCCACGACTTCTCTATCAATACAGTGTACAAGGAAGTACGTTCACCCCCGATTTCTCTATCAATACAGTGTACAAGTGAAGTACGTTCACCCACGACTTCTCTATCAATACAGTGTACAAGAGAAGTACGTTCACCCACGACTTCTCTATCAATACAGTGTACAAGGGAAGTACGTTCACCCTCGACTTCTCTATCAATACAGTGTACAAGGGAAGTACGTTCACCCACGACGTCTTTATCAACACAGTGTACACTGGACGTACGTTCACACACGACTTCTCTATCAATACAGTGTACAAGGGAAGTACGTTCACCTACGACATCTCTATCAATACAGTGTACAAGGGAAGTACGTTCACCCACGACTTCTCTATCAATACAGTGTACAAGGGAAGTACGTTCACCCACTACGTCTCTATCAATACAGTGTACAACTGAAGTACGTTCACCCACGACTTCTCTATCAATACAGTGTATAAGAGATGTACGTTCACCCACGACTTCTCTATCAAAACAGTGTACAAGTGAAGTACGTTCACCCACGACTTCTCTATCAATACAGTGTACATAGGAAGTACGTTCACCCACGACGTCTCTATCAACACAGTGTACAAGGGAAGTACGTTCACCCCCGATTTCTCTATCAATACAGTGTACAAGGGAAGTACGTTCACCCACGACTTCTCTATCAATACAGTGTACAAGGGAAGTACGTTCACCCACAACTTCTCTATCAATACAGTGTACAAGGGAAGTACGTTCACCCACGACGTCTCTATCAATACAGTGTACAGGGGAAGAACGTTCACCCACGACGTCTCTAGCAATACAGTGTACAGGGGTACTACGTTCACCCACGACTTCTCTATCAATACAGTGTACAAGGAAGTACGTTCACCCACGACTTCTCTATCAATGCAGTGTACAAGGGAAGTACGTTCACCCACGACGTCTCTATCAATACAGTGTACAAGGGAAGTACATTCACCCACGACGTCTCTATCAATACAGCGTACAAGTGAAGTACGTTCACCCACGACGTCTCTATCAACACAGTGTACGCTGGAAGTACGTTCACCCACGACGTCTCTATCTATACAGTGTACACGGGAAGTACGTTCACCCATGACTTCTCTATCAATACAGTGTAAAAGGGAAGTACGTTCACCCACGACTTCTCTATGAATACAGTGTACAAGTGAAATACGTTCACCCACGACGTCTCTATCAACACAGTGTACACTGGAAGTACGTTCACACACGACTTCTCTATCAATACAGTGTACAGGGGAAGTACGTTCACCCACGACATCTCTATCAATACAGTGTACAAGGGAAGTACGTTCACCCACGACGTCTCTATCAACACAGTGTACAAGGGAAGTACGTTCACCCCCGATTTCTCTATCAATACAGTGTACAAGGGAAGTACGTTCAACCACGACGTCTCTATCAATACAGTGTACAGGGGAAGAACGTTCACCCACGACGTCTCTAGCAATACAGTGTACAGGGGTACTACGTTCACCCACGACTTCTCTATCAATACAGTGTACAAGGAAGTACGTTCACCCACGATGTCTCTATTAATACAGTGTACAAGGGAAGAACGTTCACCCACGACGTCTCTATCAATACAGTGTACAAGGGAAGTACATTCACCCACGACGTCTCTATCAATACAGCGTACAAGGGAAGTACGTTCACCCACGACGTCTCTATCAACACAGTGTACACTGGAAGTACGTTCACCCACGACGTCTCTATCAATACAGTGTACACGGGAAGTACGTTCACCCACGACTTCTCTATCAATACAGTGTACAAGGGAAGTACGTTCACCCACGACTTCTCTATGAATACAGTGTACAAGTGAAGTACGTTCACCCACGACTTCTCTATCAATACAGTGTACAAGAGAAGTACGTTCACCCACGACTTCTCTATCAATACAGTGTACAAGGGAAGTACGTTCACCCACGACTTCTCTATCAATACAGTGTACAAGGGAAGTACGTTCACCCACGACGTCTCTATCAACAGAGTGTACACTGGACGTACGTTCACACACGACTTCAATATCAATACAGTGTACAAGGGAAGTACGTTCACCCACGACATCTCTATCAATACAGTGTACAAGGGAAGAACGTTCACCCCCGATTTCTCTATCAATACAGTGTACAAGGGAAGTACGTTCACCCACGACTTCTCTATCAATACAGTGTACAAGGGAAGTACGTTCACCCACGATTTCTTTATCAATACAGTGTACAAGGGAAGTACGTACACCCACAACTTCTCTATCAATACAGTGTACAAGGGAAGTACGTTCACCCACGACGTCTATATCAATACAGTGTACAGGGGACGAACGTTCACCCACGACGTCTCTAACAATACAGTGTACATGGGTACTACGTTCACCCACGACTTCTCTATCAATACAGTGTACAAGGAAGTACGTTCACCCACGACTTCTCTATCAATGCAGTGTACAAGGGAAGTACGTTCACCCACGATGGCTCTATCAATACAGTGTACAAGGGAAGAACGTTCACCCACGACGTCTCTATCAATACAGTGTACAAGGGAGGTACATTCACCCACGACGTCTCTATCAATACAGCCTACAAGGGAAGTACGTTCACCCACGACGTCTCTATCAACACAGTGTACACTGGAAGTACGTTCACCCACGACTTATCTATCAATACAGTGTACACGGGAAGTACGTTCACCCACGACTTCTCTATCAATACAGTGTACAAGGGAAGTACGTTCACCCACGACGTCTCTATCAAAACAGTGTACAAGGGAAGTACGTTCACCCACGACTTCTCTGTCAATACAGTGTACAAGGGAAGTACGTTCACCCACGACATCTTTATCAATACAGTGTACAAGAGAAGTACGTTCACCCACGATTTCTCTATCAATAACAGTGTACAAGGGAAGTACGTTCACAAACAATTTCTCTATCCATACAGTGTACAGATATGTAAGTTCACCCACGACTTCTCTATCCATTCGGTGTACCGATATGTAAGTTCACCCACGACTTCTTTATCCATTCAGTGTACATATATGTAAGTTCACCCACGACTTCTCTATCCATTCAGTGTACAGATATGTACGTTCACCCACGACTTCTCTATCCATTCAGTGAACATATATGTAAGTTCACCCACGACTTATCTATTCATTCGGTGTACAGATATGTAAGTTCACCCACGATTTCTTTATCCATTCATTGTACATATACGTAAGTTCACCCACGACTTCATTATCCATTCAGTGTACAGATATTTAAGTTCACCCACGACTTCTCTGTCCATTCAGTGTACAGATATGTAAGTTCACCCACGATTTACCTATCCATTCAGTGTACAGATATGTAAGTTCACCCACGACTTCTCTATCCATTCGGTGTACCGATATGTAAGTTCACCCACGACTTCTTTATCCATTCAGTGTACAGATATGTAAGTTCACCCACGACTTCTCTATCCATTCAGTGTACAGATATGTACGTTCACCCACGACTTCTCTGTCCATTCAGTGAACATATATGTAGGTTCACCCACGACTTATCTATTCATTCGGTGTACAGATATGTAAGTTCACCCACGATTTCTTTATCCATTCATTGTACATATACGTAAGTTCACCCACGACTTCTTTATCCATTCAGTGTACAGATATGTAAGTTCACCCACGACTTATCTATTCATTCGGTGTACAGATATGTAAGTTCACCCACGATTTCTTTATCCATTCATTGTACATATACGTAAGTTCACCCACGACTTCATTATCCATTCAGTGTACAGATATTTAAGTTCACCCACGACTTCTCTGTCCATTCAGTGTACAGATATGTAAGTTCACCCACGATTTACCTATCCATTCAGTGTACAGATATGTAAGTTCACCCACGACTTCTCTATCCATTCGGTGTACCGATATGTAAGTTCACCCACGACTTCTTTATCCATTCAGTGTACAGATATGTAAGTTCACCCACGACTTCTCTATCCATTCAGTGTACAGATATGTACGTTCACCCACGACTTCTCTGTCCATTCAGTGAACATATATGTAGGTTCACCCACGACTTATCTATTCATTCGGTGTACAGATATGTAAGTTCACCCACGATTTCTTTATCCATTCATTGTACATATACGTAAGTTCACCCACGACTTCTTTATCCATTCAGTGTACAGATATGTAAGTTCACCCACGACTTCTCCGTCCATTCAGTGTACACATATGTAAGTTCACCCACGACTTCTCTGTCCATTCAGTGTACATATATGTTAGTTCACCCACGACTTCTTTATCCATTCAGTGTACATATATGTAAGTTCACCCACGACTTCTTTATCCATTCAGTGTACATATATGTAAGTTCACCCACGACTTCTCTATCCATTCAGTGTACAGATATGTACGTTAACCCACGACTTCTCTGTCCATTCAGTGTACATATATGTAAGTTCACCCACGACTTCTCTATTCATTCGGTGTACAGATATGTAAGTTCACCCACGACTTCTCTGTCCATTCATTGTACATATACGTAAGTTCACCCACGACTTCTTTATCCATTCAGTGTACAGATATGTAAGTTCACCCACGACTTCTCTGTCCATTCAGTGTACACATATGTAAGTTCACCCACGACTTCTCTGTCCATTCAGTGTACATATATGTTAGTTCACCCACGACTTCTTTATCCATTCAGTGTACATATATGTAAGTTCACCCACGACCTCTTTATCCATTCAGTTTACATATATGTAAGTTCACCCACGACTTCTTTATCCATTCAGTGTACATATATGTAAGTTCACCCACGACTTCTTTATCCATTCAGTGTACATATATGTAAGTTCACCCACGACTTCTCTATCCATTAGTGTACAGATATGTATGTTCATTCACGACTTCTTTATCCATTCAGTGTACATATATGTAAGTTCACCCACGACTTCTCTATCCATTAGTGTACAGATATGTATATTCATCCACGACTTCTTTATCCTTTCAGTGTACATATATGTAAGTTCACCCACGACTTCTTTATCCATTCAGTGTACATATATGTAAGTTCACCCACGATTTCTCTATCCATTAGTGAACAGATATGTATGTTCATCCACGACTTCTCTATCCATTCAGTGTACATATATGTAAGTTCACCCACGACTTCTCTATCCATTAGTGTACAGATATGTATGTTCATCCACGACTTCTCTATCAATTCAGTGTACATATATGTAAGTTCACCCACGACTTCTCTATCCATTAGTGTACAGATATGTATGTTCATCCACGACTTCTTTATCCTTTCAGTGTACATATATGTATGTTCACCCACGACTTCTCTATCCATTAGTGTACAGATATGTATGTTCATCCACGACTTCTCTGTCCATTCAGTGTACACATATGTAAGTTCATCCACGACTTCTCTATCCATTCAGCGTACAGATATGTAAGTTCACCCACGATTTCTCTGTCCATTCAGTGTACATATATGTAAGTACACCCAGGACTTCTCTGTCCATTCAGTGTACATATATGTAAGTACACCCACGACGTCTCTATCAATACAGTGTACACATATGTAAGTTCACCCACGACTTCTCTGTCCATTCAGTGTACATATATGTAAGTTCACCCACGACTTCTCTGTCCATTCAGTATACACATATGTAAGTTCACCCACGACCTCTCTATCCATTCATTCTACATATATGTAAGTTCACCCACGACTTCTCTGTCCATTCAGTGTACATATAAAAATTATGTAAATTCACCCACGACTTCTCTATCCACGCAGTGTACATGAATATAAGTTCACCCACGACTTCTCTATCCACCCAGTGTACATGAATATAAGGTCACCCCCCCCCGACTTCTCTGTCCATTCATTGTACATATAACAATTATGTAAGTTCACCCACGACTTCTCTGTCCATTCAGTGTACATATATGTAAGTTCACCCACGACTTCTCTATCCATTAGTGTACAGATATGTAAGTTCACCCACGACGTCTGTATCTATTCAGTGTACATATATGTAAGTTCACCCACGACTTCTTTATCCATTCAGTGTACAGATATGTACGTTCACCCACGACGTCTCTATCCATTCGGTGTACAGATATGTAAGTTCACCCACGACGTCTCTATCCATTCAGTGTATATATATGTAAGTTCACCCACGATTTCTCTGTCCATTCAGTATACACATATGTAAGTTCACCCACGACTTCTCTGTCCATTCAGTGTACACATTTGTAAGTTCACATACGACTTCTTTATCCATTCAGTGTACAAATATGTAGGTTCACCCACGACTTCTCTGTCCATTCAATATACATATAGGTAAGTTCACCCACGACTTCTTTATCCATTCAGTATACATATATGTAAGTTCACCCACGACTTATCTATCCATTCAGTGTACAGATATGTACGTTCACCCACGACTTCTCTATCCATTCAGTGTACAGTTATGTAAGTTCAACCACGACTTCTATGTCCATTCAGTGTACATATAATAAGTATGTAAGTTCACCCACGACTTCTCTATCCATTCAGTGTACAGATATGTAAGTTCACCCACGACTTCTCTGTCCATTCATTGTACATATATGTAAGTACACCCACGACGTCTCTATCAATACAGTGTACACATATCTAAGTTCACCCACGACTTCTCTGTCCATTCAGTATACACATATATAAGTTCACCCAGGACTTCTCTGTCCATTCAATGTACAGATATGTAAGTTCACCCACGACTTCTTTATCCATTCAGTGTACATATATGTAAGTTCACATACGACTTCTTTATCCATTCAGTGTACATATATGTAGGTTCACCCACGACTTCTCTGTCCATTCAGTATACATATATGTAAGTTCACCCACGACTTCTTTATCCATTCAGTATACATATATGTAAGTTCACCCACGACTTATCTATCCATTCAGTGTACATATATGTACGTTTACCCACGACTTCTCTATCCATTCAGTGTACATATAATAATTATGTAAGTTCACCCACGACTTCTCTATCCACGCAGTGTACATGAATATAAGTTCACCCACGACTTCTCTATCCACCCAATGTACATGAATATAAGTTCACCCACGACTTCTCTGTCCATTCATTGTACATATAAAAAGTATGTTAGTTCACCCACGACTTCTCTGTCCATTCAGTGTACATATATGTAAGTTCACCCACGAATTCTCTGTCCATTCATTGTACATATAAATATTATGTAAGTTCATCCACGACTTCTCTATCCATTCAATGTACATATATTTAAGTTCACCCACGACTTCTCTGTCCATTCAGTGTACATATATGTATGTTCACCCACGACTTCTCTATCCATTCAGTATATACATATGTAAGTTCACCCACGACTTCTCTGTCCATTCAATGTACAGATATGTAAGTTCACCCACGACTTCTCTGTCCATTCAGTGTACACATATGTAAGTTCACCCACGACTTCTATGCCCATTCAGTGTACAGATATGTAGGTTCACCCACGATTTCTCTATCCATTCGGTGTACCGATATGTAAGTTCACCCACGACTTCTTTATCCATTCAGTGTACAGATATGTAAGTTCACCCACGACTTCTCATTCCATTCGGTGTACAGATATGTAAGTTCACCCACGACTTCTTTATCCATTCAATGTACATATATGTAAGTTCACCCACGACTTCTTTATCCATTCAGTGTACAGATATGTAAGTTTACCCACGACTTCTCTATCCATTCAGTGTACAAATATGTATGTTCATCCACGACTTCTTTATCCATTCAGTGTACAGATATATAAGTTCACCCACGACTTCTCTGTCCATTCAGTGTACATATATGTAAGTTCACCCACGACTTCTCTATCCATACGGTGTACAGATATGTAAGTTCACCCACGACTTCTTTATCCATTCAGTGTACATATATGTAAGTTCACCCAAGACTTCTTTATCCATTCAGTGTACAGATATGTACGTTCACCCACGACTTCTCTATCCATTCAGTGTACAGATATGTAAGTTCACCCACGACTTCTCTATCCATTCAGTGTACAGATATGTAAGTTCACCCACGACTTCTCAATCCATTCGGTGTACAGATATGTAAGTTCACCCACGACTTCTTTATCCATTCAGTGTACATATATGTAAGTTCACCCACGACTTCTCTATCCATTAGTGTACAGATATCTATGTTCATCCACGACTTCTTTATCCATTCAGTGTACAGATATGTGAGTTCACCCACGACTTCTCTGTCCATTCAGTGTACATATATGTAAGTTCACACACGACTTCTCTGTCCATTCATTGTACATATAAAAATTATGTAAGTATCATCCACGACTGCTCTATCCATTCAGTGTACATATATGTAAGTTCACCCACGACATCTCTGTCCATTCAGTATACACCTATGTAAGTTCACCCACGACTTCTCTGTCCATTCAAAGTACAGATATGTAAGTTCACCCACGACTTCTCTGTCCATTCAGTGTACACATATGTAAGTTCACCCACGACTTCTCTGCCCATTCAGTGTACATATATGTAAGTTCACCCACGACTTCTCTGACCATTGAGTGTACATATATGTATGTTCACCCACGATTTCTCTGTCCATTCAGTATACACATATGTAAGTTCACCCACGACTTCTCTGTCCATTCAGTGTACACATATGTAAGTTCACCCATGACTTCTATGTCCATTCAGTGTACATATATGTAAGTTCACCCACGACTTCTTTATTCATTTAGTGTACATATATGTAAGTTCACATACGACTTCTTTATCCATTCAGTGTACATATATGTAGGTTCACCCACGTCTTCTCTGTCCATTCAATATACATATAGGTAAGTTCACCCACGACTTCTTTATCCATTCAGTATACATATATGTAAGTACACCCACGACTTATCTATCCATTCAGTGTACAAATATGTACGTTCACCCACGAC
>CM026398.1:60758524-60808817 GCA_014843695.1 Archivesica marissinica | reverse complement strand
GGTCGACCACGTGTGACGACGCGTGAACAGGACCGTCACATTCGGACGTCACATTTACGTGACCGGTTCCTACGTGCTACGCACACAGCTGCCGTTACTCCTGGGATGACCAACAATCGCATCAGTGCACAAACAGTCAGGAACCGGCTCGGTGAACGTGGCATTCGTGCCTATCGGCCATACGTTGGACCCATCCTGACATGACGTCACCGTGACGTACGGCGGGAATGGACGACGGAATGTGCTCGCTGGACTCGGTTACAGTGGAATTCGGTGATGTTTAGCGATGAATCGCGGTTCTGTTTGCGTCGAGCGGATGGCAGAGAGCGGGTATATAGCAGACGCGGTGAACGTTACGCCGACGCATGTGTATGTCAGGTCGATCTGTTCGGGGACGGAAGCGTTATGGCGTGGGGCGGTATCACCTTCGGCAGTCGCACTGAACTGTTAGTGGTGGACGGGAACCTAAACGCCCAGCGGTACTGTGATGAAATCCTTGCGCCAGTTGTTGTGCCGTTCTTTAACGCCAACAGAAACGTCACACTGTTCCAACAGGACAACGCCAGGTGTCATACTGCTCGGATTTCCACCACATTATTGGAGCAGAACAATATTGAAACCCTGCCGTGGCCTGCTATGTCACCAGACTTGTCACCCATAGCACATTTGTGGGATACGTTAGACCGCCGCGTTAGACGACGTCAGCCGGTAACGTTAAACCAACTGAGGGATGTTTTGCGTCAGGAGTGGACAAATATTGACCAGCAAGAGATTCAGACACTCTTCCGTTCGATTCAACGGTGGTGCATTGCAGTGAGAGACGCAAATGGTGCCCATACTCGGTATTGACGTCTGTGTGAAAACTTCATTAGACCCCTGTCCGACGAATTACGTCATCACGCAGCAGACAGTTTCGGAGGCTCATTATGCTTTATGTGCTCCTCTTTCAAACATGTTGGACTATCATCTTATGAATTTTCAAAGTATTTTCTTAATAAATGTTGAAATTATAGACACATAAACACCAGGTATCGTTTCTTTTTTGACTCAGTATATAAGAAAAACACATTAATGAACTGTCTTCTTCTCTTATCATTAATTTGGAACTATTTATAGTCATTATTTTACCAAGTTATTCAAAAAGATAAACTCATGGGTAAGATTGCAGATAACTCGTGGGTAAGATTGCAGATAACTTGTGAGTAAGATTGCAGATAACTTGTGGGTAAGATTGCAGATAACTTGTGGGTAAGATTGCAGATAACTCGTGGGTAACATTGCAGATAACTCGTGGGTAAGATTGCAGATAACTTGTGGGTAAGATTGCAGATAACTTGTGGGTAAGATTGCAGATAACTCGTGGGTAACATTGCAGATAACTCGTGGGTAAGATTGCAGATAACTTGTGGGTAAGATTGCAGATAACTCGTGGGTAAGATTGCAGATAACTCGTGGGTAACATTGCAGATAACTTGTGGGTAAGATTGCAGATAGCTTGTGGGTAAGATTGCAGATAACTTGTGGGTAACATTGCAGATAACTTGTGGGTAAGATTGCAGATAACTCGTGGGTAACATTGCAGATAACTTGTGGGTAAGATTGCAGATAGCTTGTGGGTAACATTGCAGATAGCTTGTGGGTAGATTGCAGATAGCTTGTGGGTAAGATTGCAGATAGCTTGTGGGTAAGATTGCAGATAACTTGTGGGTAAGATTGCAGATAACTTGTGGGTAACATTGCAGATAACTTGTGGGTAACATTGCAGATAACTTGTGGGTAACATTGCAGATAACTTGTGGGTAACATTGCAGATAACTTGTGGGTAACATTGCAGATAACTTGTGGGTAACATTGCAGATAACTTGTGGGTAACATTGCAGATAACTTGTGGGTAAGATTGCAGATAACTTGTGGGTAAGATTGCAGATAACTTGTGGGTAAGATTGCAGATAACTTGGGTAAGATTGCAGATAACTGTGGGTAAGATTGCAGATAACTTGTGGGTAAGTTGCAGATAACTTGTGGGTAAATTGCAGATAACTCGTGGTGTGGTTTGGGTGTTGGTACTTGTGGGTAAGATTGCAGATAACTCGTGGGTAAGATTGCAGATAACTTGTGGGTAAGATTGCAGATAACTTGTGGGTAAGATTGCAGATAACTTGTGGGTAAGATTGCAGATAACTTGTGGGTAAGATTGCAGATAGCTTGTGGGTAAGATTGCAGATAACTTGTGGGTAAGATTGCAGATAACTTGTGGGTAAGATTGCAGATAACTTGTGGGTAAGATTGCAGATAACTTGTGGGTAAGATTGCAGATAACTTGTGGGTAAGATTGCAGATAGCTTGTGGGTAATTGCAGATAACTCGTGGGTAAGATTGCAGATAACTTGTGGGTAAGATTGCAGATAACTTGTGGGTAAGATTGCAGATAACTTGTGGGTAAGATTGCAGATAACTTGTGGGTAAGATTGCAGATAACTTGTGGGTAACATTGCAGATAACTTGTGGGTAAGATTGCAGATAACTTGTGGGTAAGATTGCAGATAACTTGTGGGTAAGATTGCAGATAACTTGTGGGTAAGATTGCAGATAACTTGTGGGTAAGATTGCAGATAACTTGTGGGTAAGATTGCAGATAACTCGTGGGTAAGATTGCAGATATTGTGGGTGTTGGTACTTGTGGGTAAGATTGCAGATACTTGTGGGTAAGATTGCAGATAACTCGTGGGTAAGATTGCAGATAACTCGTGGGTAAGATTGCAGATAACTTGTGGGTAAGATTGCAGATAACTTGTGGGTAACATTGCAGATAACTCGTGGGTGTTGGTCGTGGGTAAGATTGCAGATAACTCGTGGGTAAGATTGCAGATAGCTTGTGGGTAAGATTGCAGATAGCTTGTGGGTAACATTGCAGATAGCTTGTGGGTAAGATTGCAGATAACTTGTGGGTAAGATTGCAGATAGCTTGTGGGTAAGATTGCAGATAACTTGTGGGTAAGATTGCAGATAACTTGTGGGTAAGATTGCAGATAACTTGTGGGTAAGATTGCAGATAACTTGTGGGTAAGATTGCAGATAACTCGTGGGTAAGATTGCAGATAGCTCGTGGGTAAGATTGCAGATAACTTGTGGGTAAGATTGCAGATAACTTGTGGGTAAGATTGCAGATAACTTGTGGGTAAGATTGCAGATAACTTGTGGGTAAGATTGCAGATAACTTGTGGGTAAGATTGCAGATAACTCGTGGGTAAGATTGCAGATAACTTGTGGGTAAGATTGCAGATAACTTGTGGGTAACATTGCAGATAACTCGTGGGTAAGATTGCAGATAACTTGTGGGTAAGATTGCAGATAACTCGTGGGTAAGATTGCAGATAACTCGTGGGTAAGATTGCAGATAGCTTGTGGGTAAGATTGCAGATAGCTTGTGGGTAACATTGCAGATAGCTTGTGGGTAAGATTGCAGATAACTTGTGGGTAAGATTGCAGATAGCTTGTGGGTAAGATTGCAGATAACTTGTGGGTAAGATTGCAGATAACTTGTGGGTAAGATTGCAGATAACTTGTGGGTAAGATTGCAGATAACTTGTGGGTAAGATTGCAGATAACTCGTGGGTAAGATTGCAGATAGCTCGTGGGTAAGATTGCAGATAACTTGTGGGTAAGATTGCAGATAACTTGTGGGTAAGATTGCAGATAACTTGTGGGTAAGATTGCAGATAACTCGTGGGTAAGATTGCAGATACTCGTGGGTAAGATTGCAGATAACTTGTGGGTAAGATTGCAGATAACTTGTGGGTATTGGTTGTGGTGTTGCAGATAACTTGTGGGTAAGATTGCAGATAACTCGTGGGTAAGATTGCAGATAACTCGTGGGTAAGATTGCAGATAGCTCGTGGGTAAGATTGCAGATACTCGTGGGTAAGATTGCAGATACTCGTGGGTAAGATTGCAGATACTCGTGGGTAAGATTGCAGATAACTGTGGGTAAGATTGCAGATAACTTGTGGGTAAGATTGCAGATAACTTGTGGGTAAGATTGCAGATAACTTGTGGGTAAGATTGCAGATAACTCGTGGGTAAGATTGCAGATAGCTCGTGGGTAAGATTGCAGATAACTGTGGGTAAGATTGCAGATACTGTAAGATTGCAGATAACTCGTGGGTAAGATTGCAGATAACTCGTGGGTAAGATTGCAGATAACTCGTGGGTAAGATTGCAGATAACTCGTGGGTAAGATTGCAGATAACTCGTGGGTAAGATTGCAGATAACTCGTGGGTAAGATTGCAGATAACTCGTGGGTAAGATTGCAGATAACTCGTGGGTAAGATTGCAGATAGCTTGTGGGTAAGATTGCAGATAACTCGTGGGTAAGATTGCAGATAGCTTGTGGGTAGATGAAGAATCAGACATCCATTTATACAGCTATGCCTTAGAGAATCATGATGCTGTATCATTCAATAAAATCAACGATGGGGTTTTCCTCCAACGATTAAACTAAAGTTTTGTCTTTATTTTAAATAAATGTACAGCATTTAACAACATTCAATGATATAAAGCAACTGCCAATTCTTTTCATATATCTGAGTTTAAACATTAAATTCTTAACAGCTAACCGGAAATAAGTATGCTTAGTAAGTATGGCAGTTTGTAATTATTTGTAAAAGTATACTCGGAGAAATGAAGATACACACGATCCTCCGCTGATTACCCTTACTGCCCACGATCCTCCGCTGATTACCCTGACTACACATGATCCTCCGCTGATTACCCTTACTGCCCACGATCCTCCGCTGATTACCCTTACTGCCCACGATCCTCCGCTGATTACCCTTACTACACATGATCCTCCGCTGATTACCCTTACTGCCCACGATCCTCCACTGATTACCCTTACTGCACACGATCCTCCACTGATTACCCTTACTACACACGATCCTCCACTGATTACCCTTACTGCCCACAATCCTCCACTGATTACCCTTACTGCACACGATCCTCCACTGATTACCCTTACTGCCCACGATCCTCCACTGATTACCCTTACTACACACGATCCTCCACTGATTACCCTTACTACACACGATCCTCCACTGATTACCCTTACTGCACACGATCCTCCGCTGATTACCCTTACTGCACACGATCCTCCACTGATTACCCTTACTACCCACGATCCTCTGCTGATTACCCTTACTGCCCATGATCCTCCGCTGATTATCCTTACTGCACACGATCATCCACTGATTACCCTTACTGCCAACATTTTACATTTAATACACATTCAACGAATGCTTGCGCTTTATGGATAAGTCGGTGCAATTCTATAATTTCATTTCACAAAATATCTAGCACAGGGACAGACAAATGAATGTTTCTATTAGCTGAACATTTACTGATTTGTTCTCAATTTACAAAATTTGAATGCTAATATCTAACATACAAATGCCAATCTCTAACAAGAGGGCCATACTGGCCCTGTAACGCTCACCTGACTCCATTTTTGATCCATGGTCACCATTTTAACAACTTTGAAAGAGCATTGTACAATCAAAACTGTGTTAGTGGTCACCTCCATTAAGCAGCCATATTCCAGATATGTAGTTTTATTATACATTTGACCTCTATTAAGCAGCCACCTGTGCTAAGCAGCCACTTTCTGTGCGATTCCCTTTGCTGGCTGCTTAATACAGGTTTGACTGCACATCAATCATTCCTACCAAATGTCAAAATTCGACCAGTGGTTCATGAGAAGATGTTTGACCAGTGATTCATGAGAAGATGTTTGACCAGTGGTTCATGAGAAGATGTTTGACCAGTGGTTCATGAGAAGATGTTTGACCAGTGGTTCATGAGAAGATGTTTGACCAGTGGTTCATGAGAAGATGTTTGACCAGTGGTTCATGAGAAGATGTTTGACCAGTGGTTCATGAGAAGATGTTTGACCAGTGGTTCATGAGAAGATGTTTGACCAGTGGTTCATGAGAAGATGTTTGACCAGTGGTTCATGAGAAGATGTTTGACCAGTGGTTCATGAGAAGATGTTTGACCAGTGGTTCATGAGAAGATTTTGACCAGTGGTTCATGAGAAGATGTTTGACCAGTGGTTCATGAAAGATGTTTGACCAGTGGTTCATGAGAAGATGTTTGACCAGTGGTTCATGAGAAGATGTTTGACCAGTGGTTCATGAGAAGATGTTTGACCAGTGGTTCATGAGAAGATGTTTGACCAGTGGTTCATGAGAAGATGTTTGACCAGTGGTTCATGAGAAGATGTTTGACCAGTGGTTCATGAGAAGATGTTTGACCAGTGGTTCATGAGAAGATGTTTGACCAGTGGTTCATGAGAAGATGTTTGACCAGTGGTTCATGAGAAGATGTTTGACCAGTGGTTCATGAGAAGATGTTTGACCAGTGGTTCATGAGAAGATGTTTGACCAGTGGTTCATGAGAAGATGTTTGACCAGTGGTTCATGAGAAGATGTTTGACCAGTGGTTCATGAGAAGATGTTTGACCAGTGGTTCATGAGAAGATGTTTGAAGAACTTGTATTTTTTAATATTTTTTTAGCCAAGTGGTTTGAGTGAGGAGAAATTTTGAAATCTATAATAAAAGAACAATGTTTTGGTGGCCAAGATATGGATTGCAACATCATCTGATATTGACAACAATTGCATCAGAGTGATCGCCTCGCTGATACCGTCAATTTGATCTACGACATGACCATAACTCAAAAATACAATTGTAACCCTACTTGATCTCCCGGGCCACGCCCATTTTGGATCCCAGGGTCACCATTAAAATAACTGTATTCAAAATTACTAATCGGTCACCCGGTGTTTTATAATATTTGGAGTCAACTAATAATAATAAAATATTGTCATTTAATGCACTTTATTCCAGATGCAATTCATTGCATAAAGATCTGTAATAAAATGTATCAAATGAGATGATGTAAATATTGATAGTGTATGGTTATTAATTAGTTTGCTCAAAATATTATAAACCACCAGGTGACAGATTAGGAATTTTGTAGAGTGTAGAGATTAACGTTTGTAGAATATAGATTAGCATTAATGATTAGGAATTTTGCTGTGTGTATTCTACAAATGCTAATCTATATTCTACAAATGCTAATCAATCTATATTCTACAAATGCTAATCTATATTCTACAAATGCTAATCTATATTCTACAAATGCTAATTTCTATCCTGCAAATGTTAATCTCTTCCTGCAAATGTAAATCTCTATTCTACAAATGATCTCTATTCTACAAATATATTACTCTATTCTACAAATGTTATGATCTATTCTACAAATCTCTATTCTACAAATGTAAATCTATATCCTACAAATGGGGTTCACTATTTCTATATCACATGAATACAAAAGGTGGCTATCTACCTTAACATCCACCAGTATATGAACACTTGTAGTTTATAATAATCATTTAGCCAAAACATTATGGCATTCAGCAGTCTAAAATAGAGTCTTTCTTCAGAACAGCAACCAAAATGCTCCACAGGAGGCACGACCAATTCTGATTGGATAAGCTCCTCAGCTATATATACTGTTATACTGAACTCAATTTTCAGACAACTTCAATTTATTTCTAAGATTTGTCAGATGGCTGGTTAGTCTACAAGGAACTAAATATTCACAATTTGACTTCCTACTGGACTGGCTGTATGCTTCACCAATTAACGTGCTTTGTCAATATGGGGAGAAACTACAACTGATATCAGATAGTTCTGACAAACACTGTCAATAATAATCACTGTCAGTGTGTGACTGGCTAGGCAGGGTCACTAAGTTTGGGACTGGATCTCTTATTTGCCATATATTCTGTGTTAAGAAGGTAAGTAAGTGGATTGAGGTATGTTTTGTAGTGTACATTTATACATTTATAATGAGAACATGTACCAACAAAAAGATGGATTTTTGTGGTGTTTTTATGATACTGTCAGTTATCTAAATATTGTTAAAACTTGTGGCCCAAACCATTTGCATGTTCATGCTATATGTATTGAATCATTTTGTGTATGGCATATTTACTATTGATTTGCAATAAAATATGATTAAATTAAACTAAACTAAAACATTTAGTTTAATTGTACTTTCTTGCATATATTTATATAATTTTATATAAACACAATCAAACACAATTCAACACAATCCTATATATAAATAATACATACAAACAGGTTGGATCACAAGTTATATCGACATTAGATTCCACAATCATACATACGGGTAACACATACGGTATATAACACATACAGTATATAACGCATACAGTATATAACGCATACAGTATATAACACATACGGTATATAACACATACAGTATATAACACATACAGTATATAACACATACAGTATATAACACATACGGTATATAACACATACGGTATATAACACATACGGTATATAACACATACAGTATATAACATATACAGTATATAACACATACGGTATATAACACATACAGTATATAACACATACGGTATATAACACATATGGTATATAACACATACGGTATATAACACATACGGTATATAACACATACGGTATATAACACATACGGTATATAACACATACGGTATATAACACATACGGTATATAACACATACGGTATATAACACATACAGTATATAACACATACGATATATAACACATACGGTATATAACACATACGGTATATAACACATACGGTATATAACACATACGGTATATAACACATACGGTATATAACACATACGGTATATAACACATAGATGAAACTAAGAGCAAATGGGATACCGATAGAGGAAGAGTTATGTTATGTTATATTTCGGGTTTTACGCCTGCATCAGCACCATTTTGGGCTATATCGCCGGTGGGCAGTTTACTTAACAACACCTTTCCTGGGCAGGCTCCAGCGGTTAACCAGTACTTGGGTGCACCAACCTCCGTAAGAAACTGCCAACTTTTTCATATAAATGAGACACGGCCTGAGCGGGGCTCGAACCCGTGACCATCAGTGATGATAGGTTACAGTGGTATACAAGTCAGCGACCTTAACCACTCGACCACGGAGGCGGATAGAGGAAGAGATATACTGAATGAAGTAAAATGTGGAGGAAGAGATAAACTGAATGAAGTAAAATGTGGAGGAAGAGATAAACTGAATGAAGTAAAATGTGGAGGAAGAGATAAAACTGAATGAAGTAAAATGTGGAGGAAGAGATATACTGAATGAAGTAAAATGTGGAGGAAGAGATATACTGAATGAAGTAAAATGTGGAGGAAGAGATATACTGAATGAAGTAAAATGTGGAGGAAGAGATATACTGAATGAAGTAAAATGTGAACAAACGTCAGAGAGGAGAGAGAGAGAGAGAGAGAGAGAGACCGGGAGAAAGAAATTTGCTTAATGCAATTTTATTTAACCTATATATACATGTAGTTACTGACTTCCATAAAATGACAGATGCTTGTTTAATATATTCCTGTAATATACTAATCTTAATGAAGGAAAGGGTTACTAGTTTCCTGTAATATACTAATCTCTATGAAGGAAAGGGTTAATATTGTCCTGTAATATACTAATCTCTATGAAGGAAAGGGTTAATAGTTTCCTGTAATATACTAATCTCTATGAAGGAAAGGGTTAATAGTTTCCTGTAATATACTATAATCTCTATGAAGGAAAGGGTTAATATTGTCCTGTAATATACTAATCTCTATGAAGGAAAGGGTTAATAGTTTCCTGTAATATACTAATCTCTATGAAGGAAAGGGTTAATATTGTCCTGTAATATACTAATCTCTATGAAGGAAAGGGTTAATATGTTCCTGTAATATACTAAACTCTATGAAGGAAAGGGTTAATATGTTCCTGTAATATACTAAACTCTATGAAGGAAAGGGTTAATATTGTCCTGTAATATACTAATCTCTATGAAGGAAAGGGTTAATATTTCCCTGTAATATACTAATCTCTATGAAGGAAAGGGTTAATATTGTCCTGTAATATACTATTCTCTATGAAGGAAAGGGTTAATATTGTCCTGTAATATACTAATCTCTATGAAGGAAAGGGTTAATATTGTCCTGTAATATACTAATCACTATGAAGGAAAGGGTTAATATGTCCCTGTAATATACTAATCTCTATGAAGGAAAGGGTTACTAGTTTCCTGTAATATACTAATCTCTATGAAGGAAAGGGTTAATATTGTCCTGTAATATACTAATCTCTATGAAGGAAAGGGTTACTAGTTTCCTGTAATATACTAATCTCTATGAAGGAAAGAGTTACTAGTTTCCTGTAATATACTAATCTCTATGAACGAAAGGGTTAATATTGTCCTGTAATATACTAATCTCTATGAAGGAAAGGGTTAATAGTTTCCTGTAATACACTAGTATTTCCTACAGCACATGTCTAGTTTATACAAGAACTGTTTTATATACTGGTGTTTTGGTGAATAACACAAAACTTGTAATTTCATCATCAAAGAATAATACATTTAAGCCCTGGTCTAGATGTAGGCTTATACACTAAGTGCATCTCTCAATCATAGTCACCTAACTACACAAACTCCGTAGAAGTAACCCTGAATTATTAAGGGAAACCACCATTGTGTTTTGACCTTTATAATGGGTTTTCTGTATTTTGGACATTTAATCTGTGAATGTATGTGGTAATGTCAACAAGTGGTGCTTCCATGATGAATATATATAAATAATGTATGTTTCTGTATCTATATATATAAATAATGTATGTTTCTGTATCTATATATATAAATAATGTATGTTTCTGTATCTATATATATAAATAATGTATGTTTCTGTATCTATATATATATAAATAATGTATGTTTCTGTATCTATATATATAAATAATGTATGTTTCTGTATCTATATATATAAATAATGTATGTTTCTGTATCTATATATATAAATAATATATGTTTCTGTATATATTTCTAATTATTAAATAAAATTTACAGATCTATGTGGTATACAAGGGAGAAGTGTAAGGTATACAAGGGAGAAGTGTAAGGTATACAAAAAAGGAGAAGTGTAAGGTATACAAGGGAGAAGTGTAAGGTACACAAAGGAGAAGTGTAAGGTATACAAGGGAGAAGTGTAAGGTATACAAGGGAGAAGTGTAAGGTATACAAGGGAGAAGTGTAAGGTATGCAAGGGAGAAATGCAATGTACACAAGGGAGATGTATAAGGTATACAAGGGAGATGTATAAGGTATACAAGAGAGAAGTGTAAGGTATACAAGGGAGAAGTGTAAGGTATACAAGGGAGAAGTATAAGGTACACAAGGGAGATGTGTAAGGTATACAAGGGAGAAGTATAAGGTATACAAGGGTGAAGTATAAGGTACACAAGGGAGAAGTGTAAGGTAAACAAGGGAGAAGTGTAAGGTATACAAGGGAGAAATGTAAGGTATACAAGGGAGAAGTGTAAGGTATGCAAGGGAGAAGTGTAAGGTATGCAAGGGAGAAGTTTAAGGCATACAAGGGAGAAGTGTAAGGTATGCAAGGGAGAAGTGTAAGGTACACAAGGGAGAAGTGTAAGGTACACAAGGGAGAAGTGCAAGGTATACAAGGGAGAAGTGTAAGGTATACAAGGGAGAAGTGTAAGGTATGCAAGGGAGAAATGCAATGTACACAAGGGAAATGTATAAGGTATACAAGGGAGATGTGTAAGGTATACAAGGGAGAAGTGTAAGGTATACAAGGGAGAAGTATAAGGTACACAAGGGAGATGTGTAAGGTATACAAGGGAGAAATGTAAGGTATACAAGGGAGAAGTATAAGGTATACAAGGGTGAAGTATAAGGTACACAAGGGAGAAGTGTAAGGTAAACAAGGGAGAAGTGTAAGGTATACAAGGGAGAAGTGTAAGGTATACAAGGGAGAAGTGTAAGGTATACAAGGGAGAAGTGTAAGGTATACAAGGGAGAAGTGTAAGGTATGCAAGGGAGAAATGCAATGTACACAAGGGAGATGTATAAGGTATACAAGGGAGAAGTGTAAGGTATACAAGGGAGAAGTGTAAGGTATACAAGGGAGAAGTATAAGGTACACAAGGGAGATGTGTAAGGTATACAAGGGAGAAATGTAAGGTATACAAGGGAGAAGTATAAGGTATACAAGGGTGAAGTATAAGGTACACAAGGGAGAAGTGTAAGGTAAACAAGGGAGAAGTGTAAGGTATACAAGGGAGAAATGTAAGGTATACAAGGGAGAAGTGTAAGGTATGCAAGGGAGAAGTGTAAGGTATGCAAGGGAGAAGTTTAAGGCATACAAGGGAGAAGTGTAAGGTATGCAAGGGAGAAGTGTAAGGTACACAAGGGAGAAGTGTAAGGTACACAAGGGAGAAGTGTAAGGTATACAAGGGAGAAGTGTAAGGTATACAAGGGAGAAGTGTAAGGTATGCAAGGGAGAAATGCAATGTACACAAGGGAGATGTATAAGGTATACAAGGGAGAAGTGTAAGGTATACAAGGGAGAAGTGTAAGGTATACAAGGGAGAAGTATAAGGTACACAAGGGAGATGTGTAAGGTATACAAGGGAGAAATGTAAGGTATACAAGGGAGAAGTATAAGGTATACAAGGGTGAAGTATAAGGTACACAAGGGAGAAGTGTAAGGTAAACAAGGGAGAAGTGTAAGGTATACAAGGGAGAAATGTAAGGTATACAAGGGAGAAGTGTAAGGTATGCAAGGGAGAAGTGTAAGGTATACAAGGGAGAAGTTTAAGGCATACAAGGGAGAAGTGTAAGGTATGCAAGGGAGAAGTGTAAGGTACACAAGGGAGAAGTGTAAGGTACACAAGGGAGAAGTGTAAGGTATACAAGGGAGAACAAGGGAGAGGTGTCAGGTATACAAGGGAGAAGTGTCAGGTGCACAAGGGAGAAGTGTCAGGCACACAAGGGAGAAGTGTCAGGCTCCCAAGGTTGAACTTGTTGACTTCCCCCTATAGGTTCTACATGAAAAATCTTCTCCCTGGTCTCAAAATAGGGAGAAGTGAGGAGCTTCCTATTTCTCTCTAATCGCCCTCTCTCTCTCATATATATAAAGTGTTAGATACTGTGAGGATGCTGTAGTATTTTTCATTACTTTTATAATTTACTTTCTTCAGAAATGTTTGGCGACATACTTAATTTGATTTTCAAAAGTAGACAAACACATTTAAGCTGGATAATTTAAGGATGGGGTTAAATGAATAACCATTGTCAAATTACAAAGCAGTGAAGATAATTCTGAGAAATTGTATATAGGATCTTACATGAGTGGTGATGTACATTGTATATATATATACAGGATCTTACATGAGTGGTGATGTACATTGTATATATATATATAGGATGTTACATGAGTGGTGATGTACATTGTATATATATATAGAGGATCTTACACTCGTGGTGATGTACATTGTATATATATATATAGGATCTTACATGAGTGGTGATGTACATTGTATATATATATAGAGGATCTTACATGAGTGGTGATGTACATTGTATATATGTATATAGGATCTTACATGAGTGGTGATGTACATTGTATATATGTATATAGGATCTTACATGAGTGGTGATGTACATTGTATATATGTATATAGGATCTTACATGAGTGGTGATGTACATTGTATATATGTATATAGGATCTTACATGAGTGGTGATGTACATTGTATATATGTATATAGGATCTTACATGAGTGGTGATGTACATTGTATATATGTATATAGGATCTTACATGAGTGGTGATGTACATTGTATATATGTATATAGGATCTTACATGAGTGGTGATGTACATTGTATATATGTATATAGGATCTTACATGAGTGGTGATGTACATTGTATATATGTATATAGGATCTTACATGAGTGGTGATGTACATTGTATATATGTATATAGGATCTTACATGAGTGGTGATGTACATTGTATATATGTATATAGGATCTTACATGAGTGGTGATGTACATTGTATATATGTATATAGGATCTTACATGAGTGGTGATGTACATTGTATATATGTATATAGGATCTTACATGAGTGGTGATGTACATTGTATATATGTATATAGGATCTTACATGAGTGGTGATGTACATTGTATATATATATATAGGATCTTACATGAGTGGTGATGTACATTGTATATATATATATAGGATCTTACATGAGTGGTGATGTACATTGTATATATATATATAGGATCTACATGAGTGTGATGTACATTGTATATATATATATAGGATCTTACATGAGTGGTGATGTACATTGTATATATATATATAGGATCTTACATGAGTGGTGATGTACATTGTATATATATATATAGGATCTTACATGAGTGGTGATGTACATTGTATATATATATAGGATCTTACATGAGTGGTGATGTACATTGTATATATATATAGGATCTTACATGAGTGGTGATGTACATTGTATATATATATATAGGATCTTACATGAGTGGTGATGTACATTGTATATATATATATAGGATCTTACATGAGTGGTGATGTACATTGTATATATATATATAGGATCTTACATGAGTGGTGATGTACATTGTATATATATATATAGGATCTTACATGAGTGGTGATGTACATTGTATATATATATATAGGATCTTACATGAGTGGTGATGTACATTGTATATATGTATATAGGATCTTACATGAGTGGTGATGTACATTGTATATATGTATATAGGATCTTACATGAGTGGTGATGTACATTGTATATATGTATATAGGATCTTACATGAGTGGTGATGTACATTGTATATATGTATATAGGATCTTACATGAGTGGTGATGTACATTGTATATATGTATATAGGATCTTACATGAGTGGTGATGTACATTGTATATATGTATATAGGATCTTACATGAGTGGTGATGTACATTGTATATATATATATAGGATCTTACATGAGTGGTGATGTACATTGTATATATGTATATAGGATCTTACATGAGTGGTGATGTACATTGTATATATATATATAGGATCTTACATGAGTGGTGATGTACATTGTATATATGTATATAGGATCTTACATGAGTGGTGATGTACATTGTATATATGTATATAGGATCTTACATGAGTGGTGATGTACATTGTATATATGTATATAGGATCTTACATGAGTGGTGATGTACATTGTATATATGTATATAGGATCTTACATGAGTGGTGATGTACATTGTATATATATATATAGGATCTTACATGAGTGGTGATGTACATTGTATATATATATATAGGATCTTACATGAGTGGTGATGTACATTGTATATATATATATAGGATCTTACATGAGTGGTGATGTACATTGTATATAGGATCTTACATGAGTGGTGATGTACATTGTATATAGGATCTTACATGAGTGGTGATGTACATTGTATATAGGATCTTACATGAGTGGTGATGTATATATGTATATAGGATCTTACATGAGTGGTGATGTACATTGTATATAGGATCTTACATGAGTGGTGATGTACATTGTATATAGGATCTTACATGAGTGGTGATTTCATACCATATTTTATGAAACGAGTTTTGGAATTTTGCTAAAAACGCCTGTTTGCCAGTATATTTTTGAGCCATATCACATAACGTCACGCAAATAATCGACAATATTTGTATTCGCTGTATTTCACTTGTGCATATTTAGCATTTATTGATCTAAGCAGTGGATTTTCAACAAAAAACATGAACACAAACAACATGTATATGTCGGATGTTTATGGCACACTGTCAATTATCATGCCACGACCAATCAGAATCATTCCAGGTGTTATTAAACGTGTGGACATATAAGAATATATGTGATGACTGTATTACACTGAATACAAGCAAAGTTATGTGATAAAAATAAATATGACAGCCAGCGTCTAAAAATATATAATTGTGTAGAAGCAGATAATATATTATACTCTGCAGAGATAAGTAATTCTACAGATGCTTCAACATATTTAAATCATACATTATGCCTACTAAATCATATCCCACCAAGCCATGATTATAATAAATGATACATACCCCACCAAGCCATGATTATAATAAATGATACATACCCCACCAAGCCATGATTATAATAAATGATACATACCCCACCAAGCCATGATTATAATAAATGATACATACCCCACCAAGCCATGATTATAATAAATGATACATATCCCACCAAGCCATGATTATAATAAATGATACATACCCCACCAAGCCATGATTATAATAAATGATACATACCCCACCAAGCCATGATTATAATAAATGATACATACCCCACCAAGCCATGATTATAATAAATGATACACTGTATATTCCCGGCCATAAGACGATCTCGGCCATAAGTCGATGGTTAAATTCTGGCATGAAAATTGAGATTTTAAACTGGATATTTCCACATGTTAGGGGTACTTTGTGGACTTATGGTGACATTTTTTAATGAAACGCGAGATTTCCGTTTTATTTTAATTATTACATTACAAATCATAAAAAATACACTGATGCACAATAATAATTTATGAAGTGTGTTTATCAGTTTTTCAAAGGTTTATAATGTAAATACTTGTCTAAGCAAACTGCTATATTAAATCAAATCAAATAAACATACTTAATTCCAACAAATTAAAAAAAAGAAAGAACTTTTTCTTCAGATTTTTGTTCTTGTTTCTCATCCATAAGTCGACCTAGACTTCATATATTATATATATAATATATACGGTACTGTACCATAGAATATGCTCCAGTCGACCTAGACTTCATATATATATACGGTACTGTACCATAGAATATGCTCCAGTCGACCTAGAATTCATCTATATATATATATATATATATACATACGGTACTGTACCATAGAATATGCTCCAGTCGACCTAGACTTCATATATATATATATATATACATACGGTACTGTACCATAGAATATGCTCCAGTCGACCTAGAATTCATCTATAATATATACGGTACTGTACCATAGAATATGCTCCATTCGACCTAGACTTCATCTATATATATATATACACGGTACTGTACCATAGAATATGCTCCAGTCGACCGATACTTCATATATATATATATACGGTACTGTACCATAGAATATGCTCCATTCGACCTATACTTCATATATATATATACGGTACTGTACCATAGAATATGCTCCAGTCGACCTAGACTTCATCTATATATATATACGGTACTGTACCATAGAATATGCTCCAGTCGACCTATACTTCATATATATATATATGGTACTGTACCATAGAATATGCTCCAGTCCACACCAGTAGGTAGAAAGATAAAAATAAACCTGCATATTATTGTTTCGATAGCAGCACTTCAATTTTGATAATTTTCAAATTAAAGTCTTTAGAAAACTAAAGTCGTTAGGCTAATTAAACAATGTACATAACAATACATTGGTAATCCAGAGAATCAAGTGATTTGCATACAATCCTGTGATTTTAGAGGCTTAAAATAAGAGTCTTAAAAAGTGTGTGATCAGTGGAGAAATCAATCTATCTTCACACTATTTCACCCCAACACACCCCAACACACCCCCACTCACCCCCACCCACACCAACACACCCCCACCCACCCCACCCACCCCCACACACCCCCACCCACCCCAACACGCCGATATAAATAGTGACTATTGACGCCCATTGTGAAATATGGATACAAGATTGTGAAATATGGATACAAGATTGTAAAATATGGATACAAGATTGTAAAATATGGATACAAGATTGTAAAATATGGATACAACATTGTAAAATATGGATACAAGATTGTAAAATATGGATACAAGATTGTAAAATATGGATACAAGATTGTAAAATATGGATACAACATTGTAAAATATGGATACAAGATTGTAAAATATGGATACAAGATTGTAAAATATGGATACAACATTGTAAAATATGGATACAGGAATGTAAGTTATGGATACAACATTGTAAGCTATGGATACAGGAATGTAAGCTATGGATACAACATTGTAAGCTATGGATACAGGAATGTAAACTATGGATACAACATTGTAAGCTATGGATACAACATTGTAAGCTATGGATACAACATTGTAAGCTATGGATACAGGAATGTAAACTATGGATACAACATTGTAAGCTATGGATACAACATTGTAAGCTATGGATACAACATTGTAAGCTATGGATACAACATTGTAAGCTATGGATACAACATTGTAAGCTATGGATACAGGAATGTAAGTTATGGATACAAGATTGTAAGCTATGGATACAACATTGTAAGCTATGGATACAACATTGTAAGCTATGGATACAGGAATGTAAGTTATGGATACAAGATTGTAAGCTATGGATACAGGAATGTAAACTATGGATACAACATTGTAAGCTATGGATACAACATTGTAAGCTATGGATACAACATTGTAAGCTATGTATACAGGAATGTAAGTTATGGATACAAGATTGTAAGCTATGGATACAATAATGTAAGCTATGGATACAACATTGTAAGCTATGGATACAACATTGTAAGCTATGGATACAGGAATGTAAGTTATGGATACAAGATTGTAAGCTATGGATACAATAATGTAAGCTATGGATACAACATTGTAAGCTATGGATACAACATTGTAAGATATGGATACAACATTGTAAGCTATGGATACAACATTGTAAGCTATGGATACAACATTGTAAGCTATGGATACAACATTGTAAGCTATGGATACAACATTGTAAGCTATGGATACAACATTGTAAGCTATGGATACAACATTGTAAAATATGGATACAAGGAAGCATAGACAAAACCACACGGAATTAATTGATACTGTACAATAACATTATATTGGATATGTTGTGACTGTACAATAACATTATATTGGATATGTTGTGACTGTACAATAACATTATATTGGATATGTTGTGACTGTACAATAACATTATATTGGATATGTTGTGACTGTACAATAACATTCTGTTGGGATTTAACAATTATAAGATGAGGAACCAGGATGAACATTAATTGCATGTCGTGGTAAAATTACAGAGGGATACTATCAGAGGGAGCTAGGATTCTCAATAAAGTCGCAGGATACGCTGTATGTATTATATTGGATATGCTGTATGTATTATATTGGATATGTTGTATGTATTATATTGGATACGCTGTATGTATTATATTGGATATGTTGTATGTATTATATTGGATACGCTGTATGTATTATATTGGATATGCTGTATGTATTATATTGGATATGCTGTATGTATTATATTGGATACACTGTATGTATTATATTGGATATGCTGTATGTATTATATTGGATATGCTGTATGTATTATATTGGATATGCTGTATGTATTATATTGGATATGATGTATGTATTATATTGGATATGCTGTATGTATTATATTGGATATGCTGTATGTATTATATTGGATAAGCTGTATGTATTATATTGGATATGCTGTATGTATTATATTGGATATGTTGTATGTATTATATTGGATAAGCTGTATGTATTATATAGGATAAGCTGTATGTAGTATATTGAATAACCTGTATGTATTATATTGGATTTGCTGTATGTAATATATATTGGATATGTTGTATGTATTATATTGGATATGCTGTATGTATTATATTGGATACGCTCTATGTATTATATTGGATATGCTCTATGTGGATACGCTGTATGTATTATATTGGATATGTTGTATGTATTATATTGGATATGTTGTATGTATTATATTGGATATGTTGTATGTATTATATTGGATACGCTCTATGTATTATATTGGATATGCTCTATGTGGATACGCTGTATGTATTATATTGGATATGCTGTATGTATTATATTGGATATGTTGTATGTATTATATTGGATACGCTGTATGTATTATATTGGATATGTTGTATGTATTATATTGGATACGCTGTATGTATTATATTGGATATGCTGTATGTATTATATTGGATATGCTGTATGTATTATATTGGATATGTTGTATGTATTATATTGGATATGTTGTATGTATTATATTGGATACGCTGTATGTATTATATTGGATAAGCTGTATGTATTATATTGGATATGCTGTATGTATTATATTGGATACACTGTATGTATTATATTGGATATGCTGTATGTATTATATTGGATATGCTGTATGTATTATATTGGATATGCTGTATGTGGATATGCTGTATGTATTATATTGGATATGCTGTATGTATTATATTGGATATGCTGTATGTATTATATTGGATATGCTGTATGTGGATATGCTGTATGTATTATATTGGATATGCTGTATGTATTATATTGGATATGCTCTATGTGGATACGCTGTATGTATTATATTGGATATGCTGTATGTATTATATTGGATATGCTGTATGTATTATATTGGATAAGCTGTATGTATTATATTGGATATGCTGTATGTATTATATTGGATACACTGTATGTATTATATTGGATATGCTGTATGTATTATATTGGATATGCTGTATGTATTATATTGGATATGCTGTATGTGGATATGCTGTATGTATTATATTGGATATGCTGTATGTATTATATTGGATATGTTGTATGTATTATATTGGATATGCTGTATGTGGATATGCTGTATGTATTATATTGGATATGCTGTATGTATTATATTGGATATGCTGTATGTATTATATTGGATATGCTGTATGTATTATATTGGATATGCTGTATGTATTATATTGGATATGTTGTATGTATTATATTGGATATGCTGTATGTATTATATTGGATATGTTGTATGTATTATATTGGATATGCTGTATGTGGATATGCTGTATGTATTATATTGGATATGCTGTATGTATTATATTGGATATGCTGTATGTGGATATGCTGTATGTATTATATTGGATATGCTGTATGTATTATATTGGATATGCTGTATGTGGATATGCTGTATGTATTATATTGGATATGCTGTATGTATTATATTGGATATGCTGTATGTATTATATTGGATATGCTGTATGTGGATATGCTGTATGTATTATATTGGATATGCTGTATGTATTATATTGGATATGTTGTATGTATTATATTGGATATGCTGTATGTGGATATGCTGTATGTATTATATTGGATATGTTGTATGTATTATATTGGATATGCTGTATGTGGATATGCTGTATGTATTATATTGGATATGCTGTATGTATTATATTGGATATGCTGTATGTGGATATGCTGTATGTATTATATTGGATATGCTGTATGTATTATATTGGATATGCTGTATGTGGATATGCTGTATGTATTATATTGGATACGCTGTATGTGGATATGTTGTATGTATTATATTGGATACGCTGTATGTGGATATGTTGTATGTATTATATTGGATACGCTGTATGTGGATATGTTGTATGTATTATATTTTTCTTTTCAATTATACATGTCTGGTGTGCAAGGCAATTCAATTTCCAAGTATGGTAATTTTTTCTAATTTACATGCAAGTCACAGAATTGTTATTGATAAAACTAGAAAACATAGATTGTTTGAGAACAACCCTTTTTAGCTATAATATAATTTATTAAATAACTAGTTCCCTTTATTTCAAATTTGTTCTCAATTTGTGTCGTTTTGGGGTAATATAAGAGCAATTTTCTTTTCGTTTCTAGATGTATTTATCTTAAAATTCCTATTTAAAATGCATGTTTTCTTTTCTTCAAATGGAAAATAAAACAATAATTCATGTGCAAATGTATCCTACCTAGTGCTAACTTTAGTAAAGCAGGGGCGTAGCTTTGGCTGGATATATGTGTAAGCACCATTAGGATAGGATGTGGTCTGGGATAGGGTGTGGTCTGGGATAGGGTGTGGTCTGGGATAGGGTCTGGTCTGGGATATCTCACCCAGAAGGTAAGTCTATAATGTCATATAGCTGCCCGAGGAAGAATTCTAAGGCAAGCATTGCCGAGAAATAAGGAACATATGTGTACAGTTCTAAGGCAAGTATTGCCGTGAAATAAGGAACATATGTGTACAGTTCTAAGGCAAGTATTGCCGAGAAATAAGGAACATTATGTACAGTTCTAAGGCAAGTATTGCCGAGAAATAAGGAACATTGTGTACAGTTCTAAGGCAAGTATTGCCGAGAAATAAGGAATATATGTGTACAGTTCTAAGGCAAGTATTGCCGAGAAATAAGGAACATTGTGTACAGTTCTAAGGCAAGTATTGCCGAGAAATAAGGAACATTGTGTACAGTTCTAAGGCAAGTATTGCCGAGAAATAAGGAACATTGTGTACAGTTCTAAGGCAAGTATTGCCGAGAAATAAGGAACATTATGTACAGTTCTAAGGCAAGTATTGCCGAGAAATAAGGAACATGTGTACAGTTCTAAGGCAAGTATTGCCGAGAAATAAGGAACATTATGTACAGTTCTAAGGCAAGTATTGCCGAGAAATAAGGAACATATGTGTACAGTTCTAAGGCAAGTATTGCCGAGAAATAAGGAACATTGTGTACAGTTCTAAGGCAAGTATTGCTGAGAAATAAGGAACATATGTGTACAGTTCTAAGGCAAGTATTGCCAAGAAATAAGGAACATTGTGTACAGTTCTAAGGCAAGCACTGCCGAGAAATAAGGAACATTGTGTACAGTTCTAAGGCAAGTATTGCTGAGAAATAAGGAACATATGTGTACAGTTCTAAGGCAAGTATTGCCGAGAAATAAGGAACATTGTGTACAGTTCTAAGGCAAGCACTGCCGAGAAATAAGGAACATTGTGTACAGTTCTAAGGCAAGCACTGCCGAGAAATAAGGAACATTGTGTACAGTTCTAAGGCAAGCATTGCCGAGAAATAAGGAACATATGTACATTTCTAAGGCAAGTATTGCCGAGAAATAAGGAACATTATGTACAGTTCTAAGGCAAGTATTGCCGAGATATAAGGAACATTGTGTACAGTTCTAAGGCAAGCACTGCCGAGAAATAAGGAACATTGTGTACAGTTTTAAGGCAAGCACTGCCGAGAAATAAGGAACATTGTGTACAGTTCTAAGGCAAGCATTGCCGAGAAATAAGGAACATATGTGTACAGTTCTAAGGCAAGTATTGCCAAGAAATAAGGAACATTGTGTAGAGTTCTAAGGCAAATATTGCCGAGAAATAAGGAACATATGTGTACAGTTCGTAGGCAAGTATTGCCGAGAAATAAGGAAAGTTATGTACAGTTCTAAGGCAAGTATTGCCGAGAAATAAGGAACATTATGTACAGTTCTAAGGCAAGTATTGCCGAGAAATAAGGAACATATGTGTACAGTTCGTAGGCAAGTATTGCCGAGAAATAAGGAACATTGTGTACAGTTCTAAGGCAAGTATTGCCAAGAAATAAGGAATGTTATGTACAGTTCTAAGGCAAGCATTGCCAAGAAATAAGGAACATTATGTACAGTTCTAAGGCAAGTATTGCCGAGAAATAAGGAACATATGTGTACAGTTCATAGGCAAGTATTGCCGAGAAATAAGGAACATTATGTAGAGTTCTAAGGCAAGTATTGCCGAGAAATAAGGAACATGTGTGTAGAGTTCTAAGGCAAGTATTGCTGAGAAATAAGGAACATGTGTGTACAGTTCTAAGGCAAGTATTGCCGAGAAATAAGGAACATGTGTGTACAGATCTAAAGCAAGTATTGCCGAGAAATAAGAAACATTGTGTACAGTTCTAAGGCAAGTATTGCCGAGAAATAAGGAACATATGTGTACAGTTCTAAGGCAAGCATTGCCGAGAAATAAGAAACATTGTGTACAGTTCTAAGGCAAGTATTGCCGAGAAATAAGGAACATATGTGTACAGTTCTAAGGCAAGTATTGCTGAGAAATAAGAAACATTGTGTACAGTTCTTAGGACATTGTGTACAGTTCTAAGGCAAGCATTGCCGAGAAATAAGGAACATATGTGTACAGTTCTAAGTATGTAATTGTGATTTGTTTCCATATACACCATTATTGAGTGAATTCTTGAAGCAGACAATTTATCCAAGATTTATAATTAACTAACACTGGTCAGAATTTTGGTAAAAAATACCACAGAATTTTGGAACTAAGCATTCATTTGTCACAGAATTTTGGAATTTGGACCATTTATTATAGAATATCGAATTTGGACCGTTTATCTTAGAATTTTGGAATGTAAAACATTAATTGTATATCATAGAATTTGGAACTGAGACCATTTATCACAGCATTTTGGAATTTAGACCATTTATCAAAGCATTTTGGAATATAGACCATTTATCACAGCATTTTGGAATTTAGACCATTTGTCACAGCATTTTGGAATTTAGATGTAGTCGTTGTATTGGTCAGTTTTTCATGGCATGTGTGTTGTAAATATCGAGTGTAAAAGTATTGAAACATTCATTCTACTATATGATTTCTTGCAAAAAACATCAAATTTTATTTCTGAATATTGATTTGTAACCATAATATAATAATTAAAAAATATTTAATGATACGTTACAAAGGCTGTGATGAGGCACAACATAATGTACTCTATAGGTACTATGTCTGGTCATTGCACTATGTACTATGTCTGGTCATTGCACTATGTACTATGTCTGGTCATTGCACTATGTACTATGTCTAGTTATTGCACTAGGTACTATGTCTGGTCATTGCACTATGTACTATGTCTAGTCATTGCACTATGTACTATGTCTAGTCATTGCACTAGGTACTATGTCTGGTCATTGCACTAGGTACTATGTCTGGTCATTGCACTATGTACTATGTCTAGTCATTGCACTAGGTACTATGTCTGGTCATTGCACTAGGTACTATGTCTGGTCATTGCACTATGTACTATGTCTGGTCATTGCACTATGTACTCTGTCTAGTCATTGCACTATGTACTATGTCTGGTCATTGCACTATGTACTCTGTCTAGTCATTGCACTATGTACTCTGTCTAGTCATTGCACTATGTACTATGTCTAGTCATTGCACTATGTACTCTGTCCAGTCATTGCACTATGTACTCTGTCCAGTCATTGCACTAGGTACTATGTCCAGTCATTGCACTAGGTACTATGTCTAGTTATTGCACTAGGTACTATGTCTGGTCATTGCACTATGTACTATGTCTAGTCATTGCACTAGGTACTATGTCTAGTTATTGCACTAGGTACTATGTCTGGTCATTGCACTATGTACTCTGTCCAGTCATTGCACTAGGTACTATGTCTAGTTATTGCACTAGGTACTATGTCTGGTCATTGCACTATGTACTATGTCTAGTCATTGCACTAGGTACTATGTCTGGTCATTGCACTAGGTACTATGTCTGGTCATTGCACTATGTACTATGTCTGGTCATTGCACTATGTACTCTGTCTAGTCATTGCACTATGTACTATGTCTGGTCATTGCACTATGTACTCTGTCTAGTCATTGCACTATGTACTCTGTCTAGTCATTGCACTATGTACTATGTCTAGTCATTGCACTATGTACTCTGTCCAGTCATTGCACTATGTACTCTGTCCAGTCATTGCACTAGGTACTCTGTCTAGTCATTGCACTAGGTACTATGTCTAGTCATTGCACTAGGTACTCTGTCTGGTCATTGCACTAGGTACTATGTCTAGTCATTGCACTATGTACTATGTCTAGTCATTGCACTAGGTACTCTGTCTGGTCATTGCACTAGGTACTATGTCTGGTCATTGCACTAGGTACTATGTCTAGTCATTGCACTATGTACTATGTCTGGTCATTGCACTAGGTACTATGTCTGGTCATTGCACTAGGTACTATGTCTGGTCATTGCACTAGGTACTATGTCTGGTCATTGCACTAGGTACTATGTCTGGTCATTGCACTATGTACTATATCTAGTCATTGCACTAGGTACTATGTCTGGTCATTGCACTAGGTACTATGTCTAGTCATTGCACTATGTACTATGTCTAGTCATTGCACTAGGTACTATGTCTAGTCATTGCACTAGGTACTATGTCTAGTCATTGCACTATGTACTCTGTCTAGTCATTGCACTATGTACTCTGTCTAGTCATTGCACTAGGTACTATGTCTAGTCATTGCACTAGGTACTCTGTCTAGTCATTGCACTATGTACTCTGTCTAGTCATTGCACTATGTACTCTGTCTAGTCATTGCACTATGTACTCTGTCTAGTCATTGCACTATGTACTCTGTCTAGTCATTGCACTATGTACTCTGTCTAGTCATTGCACTATGTACTCTGTCTAGTCATTGCACTATGTACTCTGTCTAGTCATTGCACTATGTACTCTGTCTAGTCATTGCACTATGTACTCTGTCTAGTCATTGCACTATGTACTCTGTCTAGTCATTGCACTAGGTACTCTGTCTAGTCATTGCACTATGTACTCTGTCTAGTCATTGCACTAGGTACTCTGTCTAGTCATTGCACTAGGTACTCTGTCTAGTCATTGCACTATGTACTCTGTCTAGTCATTGCACTAGGTACTCTGTCTAGTCATTGCACTAGGTATGCTGTCTAGTCATTGCACTAGGTACTCTGTCTAGTCATTGCACTAGGTATGCTGTCTAGTCATTGCACTAGGTATGCCATCTAGTCATTGCACTATGTACTCCATCTAGTCATTGCACTAGGTACTCCATCTAGTCATTGCACTAGGTACTCCGTCTAGTCATTGCACTAGGTACTCCATCTAGTCATTGCACTAGGTACTCTGTCTAGTCATTGCACTATGTACTCCATCTAGTCATTGCATTAGGTACTCTGTCTAGTCATTGCACTATGTACTCTGTCTAGTCATTGCACTAGGTACTCTGTCTAGTCATTGCACTAGGTACTCCATCTAGTCATTGCACTATGTACTCTGTCTAGTCATTGCACTATGTACTCCGTCTAGTCATTGCACTAGGTACTCTGTCTAGTCATTGCACTATGTACTCTGTCTAGTCATTGCACTATGTACGCCGTCTAGTCATTGCACTAGGTACTCTGTCTAGTCATTGCACTAGGTACTCTATCTAGTCATTGCACTAGGTACACCGTCTAGTCATTGCACTAGGTATTCTGTCTAGTCATTGCACTATCTACGCCGACTAGTCATTGCACTAGGTACTCTATCTAGTCATTGCACTATGTACGCCGTCTAGTAATTGCACTAGGTACTCTGTCTAGTCATTGCACTATGTACGCCGTCTAGTCATTGCACTAGGTACTCTGTCTAGTCATTGCACTATGTACTCTGTCTAGTCATTGCACTATGTACTCCATCTAGTCATTGCACTAGGTACTCCGTCTAGTCATTGCACTATGTACTCTGTCTAGTCATTGCACTAGGTACTCTGTCTGGTCATTGCACTAGGTACTATGTCTAGTCATTGCACTATGTACTATGTCTAGTCATTGCACTAGGTACTCTGTCTGGTCATTGCACTAGGTACTATGTCTGGTCATTGCACTAGGTACTATGTCTGGTCATTGCACTAGGTACTATGTCTAGTCATTGCACTAGGTACTATGTCTAGTCATTGCACTAGGTACTATGTCTAGTCATTGCACTATGTACTATGTCTAGTCATTGCACTAGGTACTATGTCTGGTCATTGCACTAGGTACTATGTCTAGTCATTGCACTATGTACTATGTCTAGTCATTGCACTAGGTACTATGTCTAGTCATTGCACTAGGTACTATGTCTAGTCATTGCACTATGTACTCTGTCTAGTCATTGCACTATGTACTCTGTCTAGTCATTGCACTAGGTACTATGTCTAGTCATTGCACTAGGTACTCTGTCTAGTCATTGCACTATGTACTCTGTCTAGTCATTGCACTATGTACTCTGTCTAGTCATTGCACTATGTACTCTGTCTAGTCATTGCAATATGTACTCTGTCTAGTCATTGCACTATGTACTCTGTCTAGTCATTGCACTATGTACTCTGTCTAGTCATTGCACTATGTACTCTGTCTAGTCATTGCACTATGTACTCTGTCTAGTCATTGCACTAGGTATTCTGTCTAGTCATTGCACTATCTACGCCGACTAGTCATTGCACTAGGTACTCTATCTAGTCATTGCACTATGTACGCCATCTAGTAATTGCACTAGGTACTCTGTCTAGTCATTGCACTATGTACTCTGTCTAGTCATTGCACTATGTACTCTGTCTAGTCATTGCACTATGTACTCTGTCTAGTCATTGCACTATGTACTCTGTCTAGTCATTGCACTATGTACTCTGTCTAGTCATTGCACTATGTACTCTGTCTAGTCATTGCACTAGGTACTCTGTCTAGTCATTGCACTAGGTACTCTGTCTAGTCATTGCACTAGGTACTCTGTCTAGTCATTGCACTAGGTACTCTGTCTAGTCATTGCACTATGTACTCTGTCTAGTCATTGCACTAGGTACTCTGTCTAGTCATTGAACTAGGTACTCTGTCTAGTCATTGCACTAGGTATGCTGTCTAGTCATTGCACTAGGTACTCTGTCTAGTCATTGCACTAGGTATGCTGTCTAGTCATTGCACTAGGTATGCCATCTAGTCATTGCACTATGTACTCCATCTAGTCATTGCACTAGGTACTCCATCTAGTCATTGCACTAGGTACTCCGTCTAGTCATTGCACTAGGTACTCCATCTAGTCATTGCACTAGGTACTCCGTCTAGTCATTGCACTAGGTACTCTGTCTAGTCATTGCACTAGGTACTCCATCTAGTCATTGCACTATGTACTCTGTCTAGTCATTGCACTATGTACTCCGTCTAGTCATTGCACTAGGTACTCTGTCTAGTCATTGCACTATGTACTCTGTCTAGTCATTGCACTATGTACGCCGTCTAGTCATTGCACTAGGTACTCTGTCTAGTCATTGCACTAGGTACTCTATCTAGTCATTGCACTAGGTACACCGTCTAGTCATTGCACTAGGTATTCTGTCTAGTCATTGCACTATCTACGCCGACTAGTCATTGCACTAGGTACTCTATCTAGTCATTGCACTATGTACGCCGTCTAGTAATTGCACTAGGTACTCTGTCTAGTCATTGCACTATGTACGCCGTCTAGTCATTGCACTAGGTACTCTGTCTAGTCATTGCACTATGTACTCTGTCTAGTCATTGCACTATGTACTCCATCTAGTCATTGCACTAGGTACTCCGTCTAGTCATTGCACTATGTACTCTGTCTAGTCATTGCACTAGGTACTCTGTCTGGTCATTGCACTAGGTACTATGTCTAGTCATTGCACTATGTACTATGTCTAGTCATTGCACTAGGTACTCTGTCTGGTCATTGCACTAGGTACTATGTCTGGTCATTGCACTAGGTACTATGTCTAGTCATTGCACTATGTACTATGTCTAGTCATTGCACTAGGTACTATGTCTGGTCATTGCACTAGGTACTATGTCTAGTCATTGCACTAGGTACTATGTCTAGTCATTGCACTAGGTACTATGTCTAGTCATTGCACTATGTACTATGTCTAGTCATTGCACTAGGTACTATGTCTGGTCATTGCACTAGGTACTATGTCTAGTCATTGCACTATGTACTATGTCTAGTCATTGCACTAGGTACTATGTCTAGTCATTGCACTAGGTACTATGTCTAGTCATTGCACTATGTACTCTGTCTAGTCATTGTACTATGTACTCTGTCTAGTCATTGCACTAGGTACTATGTCTAGTCATTGCACTAGGTACTCTGTCTAGTCATTGCACTATGTACTCTGTCTAGTCATTGCACTATGTACTCTGTCTAGTCATTGCACTATGTACTCTGTCTAGTCATTGCACTATGTACTCTGTCTAGTCATTGCACTATGTACTCTGTCTAGTCATTGCACTATGTACTCTTTCTAGTCATTGCACTATGTACTCTGTCTAGTCATTGCACTATGTACTCTGTCTAGTCATTGCACTATGTACTCTGTCTAGTCATTGCACTATGTACTCTGTCTAGTCATTGCACTAGGTACTCTGTCTAGTCATTGCACTATGTACTCTGTCTAGTCATTGCACTAGGTACTCTGTCTAGTCATTGCACTAGGTACTCTGTCTAGTCATTGCACTATGTACTCTGTCTAGTCATTGCACTAGGTACTCCGTCTAGTCATTGAACTAGGTACTCTGTCTAGTCATTGCACTAGGTATGCTGTCTAGTCATTGCACTAGGTACTCTGTCTAGTCATTGCACTATGTACTCTGTCTAGTCATTGCACTAGGTACTCTGTCTAGTCATTGCACTAGGTACTCTGTCTAGTCATTGCACTAGGTACTCTGTCTAGTCATTGCACTAGGTACTCTGTCTAGTCATTGCACTATGTACTCCGTCTAGTCATTGCACTAGGTACTCCGTCTAGTCATTGCACTATGTACTCTGTCTAGTCATTGCACTAGGTACTCTGTCTAGTCATTGCACTAGGTACTCTGTCTAGTCATTGCACTAGGTACTCTGTCTAGTCATTGCACTAGGTACTCTAGTTGTGTTCTAGTCATTGCACTATGTACGCTGTCTAGTCATTGCACTAGGTACTCTGTCTAGTCATTGCACTAGGTACTCTGTCTAGTCATTGCACTAGGTACTCTATCTAGTCATTGCACTAGGTACACCGTCTAGTCATTGCACTAGGTATTCTGTCTAGTCATTGCACTATCTACGCCGACTAGTCATTGCACTAGGTACTCTATCTAGTCATTGCACTATGTACGCCGTCTAGTAATTGCACTAGGTACTCTGTCTAGTCATTGCACTATGTACGCCGTCTAGTCATTGCACTAGGTACTCTGTCTAGTCATTGCACTATGTACTCTGTCTAGTCATTGCACTATGTACTCCATCTAGTCATTGCACTAGGTACTCCGTCTAGTCATTGCACTATGTACTCTGTCTAGTCATTGCACTAGGTACTCTGTCTGGTCATTGCACTAGGTACTATGTCTAGTCATTGCACTATGTACTATGTCTAGTCATTGCACTAGGTACTCTGTCTGGTCATTGCACTAGGTACTATGTCTGGTCATTGCACTAGGTACTATGTCTAGTCATTGCACTATGTACTATGTCTAGTCATTGCACTAGGTACTATGTCTGGTCATTGCACTAGGTACTATGTCTAGTCATTGCACTAGGTACTATGTCTAGTCATTGCACTAGGTACTATGTCTAGTCATTGCACTATGTACTATGTCTAGTCATTGCACTAGGTACTATGTCTAGTCATTGCACTATGTACTATGTCTAGTCATTGCACTATGTACTCTGTCTAGTCATTGCACTAGGTACTATGTCTAGTCATTGCACTAGGTACTCTGTCTAGTCATTGCACTATGTACTCTGTCTAGTCATTGCACTATGTACTCTGTCTAGTCATTGCACTATGTACTCTGTCTAGTCATTGCACTATGTACTCTGTCTAGTCATTGCACTATGTACTCTGTCTAGTCATTGCACTATGTACTCTGTCTAGTCATTGCACTATGTACTCTGTCTAGTCATTGCACTATGTACTCTGTCTAGTCATTGCACTATGTATTCTGTCTAGTCATTGCACTAGGTACTCTGTCTAGTCATTGCACTATGTACTCTGTCTAGTCATTGCACTAGGTACTCTGTCTAGTCATTGCACTAGGTACTCTGTCTAGTCATTGCACTATGTACTCTGTCTAGTCATTGCACTAGGTACTCCGTCTAGTCATTGCACTAGGTACTCTGTCTAGTCATTGCACTAGGTATGCTGTCTAGTCATTGCACTAGGTACTCTGTCTAGTCATTGCACTAGGTACTCTGTCTAGTCATTGCACTATGTACTCTGTCTAGTCATTGCACTAGGTACTCTGTCTAGTCATTGCACTAGGTACTCTGTCTAGTCATTGCACTAGGTACTCCGTCTAGTCATTGCACTAGGTACTCTGTCTAGTCATTGCACTATGTACTCTGTCTAGTCATTGCACTAGGTACTCTGTCTAGTCATTGCACTAGGTACTCTGTCTAGTCATTGCACTAGGTACTCTGTCTAGTCATTGCACTATGTACGCTGTCTAGTCATTGCACTAGGTACTCTGTCTAGTCATTGCACTAGGTACGGCGTCTAGTCATTGCACTAGGTACTCTGTCTAGTCATTGCACTATGTACGCCGTCTAGTCATTGCACTAGGTACTCTGTCTAGTCATTGCACTATGTACGCCATCTAGTCATTGCACTAGGTACTATGTCTAGTCATTGCACTAGGTACTATGTCTAGTCATTGCACTATGTACTATGTCTAGTCATTGCACTAGGTACTATGTCTGGTCATTGCACTAGGTACTATGTCTAGTCATTGCACTATGTACTATGTCTAGTCATTGCACTAGGTACTATGTCTAGTCATTGCACTAGGTACTATGTCTAGTCATTGCACTATGTACTCTGTCTAGTCATTGCACTATGTACTCTGTCTAGTCATTGCACTAGGTACTATGTCTAGTCATTGCACTAGGTACTCTGTCTAGTCATTGCACTATGTACTCTGTCTAGTCATTGCACTATGTACTCTGTCTAGTCATTGCACTATGTACTCTGTCTAGTCATTGCACTATGTACTCTGTCTAGTCATTGCACTATGTACTCTTCTAGTCATTGCACTATGTACTCTGTCTAGTCATTGCACTATGTACTCTGTCTAGTCATTGCACTATGTACTCTGTCTAGTCATTGCACTATGTACTCTGTCTAGTCATTGCACTAGGTACTCTGTCTAGTCATTGCACTATGTACTCTGTCTAGTCATTGCACTAGGTACTCTGTCTAGTCATTGCACTAGGTACTCTGTCTAGTCATTGCACTATGTACTCTGTCTAGTCATTGCACTAGGTACTCCGTCTAGTCATTGAACTAGGTACTCTGTCTAGTCATTGCACTAGGTATGCTGTCTAGTCATTGCACTAGGTACTCTGTCTAGTCATTGCACTATGTACTCTATCTAGTCATTGCACTATGTACGCTGTCTAGTCATTGAACTAGGTACTCTGTCTAGTCATTGCACTAGGTACTGTCTAGTCATTGCACTAGGTACTCTGTCTAGTCATTGCACTAGGTACTCTATCTAGTCATTGCACTATGTACGCTGTCTAGTCATTGCACTAGGTACTCTGTCTAGTCATTGCACTATGTACGCCGTCTAGTCATTGCACTAGGTATTCTGTCTAGTCATTGCACTATGTACTCTGTCTAGTCATTGCAATAGGTACTCTATCTAGTCATTGTACTAGGTACTCTGTCTAGTCATTGCACTATGTACACCGTCTAGTCATTGCACTATGTACGCTGTCTAGTCATTGCACTAGGTACGGCATCTAGTCATTGCACTAGGTACTCTGTCTAGTCATTGCACTATGTACGCCGTCTAGTCATTGCACTAGGTACTCTGTCTAGTCATTGCACTAGGTACTCTGTCTAGTCATTGCACTAGGTACACCGTCTAGTCATTGCACTATGTACGCTGTCTAGTCATTGCACTAGGTACTCTATCTAGTCATTGCACACTGTCTACGCCGTCTAGTCATTGCACTAGGTACTCTGTCTAGTCATTGCACTATGTACGCCGTCTAGTCATTGCACTAGGTACTCTGTCTAGTCATTGCACTATGTATGCTGTCTAGTCATTGCACTAGGTACTCTGTCTAGTCGTTGTACGAGGTACTCTGTCTAGTCATTGCACTATGTACACCGTCTAGTCATTGCACTATGTACGCTGTCTAGTCATTGCACTAGGTACAGCGTCTAGTCATTGCACTATGTACCCGTCTAGTCATTGCACTATGTACGCTGTCTAGTCATTGCACTAGGTACTCTGTCTAGTCATTGCACTATGTACGCTGTCTAGTCATTGCACTATGTACGCTGTCTAGTCATTGCACTATGTACGCTGTCTAGTCATTGCACTATGTACGCTGTCTAGTCATTGCACTATGTACGCTGTCTAGTCATTGCACTAGGTACTCTGTCTAGTCATTGCACTATGTACGCTGTCTAGTCATTGCACTAGGTACTCTGTCTAGTCATTGCACTATGTACGCCGTCTAGTCATTGCACTAGGTACTCTGTCTAGTCATTGCACTAGGTACTCTGTCTAGTCATTGCACTAGGTACTCTGTCTGTTCATTGCACTAGGTACTCTGTCTAGTCATTGCACTAGGTACTCTGTCTAGTCATTGCACTAGGTACACCGTCTAGTCATTGCACTAGGTACTCTGTCTAGTCATTGCACTATCTACGCCGTCTAGTCATTGCACTAGGTACTCTGTCTAGTCATTGCACTATGTACGCCGTCTAGTCATTGCACTAGGTACTCTGTCTAGTCATTGCACTATGTACGCCGTCTAGTCATTGCACTAGGTACTCTGTCTAGTCATTGCACTATGTACTCTGTCTAGTCATTGCACTATGTACTCCGTCTAGTCATTGCACTAGGTACTCCGTCTAGTCATTGCACTATGTACTCTGTCTAGTCATTGCACTAGGTACTCTGTCTAGTCATTGCACTAGGTACTCTGTCTAGTCATTGCACTATGTACTCTGTCTAGTCATTGCACTAGGTACTCTGTCTAGTCATTGCACTATGTACGCTGTCTAGTCATTGCACTATGTACTCTGTCTAGTCATTGCACTATGTACGCTCTAGTCATTGCACTATGTACGGCGTCTAGTCATTGCACTATGTACTCTGTCTAGTCATTGCACTATGTATGCTGTCTAGTCATTGCACTATGTACACCATCTAGTCATTGCACTATGTACGCTGTCTAGTCATTGCACTATGTACGCTGTCTAGTCATTGCACTAGGTACTCTGTCTAGTCATTGCACTATGTACTCCGTCTAGTCATTGCACTATGTACGGCGTCTAGTCATTGCACTATGTACTCTGTCTAGTCATTGCACTATGTATGCTGTCTAGTCATTGCACTATGTACACCATCTAGTCATTGCACTATGTACGCTGTCTAGTCATTGCACTATGTACGCTGTCTAGTCATTGCACTAGGTACTCTGTCTAGTCATTGCACTATGTACTCCGTCTAGTCATTGCACTATGTACGGCGTCTAGTCATTGCACTATGTACTCTGTCTAGTCATTGCACTATGTATGCTGTCTAGTCATTGCACTATGTACACCATCTAGTCATTGCACTATGTATGCTGTCTATTCATTGCACTAGGTACGGCGTCTAGTCATTGCACTAGGTACTCTGTCTAGTCATTGCACTATGTACGCCGTCTAGTCATTGCACTAGGTACTCTGTCTAGTCATTGCATTAGGTACTCTGTCTAGTCATTGCACTATGTACTCTGTCTAGTCATTGCACTAGGTACTCTGTCTAGTCATTGCACTAGGTACTCTGTCTAGTCATTGCACTATGTACTCTGTCTAGTCATTGCACTAGGTACTCTGACTAGTCATTGCACTAGGTACTCTGTCTAGTCATTGCACTAGGTACTCTGTCTAGTCATTGCACTATGTACTCCGTCTAGTCATTGCACTAGGTACTCCGTCTAGTCATTGCACTATGTACTCTGTCTAGTCATTGCACTAGGTACTCTGTCTAGTCATTGCACTAGGTACTCTGTCTAGTCATTGCACTAGGTACTCTGTCTAGTCATTGCACTAGGTACTCTATCTAGTCATTGCACTATGTACGCTGTCTAGTCATTGCACTATGTACTCTGTCTAGTCATTGCACTATGTACGCCGTCTAGTCATTGCACTAGGTACTCTGTCTAGTCATTGCACTATGTACTCTGTCTAGTCATTGCACTAGGTACTCTATCTAGTCATTGTACTAGGTACTCTGTCTAGTCATTGCACTATGTACACCGTCTAGTCATTGCACTATGTACGCTGTCTAGTCATTGCACTAGGTACGGCGTCTAGTCATTGCACTAGGTACTCTGTCTAGTCATTGCACTATGTACGCCGTCTAGTCATTGCACTAGGTACTCTGTCTAGTCATTGCACTAGGTACTCTATCTAGTCATTGCACTAGGTACACCGTCTAGTCATTGCACTAGGTACTCTGTCTAGTCATTGCAATATGTACGCCATCTAGTCATTGCACTAGGTACTCTATCTAGTCATTGCACACTGTCTACGCCGTCTAGTCATTGCACTAGGTACTCTGTCTAGTCATTGCACTATGTACGCCGTCTAGTCATTGCACTAGGTACTCTGTCTAGTCATTGCACTATGTATGCTGTCTAGTCATTGCACTAGGTACTCTGTCTAGTCGTTGTACGAGGTACTCTGTCTAGTCATTGCACTATGTACACCGTCTAGTCATTGCACTATGTACGCTGTCTAGTCATTGCACTATGTACGCCGTCTAGTCATTGCACTAGGTACTCTGTCTAGTCATTGCACTAGGTACTCTGTCTAGTCATTGCACTAGGTACTCTGTCTGGTCATTGCACTAGGTACTCTGTCTAGTCATTGCACTAGGTACTCTGTCTAGTCATTGCACTAGGTACTCTATCTAGTCATTGCACTAGTTACTCTGTCTAGTCATTGCACTATGTACTCTGTCTAGTCATTGCACTATGTACTCTGTCTAGTCATTGCACTAGGTACGCTTTCTAGTCATTGTACTAGGTACGCTGTCTAGTCATTGCACTAGGTACTCTGTCTAGTCATTGCACTATGTACTGCTGTCTAGTCATTGCACTATGTACTCCGTCTAGTCATTGCACTATGTACTCCTCTAGTCATTGCACTATGTACTCCGTCTAGTCATTGCACTATGTACGCTGTCTAGTCATTGCACTAGGTACGGCGTCTAGTCATTGCACTATGTACTCTGTCTAGTCATTGCACTATGTACTCTGTCTAGTCATTGCACTATGTACGCTGTCTAGTCATTGCACTATGTACGCTGTCTAGTCATTGCACTATGTACACCGTCTAGTCATTGCACTATGTATGCTGTCTAGTCATTGCACTAGGTACGGCGTCTAGTCATTGCACTAGGTACTCTGTCTAGTCATTGCACTATGTACGCTGTCTAGTCATTGCACTAGGTACTCTGTCTAGTCATTGCACTAGGTACTCTGTCTAGTCATTGCACTAGGTACTCTGTCTAGTCATTGCACTATGTACTCTGTCTAGTCATTGCACTAGGTACTCTGTCTAGTTATTGCACTAGGTACTCTGTCTAGTCATTGCACTATGTACTCTGTCTAGTCATTGCACTAGGTACTCTGTCTAGTCATTGCACTAGGTACTCTGTCTAGTCATTGCACTAGGTATTCTGTCTAGTCATTGCACTATGTACTCCGTCTAGTCATTGCACTAGGTACTCCGTCTAGTCATTGCACTATGTACTCTGTCTAGTCATTGCACTAGGTACTCTGTCTAGTCATTGCACTAGGTACTCTGTCTAGTCATTGCACTAGGTACTCTGTCTAGTCATTGCACTAGGTACTCTGTCTAGTCATTGCACTAGGTACGGCATCTAGTCATTGCACTATGTACTCTGTCTAGTCATTGCACTATGTACTCTGTCTAGTCATTGCACTATGTACGGCGTCTAGTCATTGCACTAGGTACTCTATCTAGTCATTGCACTAGTTACTCTGTCTAGTCATTGCACTATGTACTCTGTCTAGTCATTGCACTATGTACTCTGTCTAGTCATTGCACTAGGTACGCTTTCTAGTCATTGTACTAGGTACGCTGTCTAGTCATTGCACTAGGTACTCTGTCTAGTCATTGCACTATGTATGCTGTCTAGTCATTGCACTATGTACTCCGTCTAGTCATTGCACTATGTACTCCATCTAGTCATTGCACTATGTACGCTGTCTAGTCATTGCACTAGGTACGGCGTCTAGTCATTGCACTATGTACTCCGTCTAGTCATTGCACTATGTACGCTGTCTAGTCATTGCACTAGGTACGGCGTCTAGTCATTGCACTATGCACTCCGTCTAGTCATTGCACTATGTACGCTGTCTAGTCATTGCACTATGTATGCTGTCTAGTCATTGCACTATGTACACCGTCTAGTCATTGCACTATGTATGCTGTCTAGTCATTGCACTAGGTACAGCGTCTAGTCATTGCACTAGGTACGCTGTCTAGTCATTGCACTATGTACGCTGTCTAGTCATTGCACTATGTACTCCGTCTAGTCATTGCACTAGGTACTCCGTCTAGTCATTGCACTATGTACTCTGTCTAGTCATTGCACTAGGTACTCTGTCTAGTCATTGCACTAGGTACTCTGTCTAGTCATTGCACTAGGTACTCTGTCTAGTCATTGCACTAGGTACTCTGTCTAGTCATTGCACTAGGTACGGCATCTAGTCATTGCACTATGTACTCTGTCTAGTCATTGCACTATGTACTCTGTCTAGTCATTGCAGTATGTACGGCGTCTAGTCATTGCACTAGGTACTCTGTCTAGTCATTGCATTAGGTACTCTGTCTAGTCATTGCACTATGTACTCTGTCTAGTCATTGCACTAGGTACTCTGTCTAGTCATTGCACTAGGTACTCTGTCTAGTCATTGCACTAGGTACTCTGTCTAGTCATTGCACTAGGTACTCTGTCTAGTCATTGCACTAGGTACGGCGTCTAGTCATTGCACTATGTACTCTGTCTAGTCATTGCACTATGTACTCTGTCTAGTCATTGCAGTATGTACGGCGTCTAGTCATTGCACTAGGTACTCTGTCTAGTCATTGCACTAGGTACTCTGTCTAGTCATTGCACTATGTACTCTGTCTAGTCATTGCACTAGGTACTCTGTCTAGTCATTGCACTAGGTACTCTGTCTAGTCATTGCACTATGTACTCTGTCTAGTCATTGCACTAGGTACTCTGTCTAGTCATTGCACTAGGTACTCTGTCTAGTCATTGCACTATGTACTCTGTCTAGTCATTGCACTAGGTACTCTGTCTAGTCATTGCACTAGGTACTCTGTCTAGTCATTGCACTATGTACTCTGTCTAGTCATTGCACTAGGTACTCTGTCTAGTCATTGCACTAGGTACTCTGTCTAGTCATTGCACTAGGTACTCTGTCTAGTCATTGCACTATGTACTCCGTCTAGTCATTGCACTAGGTACTCCGTCTAGTCATTGCACTATGTACTCTGTCTAGTCATTGCACTAGGTACTCTGTCTAGTCATTGCACTAGGTACTCTGTCTAGTCATTGCACTAGGTACTCTGTCTAGTCATTGCACTAGGTACGCCATCTAGTCATTGCACTATGTACTCTGTCTAGTCATTGCACTATGTACGGTGTCTAGTCATTGCACTATGTACGGCGTCTAGTCATTGCACTAGGTACTCTGTCTAGTCATTGCACTAGGTACTACTTCTAGTCATTGCACTAGGTACTCCATCTAGTCATTGCACTAGGTATTCTGTCTAGTCATTGCACTATGTACGCCGTCTAGTCATTGCACTAGGTACTCTATCTAGTCATTGCACTATGTACGCCGTCTAGTCATTGCACTAGGTACTCTGTCTAGTCATTGCACTATGTACGCCGTCTAGTCATTGCACTAGGTACTCTGTCTAGTCATTGCACTATGTACTCTGTCTAGTCATTGCACTAGGTACTGTCTAGTCATTGCACTAGGTACTCTGTCTAGTCATTGCACTATGTACTCTGTCTAGTCATTGCACTAGGTACTCTGTCTAGTCATTGCACTAGGTACTCTGTCTAGTCATTGCACTATGTACGCTGTCTAGTCATTGCACTAGGTACTCTGTCTAGTCATTGCACTAGGTACTCTGTCTAGTCATTGCACTAGGTACTCTGTCTAGTATTGCACTAGGTACTCTGTCTAGTCATTGCACTATGTACTCTGTCTAGTCATTGCACTAGGTACTCTGTCTAGTCATTGCACTAGGTACTCTGTCTAGTCATTGCACTATGTACTCCGTCTAGTCATTGCACTAGGTACTCTGTCTAGTCATTGCACTATGTACTCTGTCTAGTCATTGCACTAGGTACTCTGTCTAGTCATTGCACTAGGTACTCTGTCTAGTCATTGCACTAGGTACTCTGTCTAGTCATTGCACTAGGTACGGCGTCTAGTCATTGCACTATGTACTCTGTCTAGTCATTGCACTATGTACGGCGTCTAGTCATTGCACTATGTACGGCTCTAGTCATTGCACTAGGTACTCTGTCTAGTCATTGCACTAGGTACTCCTTCTAGTCATTGCACTAGGTACTCCATCTAGTCATTGCACTAGGTACTCTGTCTAGTCATTGCACTATGTACGCCGTCTAGTCATTGCACTAGGTACTCTGTCTAGTCATTGCACTATGTACGCCGTCTAGTCATTGCACTAGGTACTCTGTCTAGTCATTGCACTATGTACGCTGTCTAGTCATTGCACTAGGTACTGTCTAGTCATTGCACTAGGTACTCTGTCTAGTCATTGCACTATGTACTCTGTCTAGTCATTGCACTAGGTACTCTGTCTAGTCATTGCACTAGGTACTCTGTCTAGTCATTGCACTAGGTACTATGTCTAGTCATTGCACTATGTACTCCATCTAGTCATTGCACTAGGTACTCCGTCTAGTCATTGCTCTAGGTACTCTGTCTAGTCATTGCACTAGGTACTCTGTCTAGTCATTGCACTAGGTACTCTGTCTAGTCATTGCACTAGGTACGCTGTCTAGTCATTGCACTATGTACTCTGTCTAGTCATTGCACTATGTACGGCGTCTAGTCATTGCACTAGGTACGCTGTCTAGTCATTGCACTACGTACGCTGTCTAGTCATTGCACTAGGTACTCTGTCTAGTCATTGCACTAGGTACACTGTCTAGTCATTGCACTATGTACTCCGTCTAGTCATTGCACTAGGTACGGCGTCTAGTCATTGCACTATGTACGGCGTCTAGTCATTGCACTATGTACTCTGTCTAGTCATTGCACTATGTACTCCGTCTAGTCATTGCACTATGTACGCTGTCTAGTTATAGCACTAGGTATGGCGTCTAGTCATTGCACTATGTACTCCGTCTAGTCATTGCACTATGTACGCTGTCTAGTCATTGCACTATGTACGCTGTCTAGTCATTGCACTATGTACACCGTCTAGTCATTGCACTATGTATGCTGTCTAGTCATTGCACTATGTACTCTGTCTAGTCATTGCACTAGGTACTCTGTCTGGTCATTGCACTATGTACTCTGTCTAGTCATTGCACTAGGTGCTCTGTCTAGTCATTGCACTATGTACTCTGTCTAGTCATTGCACTATGTACTCTGTCTAGTCATTGCACTAGGTACTCTGTCTGGTCATTGCACTATGTACTATGTCTAGTCATTGCACTAGGTACACCGTCTAGTCATTGCACTAGGTACTCCATCTAGTCATTGCACTAGGTACTCTATCTAGTCATTGCACTATGTACGCCGTCTAGTCATTGCACTAGGTACTCTGTCTAGTCATTGCACTATGTACGCCGTCTAGTCATTGCACTAGGTACTCTGTCTAGTCATTGCACTATGTACTCTGTCTAGTCATTGCACTAGGTACTCTATCTAGTCATTGTACTAGGTACTCTGTCTAGTCATTGCACTAGGTACGGCGTCTAGTCATTGCACTATGTACTCCGTCTAGTCATTGCACTATGTACGCTGTCTAGTTATAGCACTAGGTATGGCGTCTAGTCATTGCACTATGTACTCCGTCTAGTCATTGCACTATGTACGCTGTCTAGTCATTGCACTATGTACGCTGTCTAGTCATTGCACTATGTACACCGTCTAGTCATTGCACTATGTATGCTGTCTAGTCATTGCACTATGTACTCTGTCTAGTCATTGCACTAGGTACTCTGTCTGGTCATTGCACTATGTACTCTGTCTAGTCATTGCACTAGGTGCTCTGTCTAGTCATTGCACTATGTACTCTGTCTAGTCATTGCACTAGGTACTCTGTCTAGTCATTGCACTATGTACTCTGTCTAGTCATTGCACTATGTACTCTGTCTAGTCATTGCACTAGGTACTCTGTCTGGTCATTGCACTATGTACTATGTCTAGTCATTGCACTAGGTACCCGTCTAGTCATTGCACTAGGTACGCCGTCTGGTCATTGCACTAGGTACGCCATCTAGTCTAGTTTGAAAAGGGAATGCTAGGTACGCCATCTAGTCTAGTTTGAAAAGGGAAAAGGAGAAACTGAAAACTATTCATCAAGAGTAAAAGTCAGACAACAACATAATTACCAGTGGATAAAACACATTGTATCCGGAATAAGTGCATCAAGAATGAGATGGCATGATATTTAAGTCAGACTATAACCTATGTTGATCTCAAGACAAATTTACTAAAGTCACTTGTTTATCTTACTGTTAAACACAAACACTGTTTAAAGCAAACACTGACATAGGATGGTATATTAGATAACCAATCGGAAAGCTGTATTTTTGACATACACTGATATTGGATGCTATATTAGATAACTGGATGCTATATTAGATAACCAATCGGAAAGCTGTATTTTTTATATACACTGATATTGGATGGAATATTAGATAACCAATCGGAAAGCTCTATTTTTGACATACACTGACATAGGATGGTATATTAGATAACCAATCAGAAAGCTGTATTTTTGACAGACACCAACATTGGATGCTATACTAGATAACCACCAACATTGGATGCTATACTAGATAACCAATCAGAAAGCAGTATTTTTGACATACACCAACATTGGATGCTATACTAGATAACCACCAACATTGGATGCTATACTAGATAACCACCAACATTGGATGCTACACTAGATTAACCAATCAGAACGCTGTATTTTTGACATACACCGACATTGGATGCTACACTAGATAACCACCAACATTGGATGCTATACTAGATAACCACCAACATTGGATGCTATATTAGATAACCACCAACATTGGATGCTATACTAGATAACCACCAACATTGGATGCTATACTAGATAACCACCAACATTGGATGCTATACTAGATAACCACCAACATTGGATGCTACACTAGATAACCACCAACATTGGATGCTATACTAGATAACCACCAACATTGGATGCTACACTAGATAACCACCAACATTGGATGCTACACTAGATAACCACCAACATTGGATGCTACACTAGATAACCACCAACATTGGATGCTATACTAGATAACCACCAACATTGGATGCTACACTAGATAACCACCAACATTGGATGCTACACTAGATAACCACCAACATTGGATGCTATACTAGATAACCACCAACATTGGATGCTACACTAGATAACCACCAACATTGGATGCTATACTAGATAACCACCAACATTGGATGCTATATTAGATAACCACCAACATTGGATGCTATACTAGATAACCACCAACATTGGATGCTATATTAGATAACCAATCAGAAAGCTGTATTTTTGACATACACCGACATTGGATGCTACACTAGATAACCACCAACATTGGATGCTATACTAGATAACCACCAACATTGGATGCTATATTAGATAACCAATCAGAAAGCTGTATTTTTGACATACACCGACATTGGATGCTATATTAGATAACCAATTGGAAAGCTCTATTTTTTAACACAAGTGTATGCAGAAACTGAAGATGTTTTACTGTGATGCCCCCTGGTTTTGAAGACTGTCGCTACAACCAAAACAAATAACTACAATAATCTGGCCTAATAACATGTTTGCATTCTGGTTTAGTTTCCCAAGAAAGTAGATCTGTATCTTGTAATACCTCCTTACTACATGTAAACATGAGTGTACCAAGTACATGGCTTTCACACTTATGCACCACATAATTATGAAGCATAATTGATAATGTGAAAAATAATGGATTGACCCTCGATATTAAACTGGTTTTAATGTTCTGTGGATTTTAATGTTCCATGGATTTTTGTGTTTTTTTCTACTAATATGAATTATCTGTGGGTATTAAAGTAGTTTTCTATGAGAGAGACAACATATTGCACACAAAATACACCCATTGAAAGCGAAAGAATGTTTACTGTGATCAATGCCTATTATTCTTTAATTCACAGAATTAATTTAGTTCTTAAAAACAAGACTAAGTCTTAATATGTTAACTAGTCATTTCCGTCTAATTTAAGATTGAAGACATTGTGTGAAAGAATCGGTGTCTATTTGGGAAAGTGTAGCAATGGAAGGTAATTGTATCATTTAGGGTTTCTTAGACATTAATATTGCCCACAAACATTGTTACCAAGGTTTTATTTTATTGAATAATATTTATTCAAGTTATATTACAATGTTGACATGCATACAGACGATTTTAGGGCGTGAAAGCGAGCAAACTGGCAGACGGACGGAAGGAACAACTTTCAATGTTGTATACAGCGCTTAACCCTTACTGTGCTGGAAACGAGGTTTTTGCAAACAGGGTCAAGCCAGAACGTGCCATCTGATTATCCCTTAACCTGCTATTCACAACTAAAGTTGCTTTGCAATTCGTATAGTGGAGTTAACAGTGTTGCACTTCGTCAGATCTGGATCTATGTTGTTTGCACATTGCCTACAATTTATTCAGCACTTTAAGGGTTAAGACATACAAATTATATTCTAACATTAATAACTTAGTGGTTTTTGCATCAGCTTTAAACTAAAGCTTTACCCCCTAATATTAATATGCAACCCAAATACTTGCCCAGATGCCGGGACAAGACAAGACAATAATTATGTTCATCACCATAAACATAACATCAAGTTAAGTTAAACATAACATGGCTGTTACAAGAAATGCAGCATACAGCAAGCACCATCACATATTGAATAGCGTATATAATATTAATTATGTACGAGTATATTACTGGCATGGCTAATGTAACACAACAACAATTATCTATATATAACTATTGATGTTCCCACTACTGTTAACAATAGTATTTTATTTACATATATCTTGAATATATAAGTTGTACAGTATCTTTGTATGATTTGTAATGGAGAAAAGTCAACCATAAATCTCAAATTGAGCCAAGTTTCATAAACAAATTAGAGATAAAACCATTGTCGTAACAAATGTTCACAAGTTTACAACGTACCCTCGGCAACGTACCCTCGGCAACGTACCCTCGGCTTATGTAAGGATCCAGATAAAAATCAGTGTTTTCAAGCAAAATTTTGACCCTTGACTTATCGCTGAGATTGACTTATGGCCGGGAATATTTGGTACTACATGTTGAACTGTATATTCAATTTCCACTAGACAATAACTATGTTAACAAATAGACAATAACTATGTTAACAAATAGACAATAACTATGCTAACAAATAGACAATAACTATGTTAACAAATAGACAATAACTATGTTAACAAATAGACAATAACTATGCTAACAAATAGACAATAAATATGTTAACAAATAGACAATAACTATGCTAACAAATAGACAATAACTATGCTAACAAATAGACAATAACTATGCTAACAAATAGACAATAACTATGCTAACAAATAGACAATAACTATGCTAACAAATAGACAATAACTATGTTAACAAATAGACAATAACTATGTTAACAAATAGACAATAACTATGCTAACAAATAGACAATAACTATGTTAACAAATAGACAATAACTATGTTAACAAATAGACAATAACTATGCTAACAAATAGACAATAACTATGTTAACAAATAGACAATAACTATGCTAACAAATAGACAATAACTATGTTAACAAATAGACAATAACTATGCTAACAAATAGACAATAACTATGTTAACAAATAGACAATAACTATGTTAACAAATAGACAATAACTATGTTAACAAATAGACAATAACTATGTTAACAAATAGACAATAACTATGTTAACAAATAGACAATAACTATGTTAACAAATAGACAATAACTATGTTAACAAATAGACAATAACTATGCTAACAAATATACAATAACTATGTTAACAAATAGACAATAACTATGTTAACAAATAGACAATAACTATGTTAACAAATAGACAATAAATATGTTAACAAATAGACAATAAATATGCTAACAAATAGACAATAACTATGTTAACAAATAGACAATAACTATGTTAACAAATAGACAATAACTATGCTAACAAATAGACAATAACTATGCTAACAAATAGACAATAACTATGCTAACAAATAGACAATAACTATGCTAACAAATAGACAATAACTATGCTAACAAATAGACAATAACTATGTTAACAAATAGACAATAACTATGTTAACAAATAGACAATAACTATGTTAACAAATAGACAATAACTATGTTAACAAATAGACAATAACTATGTTAACAAATAGACAATAACTATGTTAACAAACAGACAATAACTATGTTAACAAATAGACAATAACTATGCTAACAAATAGACAATAACTATGCTAACAAATAGACACTAACTATGCTAACAAATAGACACTAACTATGTTAACAAATATACAATAACTATGTTAACAAATAGACAATAACTATGTTAACAAATAGACAATAACTATGTTAACAAATAGACAATAACTATGCTAACAAATATACAATAACTATGTTAACAAATAGACAATAACTATGTTAACAAATAGACAATAACTATGTTAACAAATAGACAATAAATATGTTAACAAATAGACAATAAATATGCTAACAAATAGACAATAACTATGTTAACAAATAGACAATAACTATGTTAACAAATAGACAATAACTATGCTAACAAATAGACAATAACTATGCTAACAAATAGACAATAACTATGTTAACAAATAGACAATAACTATGTTAACAAACAGACAATAACTATGTTAACAAATAGACAATAACTATGCTAACAAATAGACAATAACTATGCTAACAAATAGACACTAACTATGCTAACAAATAGACACTAAATATGTTAACAAATAGACAATAAATATGTTAACAAATAGACAATAACTATGTTAACAAATAGACAATAACTATGTTAACAAATATACAATAACTATGTTAACAAATAGACAATAACTATGTTAACAAATAGACAAAAACTATGTTAACAAATAGACAATAACTATGTTAACAAATAGACAATAACTATGCTAACAAATAGACAATAACTATGCTAACAAATAGACAATAACTATGTTAACAAATAATAGACAATAACTATGTTAACAAATAGACAATAAATATGTTAACAAATAGACAATAACTATGTTAACAAAATATCTTGTATGTGTAATTTAAATATTTACAGTGATGGATATTAAAGGAAAACCGACGACCGTTTGCAAACTTAATTGGAAATGTGAGCAAAATACTGGAAGTTATGAAATTTGCAATTAAAATAAAGCAGAAAATAAAGCAGAAATTTGCAATTAAAATAAAGCAGTAATTTGAAATTAAAAGAAAGCAGTAATTACCGGTTATCGAAATTTGAAAACTTGAAATATTATTAAAAATGGCTGCCATTTTGAATATTTGTGGATAGTTATGACATCATAGCTACACTTCTTGTTTGCTAAAATCATGAAAACTTATTATATGAAATGGACACATAAATAAGTAAACTTTAAATATTATATATGTAGCTAATACTAGAAATGCTAAATTAAACATTTGTGTTGATAAAATGGATTTTTTTTAAAAAGTTATGTGACGAGGGTTATAGTTGTTGGCTGTTTCTGTCTGCCCGTGTGTCTGACTGAACAGGATAGCTCAAAAAGTTGTCGATGGATTTTGATGAAAGTTTGTGGATATATTGAGAGGGTTGTTGGTCTATGATGTATACTTCTACTTCTACTTCAATACTGCCCAGGGCTAATGCATCACGGGCAAGTGACATCATCAAAATGGTTAAGAGCTCTAAGGCGTATGTACAGTTAAAAACTGATAAAAACGTGTCAAGTGTCTAGTTTTTGCAGACGAAGGCCAAACTCGTCTACAGATGTGGTCTGCACCAGGTCAGGAGGAAGCGCATTCCAGTCCCTGATGGTACGAGGAAGGAAGCTGTTCTTGTACTGTTCATAACTGGTGTGCAATTGGATGTAGGCTAAGTCGTGTGTTCTTGTGCGGCCGGTGGAGGTTGTGACATACTCTGGGATGGTGACTGGAGACAGATTGTTGGTAGCTTTGTAAAATGTTACTAGTCGTTTGTTGGTTCTGCGTTGTTGTAGAGGCGCCTCGGCCATTGTAGTTGATCAAGCATGGATGTTACACTTTCTCTGTAGGAGTAGACACCAGTGACAAAACGGGCGCTCTTGCGCTGAACTTTTTCTAAGGCTTGAATATCTTGTTTAAAGTAAGGATCCCAAACTGAAGATGAGTACTCCAAATGTGGTCGAACAAGTGATGTGAATGCCTTTGATTTCACTTCTTGGCTACATCCATAAAGATGTCTTCTCAGTAGGTTTAGAATCTTGTTGGCTTTGCCAGTTATGTTGCTGATGTGAGTTTTCCATGTATATTGAGGGTTGTTGGTCTATGATGTATATTGAGGGTTGTTGGTCTATGATGTATATTGAGGGTTGTTGGTCTATGATGTATATTGAGGGTTGTTGGTCTATGATGTATATTGAGGGTTGTTGGACTATGATGTATATTGAGGGTTGTTGGACTATGATGTATATTGAGGGTTGTTGGACTATGATGTATATTGAGGGTTGTTGGTCTATGATGTATATTGAGGGTTGTTGGTCTATGATGTATATTGAGGGTTGTTGGACTATGATGTATATTGAGGGCTGTTGGTCTATGATGTATATTGAGGGTTGTTTGGTCTATGAGGAATTTATTAGACTTAGGAGTAATCGACATATGTCTGTGGTGAGAGCAGTCAGTGATTGGCCACTCACATTGACTTCTAAGGTAAACTATGACATATAGCTTCAATGGAACAACTATAGGAAACACCATCTGACCTTTCACATATCCATGACAATGATGGCATTGAGGTTGACCTTTCACATATCCATGATAATGATGACATTGAGGTTGACCTTTCACATATCCATGACAATGATGACATTGAGGTTGACCTTTCACATATCCATGACAATGATGACATTGAGGTTGACCTTTCACATATCCATGACAATGATGACATTGAGGTTGACCTTTCACATATCCATGACAATGATGATATTGAGGTTGACCTTTCAACGTCAAATCAAGGTCATGTTAAATCAAACAGTTCTTAGGTTATATACCAGCACAGGGGTTTGCATCTCCCACAAGGTTATATACCAGCACAGGGGTTTGCATCTCCCACAAGGTTATATACCAGCACAGGGGTTTGCATCTCCCACAAGGTTATATACCAGCACAGGTGTTTGCATCTCCTACGAGGTTATATACCAGCACAGGGGTTTGCATCTCCCACGAGGTTATATACCAGCACAGGGGTTTGCATCTCCCACGAGGTTATATACCAGCACAGGGGTTTGCATCTCTCACGAGTGCTATCCAAGTTCAAAATTATTTCACCGCCTTGCATATTTTAGTGAGCTTTATTTTTCAAGATAAACTTTTCCCTTTAAACCTATTTTACATAAAATATAGCATCTAATGTCTCTCCCAATCACTTAAATCTCCCTACAATTGAATAAAGTATCAGTTCCATGTTAATAGTACTATATATTGACAGGTGGTACGCATAATTAATTATTCCAGTATACAGCACATATGGGAATTCAAATGTACTGGCTTGGTATACTAACTTAGATTTGGAATATAGGCGACTCCAAAAATCTGGTCTGCCAAGTAGAGGGCTTAAAATCAACAGTCAATGAAAGTCCCAGTGCATCGACTTTAATTATCGAATATAAGGTATGACATTGGCCCATGCATACCTTGGTTAGTAATCAATTCTAGAATTCCCACATGTACACAACTTACACTCTATAACTATGTATTGATCCCGATTGTGGGTAGCATCATCACTGTATAGCATCATCACTGTATAGCATCATCACTGTCATCACTGTATAACATTATCACTGTATAACATTATCACTGTATAACATTATCACTGTATAGCATTATCACTGTATAACATTATCACTGTATAACATTATCACTGTATAGCATTATCACTGTATAGCATTATCACTGTATAACATTATCACTGTATAACATTATCACTGTATAACATTATCACTGTATAACATTATCACTGT
>CM026398.1:60713049-60757524 GCA_014843695.1 Archivesica marissinica | reverse complement strand
CCACTCCGAATGCTTGCTCTTTGATATGACATCAATGAAACAACCTTCCCCCTCCCACTCCGAATGCTTGCTCTTTGATATGACATCAATGAAACAACCTTCCCCCTCCCCCTCCCACTCCGAATGCTTGCTCTTTGATATGACATCAATGAAACAACCTTCCCCCTCCCACTCCGAATGCTTGCTCTTTGATATGACATCAATGAAACAACCTTCCCCCTCCCACTCCGAATGCTTGCTCTTTGATATGACATCAATGAAACAACCTTCCCCCTCCCACTCCGAATGCTTGCTCTTTGATATGACATCAATGAAACAACCCTCCCCCTCCCACTCCGAATGCTTGCTCTTTGATATGACATCAATGAAACAACCTTCCCCCTCCCACTCCGAATGCTTGCTCTTTGATATGACATCAATGAAACAACCTTCCCCCTCCCACTCTGAATGCTTGCTCTTTGATATGACATCAATGAAACAACCTTCCCCCTCCCCCTCCCACTCCGAATGCTTGCTCTTTGATATGACATCAATGAAACAACCTTCCCCTCCCACTCCGAATGCTTGCTCTTTGATATGACATCAATGAAACAACCTTCCCCCTCCCACTCCGAATGCTTGCTCTTTGATATGACATCAATGAAACAACCTTCCCCCTCCCACTCCAAATGCTTACTCTTTGATACGACATCAATGAAACAACCTTCCCCCTCCCACTCCGAATGCTTGCTCTTTGATATGACATCAATGAAAGAACCTTCCCCCTCCCACTCTGAATGCTTGCTCTTTGATATGACATCAATGAAACAACCTTCCCCTCCCATTCCGAATGCTTGCTCTTTGATATGACATCAAGAAAATGCAAATGTTGCATTGAAACTACATATACCGTATATACTCATGTATAAGATGATCTCGACGACATGAATAAGACAACACTCCAAAGTTGGTCTTAAATCAGTGGTATTTTGCATACACCCGCGTATAAGACGATCTCGACGACATGAATAAGACAACACTCCAAAGTTAGTCTTAAATCAGTGGTATTTTGCATACACCCGCGTATAAGACGATCTCGATGACATGAATAAGACAACACTACAAAGTTAGTCTTAAATCAGTGGTATTTTGCATATACCCGTGTATAAGACGATCTCGACGACATGAATAAGACAACACTCCAAAGTTGGTCTTAAATCAGTGGTATTTTGCATACACCCGCGTATAAGACGATCTCGATGACATGAATAAGACAACACTCCAAAGTTAGTCTTAAATCAGTGGTATTTTGCATACACCCGCGTATAAGACGATCTCGATGACATGAATAAGACAACACTCCAAAGTTGGTCTTAAATCAGTGGTATTTTGCATATACCCGTGTATAAGACGATCTCGACGACATGAATAAGACAACACTCCAAAGTTGGTCTTAAATCAGTGGTATTTTGCATACACCCGCGTATAAGAAGGGTTGATAAAATGGAAACCACTCAGAAGTAAAGATCAAACACATTGTACTGTACCAGCACTGTAAATTATGTAAATCATAACAAAATGCACAACAATAAATGTTATGTGACCAGTTCAGTTTACAGATAGCACTGTGAAGGTCTATGCTATTGACTAGTTCAGTTTACAGATAGAGCTGTGAAGGTCTATGCTATTGACTAGTTCAGTTTACAGATAGAGCTGTGCAGGTCTATGCTATTGACTAGTTCAGTTTACAGATAGCACTGTGAAGGTCTATGCTATTGACTAGTTCAGTTTACAGATAGAGCTGTGAAGGTCTATGCTATTGACTAGTTCAGTTTACAGATAGAGCTGTGAAAGTCTGTGCTATTGACATGTTCAGTTTACAGATAGAGCTGTGAAGGTCTATGCTATTGACTAGTTCAGTTTACAGATAGAGCTGTGAAGGTCTGTGCTATTGACATGTTCAGTTTACAGATAGAGCTGTGAATGTTTATGCTATTGACAAGTTCAGTTTACAGATAGAGCTGCGAAGGTCTATGCTATTGACAAGTTCAGTTTACAGATAGAGCTGTGAAGGTCTATCCTATTGACTAGTTCAGTTTACAGATAGAGCTGTGAAGGTCTATGCTATTGACTAGTTCAGTTTACAGATAGAGCTGTGAAGGTCTATGCTATTGACATGTTCAGTTTACAGATAGAGCTGTGAAGGTCTATGCTATTGACAAGTTCAGTTTACAGATAGAGCTGTGAAGGTCTATGCTATTGACCAGTTCAGTGTACAGATAGAGTTGTGAAGGTCTATGCTATTGACAAGTTCAGTTTACAGATAGAGCTGTGAAAGTCTGTGCTTTTGCTACACCCTATCAGTTATTTCAAAGGTCATCCATCAATCAACAAACTGATTTAAAACAAATAATAATTGTTTTTTATCACTCGCTTGTAAGACGGGGAAGCCACATTGAGACAATAATCTGGTGATAAAAATCTTGTCTTATAGGCGAATAAGTATGGTACACTAGGAACAAATCTTGTCTTATAGGCAAGTAAGTACGGTACACTAGGAACAAATCTTGTCTTATAGGCGAGTAAGTACGGTACACTAGCAACAAAATCTTGTCTTATAGGCAAGTAAGTACGGCACACTAGCAACAAAATCTTGTCTTATAGGCAAGTAAGTACGGCACACTAGGAACAAATCTTGTCTTATAGGCGAGTAAGTATGCCACACTAGGAACACATTCTTGTCTTATAGGCAAGTAACTACGGCACACTAGGAACAAATCTTGTCTTATAGGCAAGTAAGTACGGCATACTAGGAACAAATCTTGTCTTATAGGCAAGTAAGTACGGCATACTAGCAACAAATTCAGCTTCAATTTTGGAAATGACATTTACTAACACTGTGTTTTAGGGTAATCCCAGTGCAGTTGGGATGCTGATATGCAACAAATGTATATAAAGGAGCAAATATAACCGAGTATAACAGAACTATCTAGCCGAGTATAACAGAACTATCTAGCCGTTGGCCTAACCTCTGATAAGCATACACAAAACATTGTAGTTTATACAAACGCATACAATGTTTTGATTCTCCAGATATAAATAAAGTCAAAAACACCTGTTAGATAATTTCTCTTGATTTTGTTATAATTTCTTGAGTATTTTGCATTCATTGGCAATGCATACTTTACTACTGTTGCACCTGACATGATTCCTTTACAAACTGGCCAAAAATACGTGCTGGGGCAGATCCTGAACATGCTGGGGTAGATCCTGAAGGATCAGGGGAACTATTCATATTAGACAGAGTGAATGAGTGAACAAGTGACAGAGTGAATGAGTGAACTAGTGATAGTGTGAACGAGTGACAGAGTGACCGAGTGACAGAGTGAGTGACAGAGTGAATGAGTGACAGAGTGAATGAGTGACAGAGTGAATGAGTGACAGAGTGAACGAGTGACAGAGTGAACGAGTGACAGAGTGAATGAGTGACAGAGTGAATGAGTGAATGAGTGAACGAATGACAGAGTGAACGAGTGACAGAGTGAATGAGTGACAGAGTGAATGAGTGACAGAGTGAATGAGTGACATAGTGAATGAGTGACAGAGTGAATGAGTGACAGAGTGAATGAGTGACAGAGTGAATGAGTGATAGAGTGAATGAGTGACAAGTGAACGAGTGATGAGTGACCAAGTGACGAGTGACAGTGGACGAATGAATGAGTGATGAAGGAAAGAATTACGGAAATTACGGCCGTTAAAGATGCTATAATTATGTGTATTTTCTATTCTAACTGCTTTATACATTATCCTAGTGGTAACTTTGGCACCACTAGGTGATAGACATGTACATGATCCATAAAGGGAGGTATTTTACAAATAATAATTCATACAAAACAAGAAATATCACAGTAGGTGATGAACGAAGTGTGACCTGTAGGTGAGACTGACCTGTAGGTGTGTAGGTGAGACTGACCTGTAGGTGAGACTGACATGTAGGCGAGACTGACCTGTAGATGAGACTGACCTGTAGGTGGGACTGATATGTAGGTGAAATTATTTGTAGGCGAGACTGACCTGTAGGCGAGATTGACTTGTAGGTGAGACTGACCTATAGGCGAGATTGACCTGTAGGTGAGACTGACCTGTAGGCGAGATTGACCTGTAGGCAAGACTGACCTGTAGGCGAGATTGACGTGTAGGTGAGACTGACCTGTAGGCGAGATTGACCTGTAGGTGAGACTGACCTGTAGGTGAGACTGACCTGTAGGTGAGACTGACCTGTAGGTGAGACTGACCTGTATTAATTCACAGAACCAAGTATATCTTGGAATTTCATTGCAATAGAGTCCTAATCAAGTATATCTTGGAATGTCATTGCAATAGAGTCCTAATCAAGTATATCTTGGAATGTCATTGCAATAGAGTCCTAACCAAGTATATCTTGGAATGTCATTGCAATAGAGTCCTAATCAAGTATATCTTGGAATTTCATTGCAATAGAGTCCTAATCAAGTATATCTTGGAATTGTATTACAATGGTGTCCTAATCAAGTATATCTTGGAATTATATTACAATGGTGTCCTAATCAAGTATATCTTGGAATTGTATTACAATAGTGTCCTAATCAAGTATATCTTGGAATTTCTTTACAATGGTGTCCTAATCAAGTATATCTTGGAATTGTATTACAATAGTGTCCTAATCAAGTATATCTTGGAATGTCATTGCAATAGAGTCCTAATCAAGTATATCTTGGAATGTCATTGCAATAGAGTCCTAACCAAGTATATCTTGGAATGTCATTGCAATAGAGTCCTAATCAAGTATATCTTGGAATTTCATTGCAATAGAGTCCTAATCAAGTATATCTTGGAATTGTATTACAATGGTGTCCTAATCAAGTATATCTTGGAATTATATTACAATGGTGTCCTAATCAAGTATATCTTGGAATTGTATTACAATAGTGTCCTAATCAAGTATATCTTGGAATTTCTTTACAATGGTGTCCTAATCAAGTATATCTTGGAATTGTATTACAATAGTGTCCTAATCAAGTATATCTTGGAATGTCATTGCAATAGAGTCCTAATCAAGTATATCTTGGAATGTCATTGCAATAGAGTCCTAACCAAGTATATCTTGGAATGTCATTGCAATAGAGTCCTAACGTTAATGACATATTTCCAGAGTTTTCAGTTATAAATAAGAAAAACACATTAATGAATTGTCGGCTGCTACCATTATTTGAACTATTTATAGCCTTTATTTTATCCAGCATGCAAAGAATACATCTATGTTAATTTGAATATATATATATTAATGAAGTTGTGATAGCGCAGTGGATGCGCGTTCGTTTCATGTGCGAAAGGTCCGGAGTTCGAGCCCTGCTGGAGCAGTTACGATTGTGCCCATTTAAATTCCACGTTGCCTCTTCTCTCTCCCTCGTGGCGATGGATTCCATCAGGAATGAGGTCTCGATAGTGATTAATATAAGGTGTAAGAACTTGTTTTGCAATCGAGCTAAAATAAATTTGTATGAAAACTAGATTAATGTATAAAACTATATTAATGTATAAATGTATAAATGTATAATTTATTGATGTGTAAATGTATGAAACTATATAAATGTATAAAACTATATAAATGCATGAAACTATATAAATGTATAAAACTATATAATTGTATAAAACTATATAATTGTATAAATGTATAAAACTATATAAATGTATAAAACTATATTGAAATTTCACACTGCTTAATTTGCACATAATCAGCCACATGTTTGTTTATTCCTTAACCAATCAGCATGTTTGGAATGGAGGAAGAATAGAAGAATACTGTGAATGATGTTATGTAATCTTGTGTTATCAGTTCCATGCCACATTGGTCTGGCAATATTTGAATACACGCCCTGATTAGAATAATGAGGAATCCTGCTTCAACCAGTACACACGACAGGCTGACTCAGTTCATCAAAACAATCTCTGATAAACCTATTATGTAATTCAGTTACAGGTTAGTGCTTCTTTTTTCTCTGGTGTGATATGACCAGCCAAACAACAACATAGGTAAGTAAAGTGGAGCCAAATCTTCCTAGGTGTTCAATTTCCACATGACTCCTAGACTGTTAGAAATTTTCTGAGAAAATAAATTTCATCCTTCATTTGTTTTTATGGAATTTAGCGGGTTTATGGTCCATTAAACACAGTTAGATCACAGTCTGGCAAAATATTACTGATAAATATATTTTATTTTATATGAAACAACCAGCTGAGTTGGGACAATGATGTCTCGCATCTGGGTGTGCTATGTATAAGTCATAGGTCCCACATCTGGGTGTGCTATGTATAAGTCATAGGTCCCACATCTGGGTGTGCTATGTATAAGTCATAGGTCCCACATCTGGGTGTGCTATGTATAAGTCATAGGTCCCACATCCGGGTGTGCTATGTATAAGTTATAGGTCCCACATCCGGGTGTGCTATGTATAAGTTATAGGTCTCCCACCAGTGTGCTATGTATAAGTTATAGGTCTCCCACCAGAGTCTGCTATGTTTGGAGTCCTGTGTCTCCCACCAGAGTATATGGCTCCGAGATCTGGTCGCCCCATACCCAAACATTGAAAGACCAAATTGAAGGTGTCCAGCGAAGAGCAGCCCGTTGGATAAAGGCTGACTTCTATCGTACCTCTAGTGTTACAAACATGCTACATTCCCTAAATCTACGCAGACTAGATCAACGGCGTATTGACAATAGGTTATCCCTTATGTATAAAATTCATAATGATATTGTTGCTATTCCCATTGAAAACTACCTAGTTCCCCTCTCCCGTCCTACTCGCCATTGCCATTCCTTAAGCTATAGGTTAATTACAGCAACTACAGACTACTACAAGTTCTCCTTCTTTCCAAGAACAATCTATCATTGGAACCACCTCCCTCCTGACATTGTCCATCTCCCTACCATAGAGCAATTCAATATGGCAGTTTGCCATATTGAACATGCCTGTCCCTAGTTGTTCTGCGTAGCTGCTTTTAAACTTTTACCACAACTTATTTTCATACCTTTTTAAATTATACTTTTAACTACTCATACTTTTAACTTCTTAGCGGTCTTTGACGCGCAACATGTCTACGTCCCCGCGAGGGGTTCGACATTAAAGGAAGATAGATAGATAGAGTCTGCTATGTTTGGAGTCCTGTGTCTCCCACCAGAGTCTGCTATGTTTGAGTCCTGGGTCTCCCACCAGAGTCTGCTACGTTTGGAGTCCTGGGTCTCCCACCAGAGTCTGCTACGTTTGGAGTCCTGGGTCTCCCACCAGAGTCTGCTATGTTTGGAGTCCTGGGTCTCCCACCAGAGTCTGCTACATTTGGAGTCCTGGGTCTCCCACCAGTCTGCTACGTTTGGAGTCCTGGGTCTCCCACCAGAGTCTGCTACGTTTGGAGTCCTGGGTCTCCCACCAGAGTCTGCTACGTTTGGAGTCCTGGGTCTCCCACCAGAGTCTGCTACGTTTGGAGTCCTGGGTCTCCCACCAGAGTCTGCTATGTTTGGAGTCCTGGGTCTCCCACCAGAGTCTGCTATGTTTGAGTCCTGGGTCTCCCACCAGAGTCTGCTATGTTTTAGGACCGAGTCTCCCACCAGAGTCCGCTCTGATGCAATTGTTGTCAAGATGAGATGCTTTTGACATCCAGTATGGCCGCATAATGGTCAAATGCTCTTCTTCACAATAATGCTCCATGGGTGAAGCCTTTTCAGGTACCTTACAATAGAGGTCATCATGGCCACTATCTAACTATAACACAAATTCTTCAGATATTGTCAGCTCATTGGTCAGATTTGGGCAATAATTGGTAGGAATGATCAATTTCAAAGTTGTTAAAATGGTAAAATATGGAGTCAGGTGAACGATTCAGGGCCATGATGGCCCTCTTGTTATATAAATAGCGTGACACTGCTGAGTTATATTATAACATAGGGATGAAACAAATAATGTGAATCCATTTTCTCAATAATATTAGGATGTATGCATTGAATCTCTACAGTGTGTGAAGAAGGCTAGTCAATCATACAATGAATGTTGCATGATTGCTAATTGGTTTACAAAAGTGAACTTCACTTCCTATATCAGTGCAATGAATTACTGGAGCATCTTTTACAATATCCCTCAGATATTAATAGTGATATTTTATGTGTTTTTAAAGTGTGCATTCACCTTTCAAATACTGACACACAAATAGTAACATAACCTCATTAACAATAACGTATACATTATATACACTTCAGGACCAGGTGTACCAGTCAGTAACGTATACATTATATACACTTCATGACCAGGTGTACCAGTCAGTAACGTATACATTATATACACTTCATGACCAGCTGTACCGGTCAGTAACGTATACATTATATACACTTCATGACCAGGTGTACCAGTCAGTAACGTATACATTATATACACTTCATGACCAGGTGTACCAGTCAGTAACGTATACATTATATACACTTCAGGACCAGCTGTACCGGTCAGTAACGTATACATTATATACACTTCATGACCAGGTGTACCAGTCAGTAACGTATACATTATATACACTTCAGGACCAGGTGTACCAGTCAGTAACATATACATTATATACACTTCATGACCAGCTGTACCGGTCAGTAACGTATACATTATATACACTTCATGACCAGGTGTACCAGTCAGTAACGTATACATTATATACACTTCATGACCAGGTGTACCAGTCAGTAACGTATACATTATATACACTTCAGGACCAGCTGTACCGGTCAGTAACGTATACATTATATACACTTCATGACCAGGTGTACCAGTCAGTAACGTATACATTATATACACTTCATGACCAGGTGTACCAGTCAGTAACGTATACATTATATACACTTCATGACCAGATGTACCGGTCAGTAACGTATACATTATATACACTTCATGACCAGGTGTACCAGTCAGTAACGTATACATTATATACACTTCATGACCAGGTGTACCGGTCAGTAACCGTTGCTTATTGAATATTAGACGACATGTTTGGGATGCTTATCCAGTCATGGTTGGATATATTACGGGACATATTACGGGACATATTACGGGATATATTACGGGACATATTACGGGATATATTACGCGACATATTACGCGACATATTACGCGACATATTACGGGACATATTACGGGACATATTACGGGACATATTACGGGATATATTACGGGACATATTATGGGACATATTATGGGACATATTACGGGATATATTATGGGACATATTACGGGATATATTACGGGACATATTACGGGATATATTACGCGACATATTACGCGACATATTACGGGACATATTACGGGACATATTACGGGATATATTATGGGACATATTATGGGACATATTACGGGATATATTATGGGACATATTACGGGATATATTACGGGACATATTACGGGATATATTACGGGACAAATAAACATATTTATTTATTCATCTTAAATTGTTGTTAATCTTTATTATTCTTTTAAAAGATATTAAGAGTAGAAAATCATATGACATGTTCAAAATTTCTTTTGAAAACAACTTAATGGTTTAAATCTCTATTCATTTCCTCTTCTATCATTCATTTCCATGTACAAAGATAATTATTTTGTCTGACAACACTTTGTTTTTTTTATTTTGATGAAAGAAGAAATATAACCAAACTTCCATTTGTAATGATTAAAAACCAATATTTGGGCACACATTTCATGATATATGAACCAATGTTATTTAATTACTAGAGGCTATATTGAAAAATTGTCTGTCCCCAGGGTTTCCATGCTACAGTCATTGAGACACTGTCTCTCCCCAGGGGTTCCATGCTACAGTCATTGAGACACTGTCTCTCCCCAGGGGTTCCATGCTACAGTCATTGAGACACTGTCTCTCCCCAGGGGTTCCATGCTACAGTCATTGAGACACTGACAATGCATAGGCTGTTGCCCTGTAGGGGAACTTCATTTGTTGGGCAATTTGATTGCGAGTCATTCTGATCAAAGAGGAGTTAATTTAATAATATATTATGTTCTGTATATGCAACATAAACATTTCCTTATATGCAACATAAACATTTCCTTATATGCAACATAAACATTTCCTTATATGCAACATAAACAATGTCCAATACTCGAAACACGACGGCAACTAAGCTCGCTATTGATCATCGCTGCGAATATTCATGAAAATCCAGCTTGATCTTGTCCGGACAACGAGTGTTCAATAAAAATCTTCAAAGGGCCATCCCCCCCGACTAAAATCAAGTGAGCAGAATTCGACGACAACAAGACTTGATGCTGATCGATGCTGGTATTTGTGAGAATCCAGTCAAAGGAGCAGGAGGTCGAAGGTTCGAATCTCATCAGGGGTCCGTTCTGATATGGCCAGTCAAAGGTTTACAAGGTCTTTTTCATCCGGATTATGTTCTTAATTAAATCTTGTTGTTGGTTCTTATCAAGAAAAGGTTTCACTGACAGATGGACAGAAAGTGCAAAATTAAAACATCTACTCGAGTTTGGGAAGATATCATTATTCCAGACATACACGATTCTGAAATCCCTCCAGCTGCCCCTAAATGATGCCCAATATTTAAATTGAATTCTAGAATTTCTAATGAGTTTTTAAACCATTCTGCAACAATCATAAGGCTCAGAGTTTTACATAAATGGTTAACTTTACAATTTAAACTTACAAATACTTCAAAACAATTTCATCATAAAATATAATTATAACTCATTTCACTATAGGACATACTTTGTGGAGCTCAATGGCTGGGCAGAAGATGAAGTTAGAAAATCAATTTAGTATGTGTCAGTTATTTGCACTTATTAATAATATCTTACAATGCTGTTTATTTGCATGACCAAGAAATTCTTAATTTGCCAGATACATAAAACAGATTGCCCGATTCCTTACTGATGCATTAAGTCTCCAGCCAATAAGAAATGTTACCCAAACCGTATTTATCAATGCATAGCACGCTATCATGTTTAATGTGTACTTGCATATTAGCACAAATCAGGGGGGGACAGGGGGCGGATGTATAGCCTTAAAATTATATGTATGTCAATTCCACAATAGAAAATGCTTAAGATCCGCTCAAAATTGCACGATGAATATCACATGAATATCACATGAATATGAGCGTCGAGTTATTCCGCCTACAATCGTATTTATTTATTTTATTATCACCACTAGCTAGCTACACATACATATTGAAATATACGAGAGCGTCGATTTAAACTTGTAATTCATAACTGGAAAGTACATAAATATTGCTCTTATTATGTTGATAAACTAAATTGTCAGCTATAAAAATATTAATTTAGAAAGTTGTTTGCTTGTGTTTTTATTGTACAATCCGGGCTATAAGTAATTATGGAAAAATAATTACAGTGAAAAAACACACAAATAACTGATTAGTTTGTCTGAACTTATTAGAATAATTCTTGGTTAGTTTGTCTGAACTTATTAGAATAATTCTTGGTTAGTTTGTCTGAACTTATTAGAATAATTCTAACGGTTGAAGAAAAAAACAACCGTATCCCAAATATTTGGCGATATATGGTGGACTGGCTCCTGGCTAAATAAGAAGGATCAAACAGAGCCTGTACACTCACATAAGTATGGCTTAACAAATTCTTTGAAGGTTTTTCACAAGATTTCAAGGCTGGGCAAAATATTATGATCATTAACTGCATGCTGGGTAAAATAAGGCTATAAATAGTTCAAATAACTGAAGCAGCTGACAATTCATTAATGTGTTTTTCTTATCTGTAACGGAAAACTCTTGGATGTCGTGGAATTACATTACGACACAATTGTAATGAATTTCATGACATATCCGACACAATGGTTAGTTAGCACACTCGTTTCTCACCTATGCAACCAGCGTTTGATCCTCGGAACGGGAAGTATATGATGGTACGGTAGTGTTCTCTAGATAGGTTTTCTCCGGGTACTCCGGTTTCCTCGCACACAAATGACCACATCACTTATACGTTTTCATCCGCACCAACGAGAGCGATTAATATAAGTCATTAAAGCTTGTTTCGCAATCATTGTAAAATAATAAAATAATTATATTTTAAAGAGTCGATGAATAACTCAACTTGGAAACAAAATATTTCCCTGAAACAATCTGTGTTAGAGATATATATGTATTATTTTGAGAATATCCAGTGTCTACCAACATGTTTTATTTTTCGATCATTTCCTTATTTGACGTATAGAACATGGCTGTTTGACATGCAGTAATGGCAGATCTATTATTTTCCTTATTTGACATATAGAGCATGGCTGTTTGACATGCAGTAATGGCAGATCTATTATTTTCCTTATTTGACATATAGAGCATGGCTGTTTGACATGCAGTAATGGCAGATCTATTATTTTCCTTATTTGACATATAGAGCATGGCTGTTTGACATGCAGTAATGGCAGATCTATTATTTTCCTTATTTGACATATAGAGCATGGCTGTTTGACATGCAGTAATGGCAGATCTATTATTTTCCTTATTTGACATATAGAGCATGGCTGTTTGACATGCAGTAATGGCAGATCTATTATTTTCCTTATTTGACATATAGAGCATGGCTGTTTGACATGCAGTAATGGCAGATCTATTATTTTCCTTATTTGACATATAGAGCATGGCTGTTTGACATGCAGTAATGGCAGAGCTATTATTTTCCTTCATTCTGACAAATGATATATGTTTGGTTATACAACATTCCAAATCACTTGTTTTCAGCCGGCTGATTCCATTGGGATTTAAATATTTGCTACAGGACATGCTAGCAATTGTTACAATGGTAAATAAGAAAACGCTCATCCGCTAAACATTATATTTATCTCACCGAGACAGTTGAGATGGTTTGTGAGTTTGGCAAGATTCTCCCAGCAATATTAAATTTAATATCCAAACAACAAGAAATATCAGAGTAAGTGATGAATGCCCCCCACCCTCACCCACCATAGTAGTTACAGCTCCTACTAGAAATATTGACTCGGACACACTGACAGTGCGAACACTATATGTCTACATTTGGGGGCATAAAATATGTACATGGTGAATATGGCTTTGAGATTATTGGTCAATGTCAACAAAGCAATCAAAACAATATGCACAGTGGTCATCTTGAATTTCGGATTAGAATTATTGAACTATTTTGATCTACTAGTTTTGCAACCTGACAAGGGCAGATAATTCATAAAATCATCATTCTTGACAGAATAATTCAAACCATAATTATGTGATCAATTGTGCCGATATTCAGAAGCCAGTGTTTACTAGATGTTTGTCATCAGTGTAGATGTTTGTCATCAGTGTTTACTAGATGTTTGTCATCAGTGTTTACTAGATGTTTGTCATGACAATATTGTAATTCTTGTATGTCCTGGACTATTATTAACAAACCAGTTGACTGTCAATCACCAAACTTCACATGCAGATCTGATTACAGCAATATGACCCATGTAGGTCAAAGGTCAGGCTACGACTGCATCATTATATGCACAAGTCAACTAGCAATCTATTATTCAAATTTGCAATTTGTAAGAAATTGAATACTAGAACTTTCTATACACATTTATTTTAGTTTGATTGCAAAACAAGTTTTTAAAACATATTAATCACTCTGATGGAATCCATCGCCATGAGGGGGAGAGAGAAGAGGCAACATGGAATATAAGTGCCTAGCCGAAGGACACAATCATAACGGCTACAGCTGGGAGTGAACTCAGGGCCTTTCACACCTGTAGCGAACGCGCTACCATGACTTTTGAACACTTGAGATATTATTTCATATGACCTAGTTTGATAAGTTTTATTATAGACTGACCTAATTAGAATATAAATGTATGGATTTGATATGTCAAGTGGGTAGTAATTCATCAAATGATACATTCTGACCATGTTTAACTATACATTAACTGTGTGAACTGTTGCTGGCGTGTCTGACCATGTTTAACTATACATTAACTGTGTGAACTGTTGCTGGCATGTCTGACCATGTTTAACTATACATTAACTGTGTGAACTGTAGCTGGTGTATCTGACCATGTTTAACTATACATTAACTGTGTGAACTGTAGCTGGTGTATCTGACCATGTTTAACTATACATTAACTGTGTGAACTGTTGCTGGTATATCTGACCATGTTTAACTATACATTAACTGTGTGAACTGTTGCTGGCATGTCTGACCATGTTTAACTATACATTAACTGTGTGAACTGTTGCTGGCATGTCTGACCATGTTTAACTATACATTAACTGTGTGAACTGTTGCTGGTGTATCTGACCATGTTTAACTATACATTAACTGTGTGAACTGTTGCTGGTGTATCTGACCATGTTTAACTATACATTAACTGTGTGAAACTATACATTAACTGTGTGAACTGTTGCTGGTGTATCTGACCATGTTTAACTATACATTAACTGTGTGAACTGTTGCTGGTGTATCTGACCATGTTTAACTATACATTAACTGTGTGAACTGTTGCTGGTATATCTGACCATGTTTAACTATACATTAACTGTGTGAACTGTTGCTGGTGTATCTGACCATGTTTAACTATACATTAACTGTGTGAACTGTTGCTGGTGTGTCTGACCATGTTTAACTATACTTTAACTGTGTGAACTGTTGCTGGTATATCTGACCATGTTTAACTATACATTAACTGTGTGAACTGTTGCTGGTGTATCTGACCATGTTTAACTATACATTAACTGTGTGAACTGTTGCTGGTGTATCTGACCATGTTTAACTATACATTAACTGTGTGAACTGTTGCTGGCGTGTCTGACCATGTTTAACTATACATTAACTGTGTGAACTGTTGCTGGTGTATCTGACCATGTTTAACTATACATTAACTGTGTGAACTGTTGCTGGTGTATCTGACCATGTTTAACTATACATTAACTGTGTGAACTGTTGCTGGCATGTCTGACCATGTTTAACTATACATTAACTGTGTGAACTGTTGCTGGTGTGTCTGACCATGTTTAACTATACTTTAACTGTGTGAACTGTTGCTGGTGTATCTGACCATGTTTAACTATACTTTAACTGTGTGAACTGTTGCTGGTGTATCTGACCATGTTTAACTATACATTAACTGTGTGAACTGTTGCTGGTGTATCTGACCATGTTTAACTATACATTAACTGTGTGAACTGTTGCTGGTATATCTGACCATGTTTAACTATACATTAACTGTGTGAACTGTTGCTGGTGTGTCTGACCATGTTTAACTATACATTAACTGTGTGAACTGTTGCTGGTGTATCTGACCATGTTTAACTATACATTAACTGTGTGAACTGTTGCTGGTGTATCTGACCATGTTTAACTATACATTAACTGTGTGAACTGTTGCTGGCATGTCTGACCATGTTTAACTATACATTAACTGTGTGAACTGTTGCTGGTGTATCTGACCATGTTTAACTATACATTAACTGTGTGAACTGTTGCTGGTGTATCTGACCATGTTTAACTATACATTAACTGTGTGAACTGTTGCTGGTGTATCTGACCATGTTTAACTATACATTAACTGTGTGAACTGTTGCTGGTATATCTGACCATGTTTAACTATACATTAACTGTGTGAACTGTTGCTGGTGTATCTGACCATGTTTAACTATACATTAACTGTGTGAACTGTTGCTGGTATATCTGACCATGTTTAACTATACATTAACTGTGTGAACTGTTGCTGGCGTGTCTGACCATGTTTAACTATACATTAACTGTGTGAACTGTTGCTGGTGTATCTGACCATGTTTAACTATACATTAACTGTGTGAACTGTTGCTGGTGTATCTGACCATGTTTAACTATACATTAACTGTGTGAACTGTTGCTGGTGTATCTGACCATGTTTAACTATACTTTAACTGTGTGAACTGTTGCTGGCATGTCTGACCATGTTTAACTATACATTAACTGTGTGAACTGTTGCTGGTGTATCTGACCATGTTTAACTATACATTAACTGTGTGAACTGTTGCTGGTGTGTCTGACCATGTTTAACTATACATTAACTGTGTGAACTGTTGCTGGTATATCTGACCATGTTTAACTATACATTAACTGTGTGAACTGTTGCTGGTGTGTCTGACCATGTTTAACTATACATTAACTGTGTGAACTGTTGCTGGTGTATCTGACCATGTTTAACTATACATTAACTGTGTGAACTGTTGCTGGTGTATCTGACCATGTTTAACTATACATTAACTGTGTGAACTGTTGCTGGTGTATCTGACCATGTTTAACTATACTTTAACTGTGTGAACTGTTGCTGGCATGTCTGACCATGTTTAACTATACATTAACTGTGTGAACTGTTGCTGGTGTATCTGACCATGTTTAACTATACATTAACTGTGTGAACTGTTGCTGGTGTGTCTGACCATGTTTAACTATACATTAACTGTGTGAACTGTTGCTGGCATGTCTGACCATGTTTAACTATACATTAACTGTGTGAACTGTTGCTGGTGTGTCTGACCATGTTTAACTATACTTTAACTGTGTGAACTGTTGCTGGTGTATCTGACCATGTTTAACTATACATTAACTGTGTGAACTGTTGCTGGTGTATCTGACCATGTTTAACTATACATTAACTGTGTGAACTGTTGCTGGCGTGTCTGACCATGTTTAACTATACATTAACTGTGTGAACTGTTGCTGGTGTATCTGACCATGTTTAACTATACATTAACTGTGTGAACTGTTGCTGGTATATCTGACCATGTTTAACTATACATTAACTGTGTGAACTGTTGCTGGCGTGTCTGACCATGTTTAACTATACATTAACTGTGTGAACTGTTGCTGGTGTATCTGACCATGTTTAACTATACATTAACTGTGTGAACTGTTGCTGGTGTATCTGACCATGTTTAACTATACATTAACTGTGTGAACTGTTGCTGGTGTATCTGACCATGTTTAACTATACTTTAACTGTGTGAACTGTTGCTGGCATGTCTGACCATGTTTAACTATACATTAACTGTGTGAACTGTTGCTGGTGTATCTGACCATGTTTAACTATACATTAACTGTGTGAACTGTTGCTGGTGTATCTGACCATGTTTAACTATACATTAACTGTGTGAACTGTTGCTGGTGTATCTGACCATGTTTAACTATACTTTAACTGTGTGAACTGTTGCTGGTGTATCTGACCATGTTTAACTATACATTAACTGTGTGAACTGTTGCTGGTGTGTCTGATCATCCAAATAACCAGATAGATTTTTGGTAATTATAGAAAAAGAAAAACTAAAACTGCTAACTTTGGAGCGAACAAAACTTGGTCAAACTTGCAATAAATGTAAATGAAACTTTATCTGAGCTTGGATAGCGAGCTTGGATAGTGAGCTTGGATAGTGACTAGCTGTTGGAAGGCAAAATCATCAAATCATATAGGTTCAGACCATGATTAACAAAGTAGCAATTGTGAGCTTGAACCAGTCTGCATTGTGAGCTTGAACCAGTCTGCATTGTGAGCTTGAACCAGTCTGCATTGTGAGCTTGAACCAGTCTGCATTGTGAGCTTGAACCAGTCTGCATTGTGAGCTTGAACCAGTCTGCATTGTGAGCTTGAACCAGTCTGCATTGTGAGCTTGAACCAGTATGCATTGTGAGCTTGTACAAATCTGCATTGTGAGCTTGAACCAGTCTGCATTGTGAGCTTGAACCAGTCTGCATTGTGAGCTTGAACCAGTCTGCATTGTGAGCTTGAACCAGTCTGCATTGTGAGCTTGAACCAGTCTGCATTGTGAGCTTGAACCAATCTGCATTGTGAGCTTGAACCAGTCTGCATTGTGAGCTTGAACCAGTCTGCATTGTGAGCTTGAACCAGTCTGCATTGTGAGCTTGAACCAGTCTGCATTGTGAGCTTGAACCAGTCTGCATTGTGAGCTTGAACCAGTCTGCATTGTGAGCTTGAACCAGTCTGCATTGTGAGCTTGAACCAGTCTGCAAGTTGTGTGTAATAATGAATTGTGCTGACAAATAGACAGCTCCTGAATGAAGTTTGAAGGAAATCCCACCGAAATAGTTTTTCCATAACCTTTGTGCACAAATGAGAGAGTTTATGAATGATATTTTATATATTAATTGTTTACATGAACATCATGCATTGAAAGATTATGTAGCAATGGTTTACATTAATATGTTTCCTCATATCACACACCACACGAGTTTGTAATTAATCTAAAAATATCTTATCACCACATGCGATCATGACTGGATGCCATTTCTCTTTCATCCCAGCTACATTTACCATCATGCAATGCAGCACCAACAGCAGTCGGCTGCCAATCATAACTGTGTATACAAGAGAGCCAAGAGACCCCCGGGTCAGTCACTTGAGACAACTAGGCCAGCCACTTAGTACTTGCCAATGATTTACTTGTTGTACATAGTTGGTGACAAAGTTTGAACAAAATTAGATCAATAATAAATTTAACCCAGATTATTAAAACAACGAAAAAATAATTGAAAAATAATTGTGCCAACATTAAGAATTGCTGTGTTTACAAAGGTTATAGATTTTTTCAATTTGACCTAGTTTCTTTTCGGAAATGGCCGATTATCATATGGCATTGAACTTTCATGTAACTTGTGCCCAAATTTGAACACAAAATGCCAATTATCAAACAACTAACTAAGCTTTCATCAAAACACATTGGTCGACTTCACAATTAGGTCAAAGTAGAAATTTGATATCGTTAAATGAGAGACCAAAGCTAGAAATGCCAAGCATTAAACAGCTTCCAATCAAGCATTAAACAGCTTCTTCCAAGCATTAAACAGCTTCCAATCAAGCATTAAGCAGCTTCTTCCAAGCATTAAACAGCTTCTTCCAAGCATTAAGCAGCTTCCAAGCAAGCATTAAACAGCTTCTTCCAAGCATTAAACAGCTTCCAATCAAGCATTAAACAGCTTCCAAGCATTAAACAGCTTCTTCCAAGCATTAAACAGCTTCTTCCAAGCATTAAGCAGCTTCCAATCAAGCATTAAACAGCGTCCACGCATTAAGCAGCTTCCAATCAAGCATTAAACAGCGTCCACGCATTAAGCAGCTTCCAATCAAGCATTAAACAGCGTCCACGCATTAAGCAGCTTCCAATCAAGCATTAAACAGCGTCCACACATTAAGCAGCTTCCAATCAAGCATTAAACAGCGTCCACGCATTAAGCAGCTTCCAATCAAGCATTATACAACTTCCAATCAAGCATTAAACAGCTTCCAAGCATTAACCAGCTTCCAATCAAGCATTATACAACTTCCAATCAAGCATTAACCCTTTCAACACCACATACCTCTAAATAGGCTTACAAAAAGTGTAGATCCAGATGAGCCGGCTCGTGACGAGCCGTCTCATCAGGATCTGCACTTTTTGCCAGTGATATGACTATTTTTAGACATAATTACCCATTTTGATAAATGAACTTGTCCAAATGTGATTTTCTGATTCATTTATTGGTTTATGAATATCATGGAGTCCATGTGAGTTACTTGGTGTTGAATGGGTTAACCAGCTTCCAATCAAGCATTATACAACTTCCAATCAAGCATTAAACAGCTTCCAAGCATTAAACAGCTTCTTCCAAGCAGTAAGCAGCTTCCAAGCATTAAACAGCTTCTTCCAAGCATTAAGCAGCTTCCAAGCATTAAACAACTTCCAAGCAAACATTAGCCAGCTTCCAATCAAGCATTAAGCAGCTTCCAAGCATTAACCAGCTTCCAATCAAGCATTAGCCAGCTTCCAATCAAGCATTAGCCAGCTTCCAATCAAGCATTAAGCACATTCCAAGCATTAACCAGCTTCCAATCAAGCATTAAGCAGCTTCCAAGCATTAACTAGCATCTTCCAAGCATAAACAGCTTTCAATCAAGCATTAAACAGCTTCCAAGCATTAACAGCTTCCAAGCATTAAACAGCTTCCAAGCATTAAATAGCATCTTCCAAGCATAAACAGCTTTCAAGCAAGCATTAAACAGCTTCCAAGCATTAACAGCTTCCAAGCATTAAACAGCTTCCAAGCATTAAACAGCACCTTCCAGGCATTAAACAGCTTCCAAGCATTAAACAACTTTGTAGCCTAAATAGAATTTAATACCATGATCAATCTTACTTTATTCCGGTTATTTTCCTTAAAAGCATTTTGTTGTTATAACTTCACGCTTACACAAAACATGGTCAAAAATTAGCATAGTTTACACTTTATTTAGTTTACAACAATTGCGAAACAAGTTCTAACAACTCTTATATTAACCCTTTCAACACCACAGGCCTTATAAATAGGCTTACAAAATGTGTAGATCCAGATGAGCCAGCTTGTGCCAGTAATATTACTATTTTTAGACAAAAATTACCCATTTTGATAAATGAACTGGTCCAAATGTAATTTTCTTATTAATTTATTGGTCTGAAAATATCATGCACAGACGGATCTGTAGTCCAGTGGTAACACGCTGGACTGGTAATCCAGGGATCACAGGTTCAATCCCCCGTCTGACCCTAATAAAATTAACAGTCTTTCAGATGGGACGTTAAACCGAGGTCTCGTGTCGGTGCTTTACACTGTGCACGTAAAAGAACCAGAGGAGATTCTGGAATGGGTCTCTGCCTCCAAAATCTAAAATGAGTAATCTCTTCAGGAGGCGTCGCTCATATGGGCAACCGGTAGCGATGATAAATAAATGTAAAACACACACTATCATGCACCAGTCCATGTCAGTTACTTGGGGTTGAATGGGTTAACACTCTCATTAAAGCGACACTATATCGGACTCTCATTAAAGCGACACTATATCGGACTCTCATTAAAGCGACACTATATCGGACTCTCATTAAAGCGACACTATATCGGACTCTCATTAAAGCGACACTATATCGGACTCTCATTAAAGCGACACTATATCGGACTCTCATTAAAGCGACACTATATCGGACTCTCATTAAAGCGACACTATATCGGACTCTCATTAAAGCGACACTATATATCGGAATATTAGTACCAGATATTCAAAGAATATAATTTCCAATGGCTATGTTTAAAATAATCCAAATATTCGCACAAAAACGGGAAAAAAGTAAATTCAAACAAATATAGCACCGTTATTGTGTATACTTGAATTGTTTTCAAAAGGCGTATGTAAACAATGATAAATGCACGTGCATGAACAGATGTTGAGTGTCTTAGATGTTTGTTCCAATTGTCGACAGAGTGCGATGCAATAAAAATGTACTCAGGGGTGGTGAACTGATTCAGGAAATATGTACTTTCACTTTCACTTTGCTATATTGCAAAAAAAAAGTTTACTGACTGAAAATAATTATTCAAATTATACTGGAAGAATGTGTAGCAGCATTGCTAGTTTTATTTAAACTTTCAAATTTTATAATATTTTTATTCCATATAATATATGTTTATTCCATCCAATATAGTCATAGCAACCATAGTGCTTGGATAAAACCACCGTACCATCTCGCATATTAATAATTCCCAAACGATAAGTTTATAAAGTGTTTAATATTTACGATAAGTTGATAAGTTTATAAAGTGTTTAATATGTACGATAAGTTGATAAGTTTATAAAGTGTTTAACAAACTTTGCCCAAGCCACTGTTTGTACTTCTTTCATTTAACTGGAGTACATTAGTTTCATCTGACTGGTGATTTCCGAGGAGAATATGTTACATGTTTTGATGTGAATCCAACTTACAGACCTAACGTGGATCCAACTTACAGACCTAACGTGGATCCAACTTACAGACCTAACGTGGATCCAACTTACAGACCTAACGTGGATCCAACTTACAGACCTAACGTGGATCCAACTTACAGACCTAACGTGGATCCAACTTACAGACCTAACGTGATCCAACTTACAGACCTAACGTGGATCCAACTTACAGACCTAACGTGGATCCAACTTACAGACCTAACGTGGATCCAACTTACAGACCTAACGTGGATCCAACTTAAAGACCTAACGTGGATCCAACTTACAGACCTAACGTGGATCCAACTTACAGACCTAACGTGGATCCAACTTACAGACCTAACGTGGATCCAACTTACAGACCTAACGTGGATCCAACTTACAGACCTAACGTGGATCCAACTTACAGACCTAACGTGGATCCAACTTACAGACCTAACGTGGATCCAACTTACAGACCTAACGTGAATCCAACTTACAGACCTAACGTGAATCCAACTTACAGACCTAACGTGGATCCAACTTACAGACCTAACCTAAACAAATAACTGGATGACTATAAGTAAGTACAATGAATGCAGTGAAGAAGTTATTGCTGGGGTGTTGCAGACCAAGATGAAGCACAATTATGTCCAGTAGTTTGTGGAAGTTATGATAGCACAGTGGTAGCGCGTTCGCTTCACGTGAAAGGCCCGATGCTCACGCCAAGCTGTAGGCGTTACGAGTGTGCCATTTGGCAAGGCACTTCAAACATCTGTCAGGGAATGCAACTCTTACTCTGAATTTATCGTGCTATCAGGTTGTGATATCAGGTTGTGCTATCAGGTTGTGCTATCAGGTTGTGCTACAGGTTGTGCTATCAGGTTGTGCTACAGGTTGTGCTATCAGGTTGTGCTACAGGTTGTGCTATCAGGTTGTGCTGCTATCAGGTTGTGCTACAGGTTGTGCTATCAGGTTGTGCTACAGGTTGTACTATCAGGTTGTGCTACAGGTTGTGCTACAGGTTGTGCTATCAGGTTGTGCTACAGGTTGTGCTATCAGGTTGTGCTACAGGTTGTGCTATCAGGTTGTGCTATCAGGTTGTGCTACAGGTTGTGCTATCAGGTTGTGCTACAGGTTGTGCTACAGGTTGTGCTACAGGTTGTGCTATCAGGTTGTGCTATCAGGTTGTGCTATCAGGTTGTGCTACAGGTTGTGCTATCAGGTTGTGCTATCAGGTTGTGCTACAGGTTGTGCTACAGGTTGTGCTACAGGTTGTGCTATCAGGTTGTGCTACAGGTTGTGCTACAGGTTGTGCTATCAGGTTGTGCTACAGGTTGTGCTATCAGGTTGTGCTATCAGGTTGTGCTACAGGTTGTGCTACAGGTTGTGCTATCAGGTTGTGCTACAGGTTGTGCTATCAGGTTGTGCTACAGGTTGTGCTATCAGGTTGTGCTATCAGATGTCCTCTGCTTTATTTTCAAGGTTTATAGCCGACCTTGAGAATTATTTCTACATGATGGGGGAGTTCGTGCAGTTTTTATTTTGTTATTATTTGCTGATGATTGGTCATCATGGTTAAAGCCAAGTGCTTAGATCCATTACCTGAATAGCAAACAGCATAGAGCCTGATCACACAGCACATTTTGTGCTGTCTCATCTGGCTCTATACTGTTTGCAAAAGTGACAAAGTCGTGATTGGGAGGTCAAAGGTTAAACTATATCGATTGATACATAAACAACAATGGCCCACAAAATGGAGGCATCACATGACATTTGGCCCACAAAATGGAGGCATCACATGACATTTGTATACATTTGGCCCACAAAATGGAGGCATCACATGACATTTGTATACATTTGGCCCACACAATGGAGGCATCATATGACATTTGTACACATTTGGCCCACATGATGGAGGCATCACATGACATTTGGCACACAAAATGGAGGCATCACATGACATTTGGCCCACAAAATGGAGGTATTACATGACATTTGGCCCACCAAAATGGAGACACCACATGACATTTGGCCCACAAAATGGAGGCATCACATGACATTTGGCCCACAAGATGGAGGCATCACATGACATTTGGCACACAAAATGGAGGCATCACATGACATTTGGCCCACAAAATGGAGGCATCACATGACATTTGGCCCACAAAATGGAGGCATCACATGACATTTGGCCCACAAAATGGAGGCATCACATGACATTTGGCCCACAAAATGGAGACACCACATGACATTTGGCCCACAAAATGGAGACACCTCATGACATTTGGCCCACAAAATGGAGGGATCACATGACATTTGACACACAAAATGGAGGCATCACATGACATTTGTACACATTTGGCCCACAAAATGGAGGTATTACATGACATTTGGCCCACAAAATGGAGACACCACATGACATTTGGCCCACAAAATGGAGGCATCACATGACATTTGGCCCACAAGATGGAGGCATCACATGACATTTGGTCACATGAGTGCAATCTATGTATAAGCATGTTCCATTACAGATATTTAGAATATCCGGATATTTAATGTTCATACCTCTACAGTAAAAAAACATGTTTAGCTCCAATAATGACAATTCCTGGGGACCAATAATGACAATTCCTGGGGACCAATAATGACAATTCCTGGGAACCAATAATGACAATTCCTGGGAACCAATAATGACAATTCCTGGGGACCATTGTTATCATCCTAGTGTCTGTGGTGTCAAGTATGGACACATCATTTACTATCCAGCTACTGGTGAGTTACTTTAGGTTATAAAACTTTCCTCAGGTTCAAGTGGTTCGATTGGTTTATTATGAGATTTGCACTCCAGCTCAACCAATCTAGAAGGTGGAGACCCAGTTTGACAGTAGAGATTTGTAACCTTCAGGCCAGACCTCTGGGAACTTGGGTATTCATTTTATTATTAAGTTTTATGTGAAAATTCTACTGTATGTAAGCATACTGTTTTATAACATGATTAATTGTTTGTTTTCAGGGAGACAGACAGAGTGTGGCAGAAGATGAACAAGTTTCTCAAGATCCAATCCAAAATAGCTTGGTTTTTACCTGAAAACTTCTAACATACAAATAAATACAAAATGTTCAAACAGTTCCAAATAATTTGTCAGATTTAGACATTAAGAAAAAGAAAGGATGTGTTCCGACAAGTATATAACTCAACCACCGGAGGACGACTCGTATTACTACCCGACTGAACAAGATGGCGCTAATGCCTCAACAATCCAATTTCCTAATGGAACAATTTCCATAAATGGCAAGTTATACTACACATATGAGGACGACAGTAACTACATATACCCAGAGTACCTGTCGCACTGCAATTACGACTGGGAGAAACACATTGACGAAATTCCAGGCTACGAGCTGTGCATTCGCATTCTTCTACCAATCATATGTACCATTGGCATTGTGGGAATAACCCTGACCGTGATCGTTCTAAGTCGCAAGACGATGTCCACATCCACTAACAGTTATTTAATTTCATTAGCGATGTCGGATTTGATATTCTTACTCATGATGGCGACTAGATGTATCGAGACAAAACTATCACTAGAAGCGCGTTACGCTTACTTAGTCGTTATGAACTACGTTAACATTTTCCTAGTAGCGTTTCTACTCGCATCCGTTTGGTTAACTGTGATGCTTGCCATAGAAAGATACATTGCAATCTGTCATCCGCTCCGAGCGATGGGTATTTGCACGGTAACGAGAGCAAGAATAATCATCGTGCTCATCTTCGTTTGCTCGCTTCTCTTCAGAATGCCGGAACTTTTTAAATACAAATATAAGCCATTTTATAATCCATGCCTTGATAAGGAAGTTCCAGGTTACGAGCTGACTGCTCTAGCGACAAATGAAACATTTCGACATATTTATCCTTGGATCGACTGCTTCGTTTTAGCGGTGCTACCATTTTCACTGTTACTCTTTCTTAACATCTGCCTGATACGAGAGATTCACCGTTCAACGAACTATCTAAGATATCATCTTGCGAGTGATTCAAACGTTCAGACGATCATTACGAGCGAGGAAATCAAGATAACATTGATGCTAATTAGCGTTGTGGTGGTATTCTTCATTTGTGAGGCACCGTACGTCGTACTGGCCGTGATGAAGCGTCTGCAGCCGGACAAAATCTTCCGGCATTTTCATTTGATGACATATGTTACAATTTTGTTACTTGTACTCAGATCCTCGTTCAATTTCATTTTGTATTGTTGGTTTAGTGAGAAATTCTGGAACACTTTCAAGAAGACATTCTGCATGCCACAGTGTTTTCTAACGCATACTCCGAATTGGTTACGTGCACGAGTATGGAATAACAGCGATCGCGGACACAGCAACAACAACCGTAAGATTTCTTATTTCAACACAAAGGAAACAACGTGTTAGAGGGCAGGCTTTGATCAAATATTAATACAAATAACTAAATGGCCATCATTTTTTCTCAATTTCAAAGAAATCCACAATACTTTTTACTGTCAAATGCCTTAAATTGTCATTAATGGGCATTCGATATTCACTATAATACAATACACTGTATATCCGAACCCTTTCATAGCCTTGGTGACTATATTTCCCTACCATGTTCATGTCCATAAATTGTTACACAACCAGCATAGCCACTGACTGCTAATGAACGGCTTGTTCAATTAGTACTATTGATCTACAGGGGCTATTTTATATCTCTCTCTTTCCCTCATAGAAGCACCTCTTGACGCCATTAGCAATATGACATACATTGACAATGCCAAAGCAATGTTCATAATAAAGGCCAGAATCTCATGTAGTCCCAGTAATATCTATGGAGGTGGGATAGATGTGGCGACTACTTAGCTAAATGTCTGTCGTTTCTATGAGGATATAATAGTATATTAACCTATATCTCTTATGAAGGAAAGGGTTAACCCATCAATACCAAGTAACAGATATGGACTGACTGGTACACCAATAAATTAATAGGAAAATTACATTTGGACAAGTTCATTTATCAAAATGGGTAATTTTGTCTAAAAATAGTAATATTACTGGCAAAAGGTGCAGATCCTGATGAGACGACTCGTCACAAGCCAGCAATTTTATTTGATCAACAGATTGCCCTCTTGTGTAACTTCATTATGTATTTAAATATCTAGTCATAGCCACTTATTATATCACAAGCCACACAAATTCCATTGCACAATTTATTTATATGATAAGATAAATTATATTTTGAGCCAGCAAGATAAAAACACTACAACATAAGCTCTGAACAAGCTTGACTATGCACCTGAATGTTAAATATAGACTTGCTGAAGTTAAATATAGACTTGCTGAAGTTAAATATAGACTTGCTGAAGTTAAATATAGACTTGCTGAAGTTAAATATATACTTGGTGAAGTTAAATATATACTTGGTGAAGTTAAATATAGACTTGGTGAATGTTAAATATAGACTTGGTAAAGTTAAATATATACTTGGTGAAGTTAAATATATACTTGGTGAAGTTAAATATAGACTTGGTGAAGTTAAATATATACTTGGTGAAGTTAAATATAGACTTGGTGAATGTTAAATATATACTTGGTGAATGTTAAATATAGACTTGGTGAAGTTAAATATATACTTGGTGAAGTTAAATATATACTTGGTGAATGTTAAATATAGACTTGGTGAAGTTAAATATATACTTGGTGAAGTTAAATATAGACTTGGTGAATGTTAAATATATACTTGGTAAAGTTAAATATATACTTGGTGAAGTTAAATATAGACTTGCTGAATGTTAAATATAGACTTGGTGAAGTTAAATATAGACTTGCTGAAGTTAAATATAGACTTGCTGAATGTTAAATATAGACTTGGTGAAGTTAAATATAGACTTGGTGAAGTTAAATATATACTTGGTGAAATTAAATATAGACTTGCTGAATGTTAAATATAGACTTGGTGAAGTTAAATATAGACTTGCTGAAGTTAAATATAGACTTGCTGAATGTTAAATATAGACTTGGTGAAGTTAAATATAGACTTGCTGAAGTTAAATACAGACTTGCTGAATGTTAAATATAGACTTGGTGAAGTTAAATATAGACTTGCTGAAGTTAAATATAGACTTGCTGAATGTTAAATATAGACTTGGTGAAGTTAAATATAGACTTGCTGAATGTTAAATACAGACTTGCTGAATGTTAAATATAGACATGCTGAAGTTAAATATAGATTTGCTGAATGTTAAATACAGACTTTCTGAATGTTAAATATAGACTTGCTGAATGTTAAATATAGACAAAATCCCAGTAAATCCCTACCTGGGACTGTGGATGGTCAGTAAATCCCTACCTGGGACTGTGGAGGGTCAGCAAATATCTCATGTAGGGTCAGTAGAAAAAATGGTGGATTTCTAAATCTCTCAAATCAGAATTGTTTTCTGAACTTACTTTAGTCAAATAAATCGGCGACACAATGTGCAGCTAGAATGAAGTGAGGCGTCAAAATGTGCAGCTAGAATGAAGTGAGGCGTCAAAATGTGCAGCTAGAATGAAGTGAGGTGTCAAAATGTGCAGTTAGAATGAAGTGAGGCGTCAAAATGTGCAGCTAGAATGAAGTGAGGCGTCAACATGTGCAGTTAGAATGAAGTGAGGTGTCAAAATGTGCAGCTAGAATGAAGTGAGGCATCAAAATGTGCAGTTACAATGAAGTGAGGTGTCAAAATGTGCAGTTAGAATGAAGTGAGGCGTCAAAATGTGCAGCTAGAATGAAGTGAGGCGTCAAAATGTGCAGTTAGAATGAAGTGAGGTGTCAAAATGTGCAGTTAGAATGAAGTGAGGTGTCAAAATGTGCAGTTAGAATGAAGTGAGGCGTCAAAATGTGCAGCTAGAATGAAGTGAGGCGTCAACATGTGCAGTTAGAATGAAGTGAGGTGTCAAAATGTGCAGCTAGAATGAAGTGAGGCATCAAAATGTGCAGTTACAATGAAGTGAGGTGTCAAAATGTGCAGTTAGAATGAAGTGAGGCGTCAAAATGTGCAGTTAGAATGAAGTGATAGCCTGCTAGTTCCCCCGTTAGTAACACGGCATCAAAATGTGCAGTTAGAATGAAGTGAGGTGTCAAAATGTGCAGTTAGAATGAAGTGAGGTGTCAAAATGTGCAGATAGAATGAAGTGAGGTGTCAAAATGTGCAGCTAGAATGAAGTGAGGCGTCAAAATGTGCAGCTAGAATGAAGTGAGGTGTCAAAATGTGCAGCTAGAATGAAGTGAGGTGTCAAAATATGCAGCTAGAATGAAGTGATAGCCTGCTAGTACCCCGTTAATAACACGGCATCAAAATGTGCAGTTTTTTAAACTGTTTGTCCGCAATGGTACTTGCGTGGCTAAGAGAACAATAGATTTACTGTCTATTGGTGGGTGGTTAGGCGTTATGTGGCTAAGAGAACAATAGATTTACTGTCTAGTGGTGGGTGGTTAGGTGTTATGTGGCTAAGAGAACAATATATGTACTGTCTAGTGGTGGGTGGTTAGGTGTTATGTGGCTAAGAGAACAATAGATTTACTGTCTAGTGGTGGGTGGTTAGGTGTTATGTGGCTAAGAGAACAATATATGTACTGTCTAGTGGTGGGTGGTTAGGTGGTATGTGACTATGAAATTTTTTATGTGGCTACGAATCAGGGCTTCTAACATTTCAAAACCAAATTGGTCCAGGCCGATAACGAACCCCCCCCCATGTCATTCTAATAGTAGTCCCCCCTCCCCCTGCCCATAAATTCATGTTTTTTTATATCATTTTTAAAACAAGGCTTTTATTGTAAAGTTTATCGATATTTAAACATTGAAATGCCGGTCATTCATTAAAATCGAAAATTGCCACATACAACGGTCAGGGGTATTACGGCATAAGAGTATGGGTTGACCGCGTACGTGTATATAAGTCAGAGCTGCATGGGCGTATCTATGCAATCGGCAGCCTACGGCATCAACTCAAGTAAGTGCACACAGGGGTAGCGAAATCAATTTTCTAGCAACAAAACACGGAAATTCTATTTTTAAACAAGCACTTGTTGTCATTTAACCCTTTCAACACCACAGACCTCTCAATAGGCTTACAAAAAGTGTAGATCCAGATGAGCCGGCTCATGATGAGCCGTCTCATCAGGATCTGCACGTTTTGCCAGTAATATTACTATTTTTAAACAAAAATTACCACTTTTGATAAATGAACTGGTCCAAATGTAATTTTCTTATTCATTTATTGGTCTGAAAATATCATGCACCAGTCCATGTGAGTTACTTGGTGTTGAATGGGTTAAGAAGCTCATTAGCGGTTACTTCCCTTACACTTCAACTTGTTACTGCCGAACAATCAGTTACAAAGCTATAGTTAGACAGCAGAAAGATTGGAGGGAGTACGAGTCCAGACTGCCAGCAACATTTGGGAGTTGACTGTATATATATGTCTGTACACTGATTGTTCTGGGGGGAAACTTAATACTTATCCTAGCACACTTGAAACAAATCAATCGTCTATTCATTATCAATCATTCATTACAAACTTTTCGGCTTTCTGTTTGTAATATTAAGTATTATTTAATTGCAAATATAATCCTCACACATTTCTTTAAGCATGCAAACATTTTTTAAAACAATTTTATTTCATATATAATCAACTGTCAATCATTCGGTCCACTTCAAAGAAATTCAAAACATCAAACGAATACCATCAGAATACCATCAGAATACATCAGAATACCCAGAATACCATCAGAATACCCAGAATACCATCAGAATACCCAGAATACCCAGAATACCCAGAATACCATCAGAATACCATCAGAATACCCATCATAATACCATCAGAATACATCAGAATACCATCACACTAATTTCATGTAATTGACATGACATACATTCAAAGCCTTGTGGATAAATTGGGCAAATTCATTGCCCAGGTGGCAATTAGCCAGTGTGATGTGTTTATTGTAACCGGACACGGGTGTGTAAGGATTATCCAGTGTGATGTGTTTATTGTAACCCGACACGGGTGTGTAAGGATTATCCAGTGTGATGTGTTTATTGTAACCGGACACGGGTGTGTAAGGATTATCCAGTGTGATGTGTTTATTGTAACCGGACACGGGTGTGTAAGGATTATCCAGTGTGATGTGTTTATTGTAACCCGACACGGGTGTGTAAGGATTAGCCAGTGTGATGTGTTTATTGTAACCCGACACGGGTGTGTAAGGATTATCCAGTGTGATGTGTTTATTGTAACCCGACACGGGTGTGTAAGGATTATCCAGTGTGATGTGTTTATTGTAACCAGACACAGGTGTGTAAGGATTAGCCAGTGTGATGTGTTTATTGTAACCAGACACAGGTGTGTAAGGATTAGCCAGTGTGATGTGTTTATTGTAACCAGACACAGGTGTGTAAGGATTAGCCAGTGTGATGTGTTTATTGTAACCAGACACGGGTGTGTAAGGATTATCCAGTGTGATGTGTTTATTGTAACCAGACACAGGTGTGTAAGGATTAGCCAGTGTGATGTGTTTATTGTAACCAGACACGGGTGTGTAAGGATTATCCAGTGTGATGTGTTTATTGTAACCAGACACAGGTGTGTAAGGATTAGCCAGTGTGATGTGTTTATTGTAACCCGACACAGGTGTGTAAGGATTAGCCAGTGTGATGTGTTTATTGTAACCAGACACAGGTGTGTAAGGATTAGCCAGTGTGATGTGTTTATTGTAACCAGACACAGGTGTGTAAGGATTAGCCAGTGTGATGTGTTTATTGTAACCAGACACAAGTGTGTAAGGATTAGCCAGTGTGATGTGTTTATTGTAACCAGACACAGGTGTGTAAGGATTAGCCAGTGTGATGTGTTTATTGTAACCAGACACAGGTGTGTAAGGATTAGCCAGTGTGATGTGTTTATTGTAACCAGACACAGGTGTGTAAGGATTAGCCAGTGTGATGTGTTTATTGTAACCAGACACAGGTGTGTAAGGATTAGCCAGTGTGATGTGTTTATTGTAACCAGACACAGGTGTGTAAGGATTAGCCAGTGTGATGTGTTTATTGTAACCAGACACGGGTGTGTAAGGATTAGCCAGTGTGATGTGTTTATTGTAACCAGACACAGGTGTGTAAGGATTATCCAGTGTGATGTGTTTATTGTAACCCGACACAGGTGTGTAAGGATTATCCAGTGTGATGTGTTTATTGTAACCCGACACAGGTGTGTAAGGATTAGCCAGTGTGATGTGTTTATTGTAACCCGACACGGGTGTGTAAGGATTAGCCAGTGTGATGTGTTTATTGTAACCCGACACAGGTGTGTAAGGATTATCCAGTGTGATGTGTTTATTGTAACCAGACACAGGTGTGTAAGGATTATCCAGTGTGATGTGTTTATTGTAACCAGACACAGGTGTGTAAGGATTAGCCAGTGTGATGTGTTTATTGTAACCAGACACAGGTGTGTAAGGATTAGCCAGTGTGATGTGTTTATTGTAACCAGACACAGGTGTGTAAGGATTAGCCAGTGTGATGTGTTTATTGTAACCAGACACAGGTGTGTAAGGATTATCCAGTGTGATGTGTTTATTGTAACCAGACACAGGTGTGTAAGGATTAGCCAGTGTGATGTGTTTATTGTAACCAGACACAGGTGTGTAAGGATTAGCCAGTGTGATGTGTTTATTGTAACCAGACACAGGTGTGTAAGGATTAGCCAGTGTGATGTGTTTATTGTAACCCGACACAGGTGTGTAAGGATTATCCAGTGTGATGTGTTTATTGTAACCCGACACAGGTGTGTAAGGATTATCCAGTGTGATGTGTTTATTGTAACCAGACACAGGTGTGTAAGGATTATCCAGTGTGATGTGTTTATTGTAACCCGACACAGGTGTGTAAGGATTAGCCAGTGTGATGTGTTTATTGTAACCAGACACAGGTGTGTAAGGATTATCCAGTGTGATGTGTTTATTGTAACCAGACACAGGTGTGTAAGGATTAGCCAGTGTGATGTGTTTATTGTAACCAGACACAGGTGTGTAAGGATTAGCCAGTGTGATGTGTTTATTGTAACCAGACACAGGTGTGTAAGGATTAGCCAGTGTGATGTGTTTATTGTAACCAGACACAGGTGTGTAAGGATTAGCCAGTGTGATGTGTTTATTGTAACCAGACACAGGTGTGTAAGGATTAGCCAGTGTGATGTGTTTATTGTAACCAGACACAGGTGTGTAAGGATTAGCCAGTGTGATGTGTTTATTGTAACCAGACACAGGTGTGTAAGGATTATCCAGTGTGATGTGTTTATTGTAACCAGACACAGGTGTGTAAGGATTAGCCAGTGTGATGTGTTTATTGTAACCAGACACAGGTGTGTAAGGATTAGCCAGTGTGATGTGTTTATTGTAACCAGACACAGGTGTGTAAGGATTATCCAGTGTGATGTGTTTATTGTAACCCGACACAGGTGTGTAAGGATTAGCCAGTGTGATGTGTTTATTGTAACCAGACACAGGTGTGTAAGGATTATCCAGTGTGATGTGTTTATTGTAACCAGACACAGGTGTGTAAGGATTAGCCAGTGTGATGTGTTTATTGTAACCAGACACAGGTGTGTAAGGATTATCCAGTGTGATGTGTTTATTGTAACCAGACACAGGTGTGTAAGGATTAGCCAGTGTGATGTGTTTATTGTAACCAGACACAGGTGTGTAAGGATTAGCCAGTGTGATGTGTTTATTGTAACCAGACACAGGTGTGTAAGGATTATCCAGGATTATAGTTACCTAATTAGGTTTGTTAAAAAAATGTATTTGACCGATTTATTGCCTTTTACAAACAATTTTCTGGACCGATTTTTTAATTACATTTTGGTTGCTATAATTGCCAGATTAAAATTCGGTCCTGGACCGGAAGATCAGCGATTTTATAGTCCCTGCTACAAGCATCTGTTTATGTGGTATAATATCCGTCTATGTGGTATAATATCCATGTATGTGGTATAATATCCATTTATGTGGTATAATATCCGTTTATGTGGTATAATATCCGTTTATGTGGTATAATATCCGTTAATGTGGTATAATATCCGTCTATGTGGTATAATATCCATCTATGTGGTATAATATCCATGTATGTGGTATAATATCCGTTTATGTGATATAATATCTGTTTATGTGGTATAATATCCGTCTAAGTCGTATAATATCCGTTTATGTGGTATAATATCTGTTTATGTGGTATAATATCTGTCTATGTGGTATAATATCCATCTATGTGGTATAATATCCATCTATGTGGTATAATATCCATCTATGTGGTATAATATCCATCTATGTGGTATAATATCCGTGTATGTGGTATAATATCTGTTTACGTGGTATAATATCCATGTATGTGGTATAATATCCGTTTATGTGGTATAATATCCATGTATGTGGTATAATATCCGTTTATGTGGTATAATATCCATTTATGTGGTATAATATCCGTCTATGTGGTATAATATCCATCTATGTGGTATAATATCCGTCTATGTGGTATAATATCCATATATGTGGTATAATATCCGTCTATGTGGTATAATATCCATCTATGTGGTATAATATCCGTCTATGTGGTATAATATCCATTAATGTGGTATAATATCCATCTATGTGGTATAATATCCATCTATGTGGTATAATATCCGTTTATGTGGTATAATATCCATATACGTGGTATAATATCCATCTATGTGGTATAATATCCGTTTATGTGGTATAATATCCATATATGTGGTATAATATCCATATATGTGGTATAATATCCATATATGTGGTATAATATCCGTTTATGTGGTATAATATCAATATATGTGGTATAATATCCATATATGTGGTATAATATCCGTTTATGTGGTATAATATCTGTCTATGTGGTATAATATCCATGTATGTGGTATAATATCCATATATGTGGTATAATATCCATATATGTGGTATAATATCCATCTATGTGGTATAATATCCATATATGTGGTATAATATCCATATATGTGGTATAATATCCGTTTATGTGGTATAATATCCATATATGTGGTATAATAGCTATTTATGTGGTATAATATCCATATAGGTGGTATAATATCCATCTATGTGGTATAATATCCATATATGTGGTATAATATCCATCTATGTGGTATAATATCCATATATGTGGTATAATATCCGTTTATGTGGTATAATATCCATATATGTGGTATAATATCCATCTATGTGGTATAATATCCATATATGTGGTATAATATCCGTGTATGTGGTATAATATCCATATATGTGGTATAATATCCATCTATGTGGTATAATATCCATATATGTGGTATAATATCCATCTATGTGGTATAATATCCATATATGTGGTATAATATCTGTTTATGTGGTATAATATCCATATATGTGGTATAATATCCATATATGTGGTATAATATCCATCTATGTGATATAATATCCGTCTATGTGGTATAATATCCGTCTATGTGGTATAATATCCGTTTATGTGGTATAATATCCATCTATGTGGTATAATATCTGTTTATGTGGTATAATATCCATCTATGTGGTATAATATCCGTCTTTGTGGTATAATATCCATATATGTGGTATAATATCCATCTTTGTGGTATAATATCCATCTATGTGGTATAATATCCATATATGTGGTATAATATCCGTTTATGTGGTATAATATCCATATATGTGGTATAATATCCATATATGTGGTATAATATCCGTTTATGTGGTATAATATCCATATATGTGGTATAATATCCATCTATGTGGTATAATATCCATATATGTGGTATAATATCCGTGTATGTGGTATAATATCCATATATGTGGTATAATATCCATCTATGTGGTATAATATCCATATATGTGGTATAATATCCATCTATGTGGTATAATATCCATATATGTGGTATAATATCTGTTTATGTGGTATAATATCCATATATGTGGTATAATATCTATATATGTGGTATAATATCCATCTATGTGATATAATATCCGTCTATGTGGTATAATATCCGTCTATGTGGTATAATATCCGTTTATGTGGTATAATATCCATCTATGTGGTATAATATCTGTCTATGGTATAATATCCATCTATGTGGTATAATATCCGTCTATGTGGTATAATATCCATCTATGTGGTATAATATCCGTTTATGTGGTATAATATCCATCTATGTGGTATAATATCCATCTATGTGGTATAATATCTGTTTATGTGGTATAATATCCATCTATGTGGTATAATATCCGTTTATGTGGTATAATATCCATGTATGTGGTATAATATCCGTTTATGTGGTATAATATCCATATATGTGGTATAATATCCATATATGTGGTATAATATCTGTTTATGTGGTATAATATCCATCTATGTGGTATAATATCCATCTATGTGGTATAATATCCATCTATGTGGTATAATATCCATCTATGTGGTATAATATCCGTGTATGTGGTATAATATCTGTTTACGTGGTATAATATCCATGTATGTGGTATAATATCCGTTTATGTGGTATAATATCCATGTATGTGGTATAATATCCATGTATGTGGTATAATATCCATCTATGTGGTATAATATCCATGTATGTGGTATAATATCCATCTATGTGGTATAATATCCATTTATGTGGTATAATATCCATTTATGTGGTATAATATCCGTTTATGTGGTATAATATCCATTTATGTGGTATAATATCCATCTATGTGATATAATATCCATATATGTGGTATAATATCTGTTTATGTGGTATAATATCCATCTATGTGGTATAATATCCGTCTATGTGGTATAATATCTGTTTATGTGGTATAATATCCATGTATGTGGTATAATATCCATTTATGTGGTATAATATCCATATATGTGGTATAATATCCATCTATGTGGTATAATATCCATCTATGTGGTATAATATCCGTCTATGTGGTATAATATCCATTTATGTGGTATAATATCCATCTATGTGGTATAATATCCATCTATGTGGTATAATATCCATCTATGCGGTATAATATCCGTTTATGTGTTATAATATCCATATACGTGGTATAATATCCATCTATGTGGTATAATATCCGTTTATGTGGTATAATATCCATATATGTGGTATAATATCCATATATGTGGTATAATATCCATATATGTGGTATAATATCCGTTTATGTGGTATAATATCAATATATGTGGTATAATATCCATATATGTGGTATAATATCCGTTTATGTGGTATAATATCTGTCTATGTGGTATAATATCCGTTTATGTGGTATAATATCCATTTATGTGGTATAATATCCATCTATGTGGTATAATATCCGTCTATGTGATATAATATCCGTCTATGTGGTATAATATCCGTCTATGTGGTATAATATCCGTTTATGTGGTATAATATCCATCTATGTGGTATAATATCTGTTTATGTGGTATAATATCCATCTATGTGGTATAATATCCGTCTTTGTGGTATAATATCTGTTTATGTGGTATAATATCCGTCTATGTGGTATAATATCTGTCTATGGTATAATATCCATCTATGTGGTATAATATCCATCTATGTGGTATAATATCCATCTATGTGGTATAATATCCGTTTATGTGGTATAATATCCATCTATGTGGTATAATATCCATCTATGTGGTATAATATCCGTTTATGTGGTATAATATCCATCTATGTGGTATAATATCCACCTATGTGGTATAATATCCGTTTATGTGGTATAATATCCATGTATGTGGTATAATATCCGTTTATGTGGTATAATATCCATATATGTGGTATAATATCCATATATGTGGTATAATATCTGTTTATGTGGTATAATATCCATCTATGTGGTATAATATCTGTTTATGTGGTATAATATCCGTCTATGTGGTATAATATCCGTTTATGTGGTATAATATCTGTTTATGTGGTATAATATCCGTCTATGTGGTATAATATCTGTCTATGGTATAATATCCATCTATGTGGTATAATATCCGTCTATGTAGTATAATATCCATCTATGTGGTATAATATCCGTTTATGTGGTATAATATCCATCTATGTGGTATAATATCCATCTATGTGGTATAATATCTGTTTATGTGGTATAATATCCATCTATGTGGTATAATATCCGTTTATGTGGTATAATATCCATGTATGTGGTATAATATCCGTTTATGTGGTATAATATCCATATATGTGGTATAATATCCGTTTATGTGGTATAATATCTGTTTATGTGGTATAATATCCGTTTATGTGGTATAATATCTGTTTATGTGGTATAATATCTGTTTATGTGGTATAATATATGTTTATGTAGTATAATATCTGTCTATGTGGTATAATATCCGTCTATGTGGTATAATATCTGTTTATGTGGTATAATATCCATCTATGTGGTATAATATCCATCTATGTGGTATAATATCCATCTATGTGGTATAATATCCATTTATGTGGTATAATATCCGTTTATGTGGTATAATATCCATCTATGTGGTATAATATCCATCTATGTGGTATAATATCCATATATGTGGTATAATATCCATCTATGTGGTATAATATCCATCTATGTGGTATAATATCCATCTATGTGGTATAATATCCATCTATGTGGTATAATATCCGTCTATGTGGTCTAATATCTGTTTATGTGGTATAATATCCATATATGTGGTATAATATCCGTCTATGTGGTATAATATCCGTTTATGTGGTATAATATCCGTCTATGTGGTATAATATCCGTTTATGTGGTATAATATCCATTTATGTGGTATAATATCCATATATGTGGTATAATATCCGTCTATGTGGTATAATATCCATCTATGTGGTATAATATCCGTCTATGTGGTATAATATCCGTTTATGTGGTATAATATCCATTTATGTGGTATAATATCCATCTATGTGGTATAATATCCATCTATGTGGTATAATATCCATATACGTGGTATAATATCCATCTATGTGGTATAATATCCGTTTATGTGGTATAATATCCATATATGTGGTATAATATCCATATATGTGGTATAATATCCGTTTATGTGGTATAATATCCGTTTATGTGGTATAATATCCGTTTATGTGGTATAATATCCATATATGTGGTATAATATCCATCTATGTGGTATAATATCCATATATGTGGTATAATATCCATATATGTGGTATAATATCCGTTTATGTGGTATAATATCTGTCTATGTGGTATAATATCCGTTTATGTGGTATAATATCCATGTATGTGCTATAATATCCATATATGTGGTATAATATCCATCTATGTGGTATAATATCCATATATGTGGTATAATATCCATCTATGTGGTATAATATCCATCTATGTGGTATAATATCCATCTATGTAGTATAATATCCATATATGTGGTATAATATCCATATATGTGGTATAATATCCATATATGTGGTATAATATCCGTTTATATGGTATAATATCCATATATGTGGTATAATATCTGTTTATGTGGTATAATATCCATATAGGTGGTATAATATCCATCTATGTGGTATAATATCCATATATGTGGTATAATATCCATCTATGTGGTATAATATCCATATATGTGGTATAATATCCATCTATGTGGTATAATATCCATATATGTGGTATAATATCTGTTTATGTGGTATAATATCCATATATGTGGTATAATATCTGTTTATGTGGTATAATATCCATATATGTGGTATAATATCTGTTTATGTGGTATAATATCCATATATGTGGTATAATATCCATCTATGTGGTATAATATCCATATATGTGGTATAATATCCATCTATGTGGTTTAATATCCATCTATGTGGTATAATATCCATCTATGTGGTATAATATCCGTTTATGTGGTATAATATCCATATATGCGGTATAATATCCATCTATGTGGTATAATATCCATATATGTGGTATAATATCCGTGTATGTGGTATAATATCCGTTTATGTGGTATAATATCCATATATGTGGTATAATATCCATCTATGTGGTATAATATCCATATATGTGGTATAATATCCATTTATGTGGTATAATATCCATATATGTGGTATAATATCTGTTTATGTGGTATAATATCCATATATGTGGTATAATATCCATTTATGTGGTATAATATCCATATATGTGGTATAATATCCATCTATGTGGTATAATATCCATATATGTGGTATAATATCCATCTATGTGGTATAATATCCATATATGTGGTATAATATCCATTTATGTGGTATAATATCCATATATGTGGTATAATATCTGTTTATGTGGTATAATATCCATCTATGTGGTATAATATCCATTTATGTGGTATAATATCCATATATGTGGTATAATATCCATCTATGTGGTATAATATCCATATATGTGGTATAATATCTTTTTATGTGGTATAATATCCATATATGTGGTATAATATCCATATATGTGGTATAATATCCGTCTATGTGATATAATATCCGTCTATGTGGTATAATATCCGTCTATGTGGTATAATATCCGTTTATGTGGTATAATATCTGTTTATGTGGTATAATATCCATCTATGTGGTATAATATCCGTCTTTGTGGTATAATATCCGTCTATGTGGTATAATATCCGTTTATGTGGTATAATATATGTTTATGTGGTATAATATCCGTCTATGTGGTATAATATCTGTCTATGGTATAATATCCATCTATGTGGTATAATATCCGTCTATGTGGTATAATATCCATCTATGTGGTATAATATCCGTTTATGTGGTATAATATCCATCTATGTGGTATAATATCCATCTATGTGGTATAATATCTGTTTATGTGGTATAATATCCATCTATGTGGTATAATATCCATCTATGTGGTATAATATCCATGTATGTGGTATAATATCCGTTTATGTGGTATAATATCCATCTATGTGGTATAATATCCGTTTATGTGGTATAATATCCATCTATGTGGTATAATATCCATCTATGTGGTATAATATCCGTCTATGTGGTATAATATCCGTATATGTGGTATAATATCCATCTATGTGGTATAATATCTGTTTATGTGGTATAATATCCATGTATGTGGTATAATATCTGTTTATGTGGTATAATATCCATGTATGTGGTATAATATCCGTTTATGTGGTATAATATCCGTTTATGTGGTATAATATCCGTGTATGTGGTATAATATCCATTTATGTGGTATAATATCCATTAATATGGTATAATATCCGTCTATGTGGTATAATATCCATCTATGTGGTATAATATCCATATATGTGGTATAATATCCATATATGTGGTATAATATCTGTTTATGTGGTATAATATCCATCTATGTGGTATAATATCCATCTATGTGGTATAATATCTGTTTATGTGGTATAATATCCATCTATGTGGTATAATATCTGTTTATGTGGTATAATATCCGTCTATGTGGTATAATATCCATCTATGTGGTATAATATCCATCTATGTGGTATAATATCCGTCTATGTGGTATAATATCCATATATGTGGTATAATATCCGTCTATGTGGTATAATATCTGTTTATGTGGTATAATATCCATGTATGTGGTATAATATCTGTTTATGTGGTATAATATCCATGTATGTGGTATAATATCCGTTTATGTGGTATAATATCCGTTTATGTGGTATAATATCCGTGTATGTGGTATAATATCCATTTATGTGGTATAATATCCATTAATATGGTATAATATCCGTCTATGTGGTATAATATCCATCTATGTGGTATAATATCCATATATGTGGTATAATATCCATATATGTGGTATAATATCTGTTTATGTGGTATAATATCCATCTATGTGGTATAATATCTGTCTATGTGGTATAATATCTGTTTATGTGGTATAATATCCATCTATGTGGTATAATATCTGTTTATGTGGTATAATATCCGTCTATGTGGTATAATATCCATCTATGTGGTATAATATCCATCTATGTGGTATAATATCCGTCTATGTGGTATAATATCCATATATGTGGTATAATATCCATATATGTGGTATAATATCCATCTATGTGGTATAATATCCATCTATGTGGTATAATATCCGTCTATGTGGTATAATATCCATCTATGTGGTATAATATCCGTCTATGTGGTATAATATCCGTCTATGTGGTATAATATCCGTCTATGTGGTATAATATCCATATATGTGGTATAATATCCGTCTATGTGGTATAATATCCATCTATGTGGTATAATATCCGTGTATGTGGTATAATATCCATTTATGTGGTATAATATCCATTAATGTGGTATAATATCCGTCTATGTGGTATAATATCCATATATGTGGTATAATATCCATGTATCATTGAAGGTCCTCATTCCGTGACTGTCCTAATTCCGGTGATATTTGTTTAAATCTCGTAACGCGCGATATTTGCTGACGTCATACAAGCGCTCCGATGTAAATATTTACTAAAGCTGTAGCTATCTGTCAAAAGTCAAACAAGAGTAAAATGAGACAAAACCAGGTAAACATTTGTTGAAACATGTTACGCATATAAAATAATACATTTTCTACTATTACCAAATAAATGTTCATTTAAATACCCTTTTTTGGCCCCAAAAACATTGTTCAGAAATGTTACCATCCAGCTGCTCTGAAACCAGGCTTTGATTGACAGATCTAATTCAGAAGTGGACTTTTTCTATAAGGCCAAGCCTAATTTATTTATTTTGTTTTCAGTCCTACCCCTTATAAACAATTTTAGTTTTTTTAGGCTAATCCTAGGCAGATGAGGAGCAAGAACAGACACTAAAGAGATTTCCAAGTGTGTATCTCTAATATTTGCAAAGTGGAGATTGTGTGAGTTAATAGGGGCAAACTCTGTAACCACTGGGTGCAGTTGACATATTGCACCACAGTCAGGGTATTTAGAAGAGGAGACACATTCATGTGTCCTTGCTGTGACACTAGAGAGGAGTAGAATAAAACAGTTACATAAAACAACAGTTAATAATTTAGTGTTTTAACAGTTATTAGTGTTAACAAAGTTAAAAATTGATTTTGGAATTATATCTTATATTTGAACTGTTTGGGAAAACACCACATAATTAATTAAGAGTGCCTAATTCACTGTTACCCAAGAGTTACCGGAATTGGGTCACATGTAAAATTACGGACACATTTACAGTAGTTCAGAACAAATCGTGATTACTCTTTGGAAACACATGCATTTATGTTGAAATTTGATGCAACATGTTGGAAAAGGATTTGTTGACTAAGATATGTATACGTCTTTGTATATTTTACAAACTATTATGCAAATTTTAATGAGTATTTCGTATCCTACCGGAATGAGGACCCTCGAGGCTATGTGGTATAATATCTGTTTATGTGGTATAATATCCGTCTATGTGCGCCAGTATAATATCCATGTATGTGGTATAATATCCATATATGTGGTATAATATCCGTATATGAGGTATAATATCCATATATGTGGTATAATATCCATATATGTGGTATAATATCCATGTATGTGGTATAATATCCGTTTATGTGGTATAATATCCGTATATGTGGTATAATATCCATCTATGTGGTATAATATCCGTCTATGTGGTATAATATCCATATATGTGGTATAATATTCATGTATGTGGTATAATATCCATCTATGTGGTATAATATCCGTTTATGTGGTATAATATCCGTATATGTGGTATAATATCCGTTTATGTGGTATAATATCTGTTTATGTGGTATAATATCCGTCTATGTGGTATAATATCCGTTTACGTGGTATAATATCCGTTTATGTGGTATAATATCCATATATGTGGTATAATATCCATCTATGTGGTATAATATCCGTCTATGTGGTATAATATCTGTTTATGTGGTATAATATCCGTTTATGTGGTATAATATCCATATATGTGGTATAATATCCATCTATGTGGTATAATATCCGTCTATGTGGTATAATATCTGTTTATGTGGTATAATATCCGTTTATGTGGTATAATATCTGTTTATGTGGTATAATATCCATATATGTGGTATAATATCCATCTATGTGGTATAATATCCATCTATGTGGTATAATATCCGTCTATGTGGTATAATATCCATATATGTGGTATAATATCCATCTATGTGGTATAATATCCGTTTATGTGGTATAATATCCGTAAATGTGGTATAATATCCGTCTATGTGGTATAATATCCATATATGTGGTATAATATTCATGTATGTGGTATAATATCCATCTATGTGGTATAATATTCATGTATATGGTATAATATTCATGTATGTGGTATAATATCCATATATGTGGTATAATATTCATGTATGTGGTATAATATCCATCTATGTGGTATAATATTCATGTATGTGGTATAATATCCATCTATGTGGTATAATATCCGTCTATGTGGTATAATATCCGTCTATGTGGTATAATATCTGTTTATGTGGTATAATATCCGTTTATGTGGTATAATATCCATATATGTGGTATAATATCCATCTATGTGGTATAATATCCGTTTATGTGG
>CM026398.1:60684698-60712049 GCA_014843695.1 Archivesica marissinica | reverse complement strand
AATGCATTATCATCTACCACAGACTTGTACAAGGTACCATCCCCATCCACAGATGTAACAATGCAATACATTATCATCTACCACAGACATGTACAAGGTCCCATCCCCTTCCACAGATGTAAGCAATGCAATACATTATCATCTACTGCAGACATTTACAAGGTCCCATCCCCTTCCACAGATGTATGCAATACATTATCATCTACCACAGACTTGTACAAGGTCCCATCCCCTTCCACAGATGTATGCAATGCAATACATTATCATCTACTGCAGACATGTACAAGGTCCCATCCCCTTCCACAGATGTATGCAATACATTATCATCTACCACAGACTTGTACAAGGTCCCATCCCCTTCCACAGATGTAAGCAATGCAATACATTATCATCTACTCGCAGACATGTACAAGGTCCCATCCCCTTCCACAGATGTATGCAATGCAATACATTATCATCTACTGCAGACATGTACAAGGTCCCATCCCCTTCCACAGATGTATGCAATACATTATCATCTACCACAGACTTGTACATGGTCCCATCCCCTTCCACAGATGTATGCAATACATTATCATCTACTACAGACATGTACAAGGTACCATCCCCTTCCACAGATGTATGCAATGCAGTATCATCTACCACAGACTTGTACAAGGTCCCATCCCCTTCCACAGATGTAAGCAATGCAATACATTATCATCTACTGCAGACATGTACAAGGTCCCATCCCCTTCCACAGATGTAAGCAATGCAATACATTATCATCTACTGCAGACATGTACAAGGTCCCATCCCCTTCCACAGATGTATGCAATACATTATCATCTACCACAGACTTGTACATGGTCCCATCCCCTTCCACAGATGTATGCAATCATTATCATCTACACAGACTTGTACAAGGTCCCATCCAAAGCAATGCAATACATTATCATCTACTGCAGACATGTACAAGGTCCCATCCCTTCCACAGATGTATGCAATACATTATCATCTACTGCAGACATGTACAAGGTCCCATCCCCTTCCACAGATGTATGCAATGCAATACATTATCATCTACTGCAGACATGTACAAGGTCCCATCCCCTTCCACAGATGTATGCAATGCAATACATTATCATCTACTGCAGACATGTACAAGGTCCCATCCCCTTTCACAGATGTATGCAATGCAATACATTATCATCTACTGCAGACATGTACAAGGTCCCATCCCCTTCCACAGATGTAAGCAATGCAATACATTATCATCTACTGCAGACATGTACAAGGTCCCATCCCCTTCCACAGATGTAAGCAATACATTATCATCTACTGCAGAAATGTACAAGGTCCCATCCCCTTTCACAGATGTATGCAATGCAATACATTATCATCTACTGCAGACATGTACAAGGTCCCACCCCCTTTCACAGATGTATGCAATGCAATACATTATCATCTACTGCAGACTTGTACAAGGTCCCATCCCCTTTCACAGATGTATGCAATGCATTATCATCTACTGCAGACTTGTACAAGGTCCCATCCCCTTCCACAGATGTAAGCAATGCAATACATTATCATCTACTGCAGACATGTACAAGGTCCCTTCCACAGATGTATGCAATACATTATCATCTACCACAGACTTGTACATGGTCCCATCCCCTTCCACAGATGTAAGCAATGCAATACATTATCATCTACTGCAGACTTGTACAAGGTCCCATCCCCTTCCACAGATGTATGCAATGCAATACATTATCATCTACTGCAGACATGTACAAGGTCCCATCCCCTTCCACAGATGTAAGCAATGCAATACATTATCATCTACTGCAGACATGTACAAGGTCCCATCCCCTTCCACAGATGTATGCAATACATTATCATCTACCACAGACTTGTACAAGGTCCCATCCCCTTCCACAGATGTATGCAATGCATTATCATCTACCACATACTTGTACAAGGTCCCATCCCCTTCCACAGATGTAAGCAATGCAATGCATTATCATCTACTGCAGACTTGTACAAGGTCCCATCCCCTTCCACAGATGTATGCAATGCATTATCATCTACCACAGACTTGTACAAGGTCCCATCCCCTTCCACAGATGTAAGCAATGCAATACATTATCATCTACTGCAGACATGTACAAGGTCCCATCCCCTTCCACAGATGTATGCAATACATTATCATCTACCACAGACATGTACAAGGTCCCATCCCCTTCCACAGATGTATGCAATGCAATACATTATCATCTACTGCAGACATGTACAAGGTCCCATCCCCTTCCACAGATGTATGCAATACATTATCATCTACCACAGACATGTACAAGGTCCCATCCCCTTTCACATATGTATGCAATACATGATCATCTACCACAGACATGTACAAGGTCCCATCCCCTTCCACAGATGTATGCAATGCAATACATTATCATCTACTGCAGACATGTACACGGTCCCATCCCCTTCCACAGATGTATGCAATACATTATCATCTACCACATACTTGTACATGGTCCCATCCCCTTCCACAGATGTAAGCCATGCAATACATTATCATCTACTGCAGACATGTACAAGGTCCCATCCCCTTTCACAGATGTATGCAATACAATACATTATCATCTACTGCAGACTTGTACAAGGTCCCATCCCCTTCCACAGATGTATGCAATGCATTATCATCTACCACATACTTGTACACGGTCCCATCCCCTTCCACAAATATAAGCAATGCAATACATTATCATCTACTGCAGACATGTACAAGGTCCCATCCCCTTCCACAGATGTATGCAATGCATTATCATCTACTGCAGACTTGTACAAGTTCCCATCCCCTTCCACAGATGTAAGCAATGCATTACATTATCATCTACTGCAGACATGTACAAGGTCCCATCCCCTTACACAGATGTATGCAATACATTATCATCTACCACAGACTTGTACATGGTCCCATCCCCTTCCACAGATGTATGCAATGCATTATCATCTACCACAGACTTGTACAAGGTACCATCCCCTTCCACAGATGTATGCAATGCAGTATCATCTACCACAGACTTGTACAAGGTCCCATCCCCTTCCACAGATGTAAGCAATGCAATACATTATCATCTACTGCAGACATGTACAAGGTCCCATCCCCTTCCACAGATGTAAGCAATGCATTACATTATCATCTACTGCAGACATGTACAAGGTCCCATCCCCTTCCACAGATGTATGCAATACATTATCATCTACCACAGACTTGTACATGGTCCCATCCCCTTCCACAGATGTATGCAATGCATTATCATCTACGACAGACTTGTACAAGGTACCATCCCCTTCCACAGATGTATGCAATGCAGTATCATCTACCACAGACTTGTACAAGGTCCCATCCCCTTCCACAGATGTAAGCAATGCAATACATTATCATCTACTGCAGACATGTACAAGGTCCCATCCCCTTCCACAGATGTATGCAATACATTATCATCTACCACAGACATGTACAAGGTCCCATCCCCTTCCACAGATGTATGCAATGCAATACATTATCATCTACTGCAGACATGTACAAGGTCCCATCCCCTTCCACAGATGTATGCAATACATTATCATCTACCACAGACATGTACAAGGTCCCATCCCCTTTCACATATGTATGCAATACATGATCATCTACCACAGACATGTACAAGGTCCCATCCCCTTCCACAGATGTATGCAATGCAATACATTATCATCTACTGCAGACATGTACACGGTCCCATCCCCTTCCACAGATGTATGCAATACATTATCATCTACCACATACTTGTACATGGTCCCATCCCCTTCCACAGATGTAAGCCATGCAATACATTATCATCTACTGCAGACATGTACAAGGTCCCATCCCCTTTCACAGATGTATGCAATACAATACATTATCATCTACTGCAGACTTGTACAAGGTCCCATCCCCTTCCACAGATGTAAGCAATGCAATACATTATCATCTACTGCAGACATGTACAAGGTCCCATCCCCTTCCACAGATGTAAGCAATGCATTACATTATCATCTACTGCAGACATGTACAAGGTCCCATCCCCTTCCACAGATGTATGCAATACATTATCATCTACCACATACTTGTACATGGTCCCATCCCCTTCCACAGATGTAAGCCATGCAATACATTATCATCTACTGCAGACATGTACAAGGTCCCATCCCCTTTCACAGATGTATGCAATACAATACATTATCATCTACTGCAGACTTGTACAAGGTCCCATCCCCTTCCACAGATGTAAGCAATGCAATACATTATCATCTACTGCAGACATGTACAAGGTCCCATCCCCTTCCACAGATGTAAGCAATGCATTACATTATCATCTACTGCAGACTTGTACATGGTCCCATCCCCTTCCACAGATGTATGCAATGCATTATCATCTACGACAGACTTGTACAAGGTACCATCCCCTTCCACAGATGTATGCAATGCAGTATCATCTACCACAGACTTGTACAAGGTCCCATCCCCTTCCACAGATGTAAGCAATGCAATACATTATCATCTACTGCAGACATGTACAAGGTCCCATCCCCTTCCACAGATGTATGCAATACATTATCATCTACCACAGACATGTACAAGGTCCCATCCCCTTCCACAGATGTATGCAATGCAATACATTATCATCTACTGCAGACATGTACAAGGTCCCATCCCCTTCCACAGATGTATGCAATCAATACATTATCATCTACCACAGACATGTACAAGGTCCCATCCCCTTTCACAGATGTATGCAATGCAATACATTATCATCTACTGCAGACATGTACAAGGTCCCATCCCCTTCCACAGATGTAAGCAATGCAATACATTATCATCTACTGCAGACATGTACAAGGTCCCATCCCCTTCCACAGATGTAGCAATGCAATACATTATCATCTACTGCAGACTTGTACAAGGTCCCATCCCCTTCCACAGATGTAAGCAATGCAATACATTATCATCTACTGCAGACATGTACAAGGTCCCATCCCCTTCCACAGATGTATGCAATGCAATACATTATCATCTACTGCAGACATGTACAAGGTCCCATCCCCTTCACAGATGTATGCAATGCAATACATTATCATCTACTGCAGACATGTACAAGGTCCCATCCCCTTTCACAGATGTATGCAATGCAATACATTATCATCTACTGCAGACATGTACAAGGTCCCATCCCCTTTCACAGATGTATGCAATGCAATACATTATCATCTACTGCAGACATGTACAAGGTCCCATCCCCTTCACAGATGTATGCAATACATTATCATCTACCAGACATGTACAAGGTCCCATCCCCTTCCACAGATGTATGCAATCATTATCATCTACCACAACTTGTACAAGGTCCCATCCCTCCACAATGTATGCAATACATTATCATCTACCACAGACATTTACAAGGTCCCATCCCCTTCCACATATGTATGCAATACATTATCATCTACCACAGACTTGTACATGGTCCCATCCCCTTCCACAGATGTAAGCAATGCAATACATTATCATCTACTGCAGACATGTAGAAGGTCCCATCCCCTCTCACAGATGTATGCAATACAATACATTATCATCTACTACAGACGTGTACAAGGTCCCCTCCCCTTACACAGATGTATGCAATGCAATACATTATCATCTACTGCAGACATGTACAAGGTCACATCCCCTTTCACAGATGTAGGCAATGCAATACATTATCATCTACTGCAGAATTGTACAAGGTCCCATCCCCTTTCACAGATGTATGCAATACATTATCATCAACCACAGACTTGTACAAGGTCCTATCCCCTTTCACAGATGTATGCAATGCATTATTATCTACCACAGACATGTACAAGGTCCCATCCACAGATGTATGCAATGCATTGTCATCTACCAAATACTTGTACAATGTCCCATCCCCTTCCACAGATGTATGCAATGCATTATCATCTACCACATACTTGTACAAGGTCCCATCCCCTTCCACAGATGTAAGCAATGCAATACATTATCATTTACTGCAGACATGTACAAGGTCCCATCCCCTTTCACAGATGTATGCAATGCAATACATTATCATCTACTGCAGACATGTACAAGGTCCCATCCCCTTCCACAGATGTATGCAATGCAATACATTATCATCTACTGCAGACATGTACAAGGTCCCATCCCCTTCCACAGATGTATGCAATGCAATACATTATCATCTACTGCAGACATGTACAAGGTCCCATCCCCTTCCACAGATGTATGCAATGCAATACATTATCATCTACTGCAGACATGTACAAGGTCCCATCCCCTTCCACAGATGTATGCAATGCAATACATTATCATCTACTGCAGACATGTACAAGGTCCCATCCCCTTCCACAGATGTATGCAATGCAATACATTATCATCTACTGCAGACATGTACAAGGTCCCATCCCCTTCCACAGATGTATGCAATGCAATACATTATCATCTACTGCAGACATGTACAAGGTCCCATCCCCTTCCACAGATGTATGCAATGCAATACATTATCATCTACTGCAGACATGTACAAGGTCCCATCCCCTTCCACAGATGTATGCAATGCAATACATTATCTACTGCAGACATGTACAAGGTCCCATCCCCTTCCACAGATGTAAGCAATGCAATACATTATCATCTACTGCAGACATGTACAAGGTCCCATCCCCTTCCACAGATGTAAGCAATGCAATACATTATCATCTACTGCAGACTTGTACAAGGTCCCATCCCCTTCCACAGATGTATGCAATACATTATCATCTACTGCAGACTTGTACAAGGTCCCATCCCCTTCCACAGATGTATGCAATGCATAATCATCTACCACAGACTTGTACAAGGTCCCATCCCCTTCCACAGATGTATGCAATGCATTATCATCTACCACAGACTTGTACAAGGTCCCATCCCCTTCCACAGATGTATGCAATGCATTATCATCTACCACAGACTTGTACAAGGTCCCATCCCCTTCCACAGATGTATGCAATCAATACATTATCATCTACTGCAGACTTGTACAAGGTCCCATCCCCTTCCACAGATGTAAGCAATGCAATACATTATCATCTACTGCAGACATGTACAAGGTCCCATCCCCTTCCACAGATGTATGCAATACATTATCATCTACCACAGACTTGTACATGTCCCATCCCCTTCCACAGATGTAAGCAATGCAATACATTATCATCTACTGCAGACTTGTACAAGGTCCCATCCCCTTCCACAGATGTATGCAATGCAATACATTATCATCTACTGCAGACATGTACAAGGTCCCATCCCCTTCCACAGATGTAAGCAATGCAATACATTATCATCTACTGCAGACATGTACAAGGTCCCATCCCCTTTCACAGATGTATGCAATGCAATACATTATCATCTACTGCAGACATGTACAAGGTCCCATCCCCTTTCACAGATGTATGCAATGCAATACATTATCATCTACTGCAGACTTGTACAAGATCCCATCCCCTTTCACAGATGTATGCAATGCAATACATTATCATCTACTGCAGACATGTACAAGGTCCCATCCCCTTTCACAGATGTATACAATGCAATACATTATCATCTACTGCAGACTTGTACAAGGTCCCATCCCCTCTCACAGATGTAAGCAATGCAATACATTATCATCTACTGCAGACATGTACATGGTCCCATCCCCGTTCACAGATGTATGCAATGCAATACATTATCATCTACTGCAGACTTGTACAAGGTCCCATCCCCTTTCACAGATGTATGCAATACAATACATTATCATCTACTGCAGACATGTACACGGTCCCATCCCCTTTCACATATGTATGCAATGCAATACATTATCATCTACTGCAGACATGTACAAGGTCCCATCCCCTTTCACAGATGTATGCAATGCAATACTTTATCATCTACTACAGACTTGTACAAGGTCCCATCCCCTTTCACAGATGTATGCAATGCAATACATTATCATCTACTGCAGACATGTACAAGCTCCCATCCCCTTTCACAGATGTTTGCAATGCAATACATTATCATCTACTGCAGACTTGTACAAGGTCCCATCCCCTTTCACATATGTATGCAACACATTATCATCTACCACAGACTTGTACAAGGTCCCATCCCCTTTCACAGATGTATGCAATGCATTATCATCTACCACATACATGTACAAGGTCCCTTCCACAGATGTATGCAATACATTATCATCTACTGCAGACTTGTAAAAGGTCCCATCCCCTTTCACAGATGTATGCACTACATTATCATCTACCACAGACTTGTACAAGGTCCCATCCCCTTTCACAGATGTATGCAATGCATTATCATCTACCACAGACATGTACAAGGTCCCATCCACTTCCACAGATGTATGCAATTCATTATCGTCTACCACAGACTTGTACAAGGTCCCATCCCCTTCCACAGATGTATGCAATGCAATACATTATCATCTACTGCAGACATGCACAAGGTCCCATCCCCTTCCACAGATGTATGCAATGCAATACATTATCATCTACTGCAGACATGCACAAGGTCCCATCCCCTTCCACAGATGTATGCAATACAATACATTATCATCTACTGCAGACTTGTACAAGGTCCCATCCCCTCACATATGTAAGCAATGCAATACATTATCATCTACTGCAGACATGTACATGGTCCCATCCCCTTCCACAGATGTATGCAATACAATACATTATCATGTACTGCAGACTTGTGCAAGGTTCCATCCCCTTCCACAGATGTAAGCAATACATTATCATCTACTGCAGACATGTACAAGGTCCCTTCCACAGATGTATGCAATACAATACATTATCATCTACTGCAGACTTGTACAAGGTCCCATCCCCTCTCACAGATGTAAGCAATGCAATACATTATCATCTACTGCAGACATGTACAAGGTCCCATCCCCTTCCACAGATGTATGCAATACAATACATTATCATCTACTGCAGACTTGTACAAGGTCCCATCCCCTCACAGATGTAAGCAATGCAATACATTATCATCTACTGCAGACATGTACAAGGTCCCATCCCCTTCCACAGATGTAGCAATGCAATACATTATCATCTACTGCAGACATGTACAAGGTCCCATCCCCTTCACAGATGTATGCAATGCAATACATTATCATCTACTGCAGACTTGTACAAGGTCCCATCCCCTTTCACAGATGTATGCAATGCAATACATTATCATCTACTGCAGACATGTACAAGGTCCCATCCCCTTTCACAGATGTATGCAATGCAATACATTATCATCTACTGCAGACTTGTACAAGGTCCCATCCCCTTTCACAGATGTATGCAATACATTATCATCTACCACAGACTTGTACAAGGTCCCATCCCCTTTCACAGATGTATGCAATGCATTATCATCTACCACAGACATGTACAAGGTCCCATCCCCTTTCACAGATGTATGCAATGCATTATCATCTACCACAGACTTGTACAATGTCCCATCCCCTTCCACAGATGTAAGCAATGCAATACATTATCATCTACCACAGACATGTACAAGGTCCCATCCCCTTCCACACATGTATGCAATGCATTATCATCTACCACATACTAGTACAATGTCCCATCCCCTTCCACAGATGTATGCAATGCATTATCATCTACAACATACTTGTACACGGTCCCATCCCCTTCCACAAATATAAGCAATGCAATACATTATCATCTACTGCAGACATGTACAAGGTCCCATCCCCTTCCACAGATGTATGCAATGCATTATCATCTACTGCAGACTTGTACAAGTTCCCATCCCCTTCCACAGATGTAAGCAATGCATTACATTATCATCTACTGCAGACATGTACAAGGTCCCATCCCCTTCCACAGATGTATGCAATACATTATCATCTACCACAGACTTGTACATGGTCCCATCCCCTTCCACAGATGTATGCAATGCATTATCATCTACCACAGACTTGTACAAGGTACCATCCCCTTCCACAGATGTATGCAATACAGTATCATCTACCACAGACTTGTACAAGGTCCCATCCCCTTCCACAGATGTAAGCAATGCAATACATTATCATCTACTGCAGACATGTACAAGGTCCCATCCCCTTCCACAGATGTAAGCAATGCATTACATTATCATCTACTGCAGACATGTACAAGGTCCCATCCCCTTCCACAGATGTATGCAATACATTATCATCTACCACAGACTTGTACATGGTCCCATCCCCTTCCACAGATGTATGCAATGCATTATCATCTACGACAGACTTGTACAAGGTACCATCCCCTTCCACAGATGTATGCAATGCAGTATCATCTACCACAGACTTGTACAAGGTCCCATCCCCTTCCACAGATGTAATCAATGCAATACATTATCATCTACTGCAGACATGTACAAGGTCCCATCCCCTTCCACAGATGTATGCAATACATTATCATCTACCACAGACATGTACAAGGTCCCATCCCCTTCCACAGATGTATGCAATGCAATACATTATCATCTACTGCAGACTTGTACAAGGTCCCATCCCCTCACAGATGTAAGCAATGCAATACATTATCATCTACTGCAGACATGTACAAGGTCCCATCCCCTTCCACAGATGTATGCAATACAATACATTATCATCTACTGCAGACTTGTACAAGGTCCCATCCCCTCTCACAGATGTAAGCAATGCAATACATTATCATCTACGCAGACATGTACAAGGTCCCATCCCCTTCCCAGATGTATGCAATGCAATATTATCATCTACTGCAGACTTGTACAAGGTCCCATCCCCTTCCACAGATGTATGCAATGCAATACATTATCATCTACTGCAGACATGTACAAGGTCCCATCCCCTTCCACAGATGTATGCAATGCAATACATTATCATCTACTGCAGACTTGTACAAGGTCCCATCCCCTTTCACAGATGTATGCAATGCAATACATTATCATCTACTGCAGACATGTACAAGGTCCCATCCCCTTTCACAGATGTATGCAATGCAATACATTATCATCTACTGCAGACTTGTACAAGGTCCCATCCCCTTTCACAGATGTAAGCAATGCAATACATTATCATCTACTGCAGACTTGTACAAGGTCCCATCCCCTTTCACAGATGTATGCAATGCAATACATTATCATCTACTGCAGACATGTACAAGGTCCCATCCCCTTTCACAGATGTATGCAATGCAATACATTATCATCTACTGCAGACTTGTACAAGGTCCCATCCCCTCTCACAGATGTAAGCAATGCAATACATTATCATCTACTGCAGACATGTACATGGTCCCATCCCCTTCCACAGATGTATGCAATGCAATACATTATCATCTACTGCAGACTTGTACAAGGTCCCATCCCCTTTCACAGATGTATGCAATACAATACATTATCATCTACTGCAGACATGTACAAGGTCCCATCCCCTTTCACAGATGTATGCAATGCAATACATTATCATCTACTGCAGACTTGTACAAGGTCCCATCCCCTTTCACAGATGTATGCAATACATTATCATCTACCACAGACTTGTACAAGGTCCCATCCCCTTCCACAGATGTATGCAATGCATTATCATCTACCACAGACATGTACAAGGTCCCATCCCCTTCCACAGATGTATGCAATGCATTATCATCTACCACAGACTTGTACAAGGTCCCATCCCCTTCCACAGATGTATGCAATGCATTATCATCTACCACATACTTGTACAAGGTCCCATCCCCTTCCACAGATGTAAGCAATGCAATACATTATCATCTACTGCAGACATGTACAAGGTCCCATCCCCTTCCACAGATGTATGCAATACATTATCATCTACCGCAGACTTGTACAAGGTCCCATCCCCTTCCACAGATGTATGCAATGCATTATCATCTACTGCAGACTTGTACAAGGTCCCATCCCCTTCCACAGATGTAAGCAATGCAATACATTATCATCTACTGCAGACATGTACAAGGTCCCATCCCCTTCCACAGATGTATGCAATACATTATCATCTACCACAGACTTGTACATGGTCCCATCCCCTTCCACAGATGTATGCAATGCATTATCATCTACCACATACTTGTACAAGGTCCCATCCCCTTCCACAGATGTATGCAATGCATTATCATCTACCACAGACTTGTACAAGGTCCCATCCCCTTCCACAGATGTAAGCAATGCAATACATTATCATCTACTGCAGACATGTACAAGGTCCCATCCCCTTCCACAGATGTATGCAATACATGATCATCTACCACATACTTGTACATGGTCCCATCCCCTTCCACATATGTAAGCAATGCAAAACATTATCATCTACTGCAGACTTGTACAAGGTCCCATCCCCTTCCACAGATGTAAGCAATGCAATACATTATCATCTACTGCAGACATGTACAAGGTCCCATCCCCTCACAGATGTAAGCAATGCAATACATTATCATCTACTGCAGACATGTACAAGGTCCCATCCCCTTCCACAGATGTATGCAATACAATACATTATCATGTACTGCAGACTTGTGCAAGGTCCCATCCCCTTCCACAGATGTAAGCAATACATTATCATCTACTGCAGACATGTACAAGGTCCCTTCCACAGATGTATGCAATACAATACATTATCATCTACTGCAGACTTGTACAAGGTCCCATCCCCTCTCACAGATGTAAGCAATGCAATACATTATCATCTACTGCAGACATGTACAAGGTCCCATCCCCTTCCACAGATGTATGCAATACAATACATTATCATCTACTGCAGACTTGTACAAGGTCCCATCCCCTCTCACAGATGTAAGCAATGCAATACATTATCATCTACTGCAGACATGTACAAGGTCCCATCCCCTTCCACAGATGTAAGCAATGCAATACATTATCATCTACTGCAGACATGTACAAGGTCCCATCCCCTTTCACAGATGTATGCAATGCAATACATTATCATCTACTGCAGACTTGTACAAGGTCCCATCCCCTTTCACAGATGTATGCAATGCAATACATTATCATCTACTGCAGACATGTACAAGGTCCCATCCCCTTTCACAGATGTATGCAATGCAATACATTATCATCTACTGCAGACTTGTACAAGGTCCCATCCCCTTTCACAGATGTATGCAATAAATTATCATCTACCACAGACTTGTACAAGGTCCCATCCCCTTTCACAGATGTATGCAATGCATTATCATCTACCACAGACATGTACAAGGTCCCATCCCCTTTCACAGATGTAAGCAATGCATACATTATCATCTACTGCAGACATGTACAGGTCCCATCCCCTTCCACAGATGTATGCAATACATTATCATCTACCACAGACTTGTACATGGTCCCATCCCCTTCCACAGATGTATGCAATGCATATCATCTACCACAGACTTGTACAAGGTCCCATCCCCTTCCACAGATGTAAGCAATGCAATACATTATCATCTACTGCAGACATGTACAAGGTCCCATCCCCTTCCACAGATGTAAGCAATGCAATACATTATCATCTACTGCAGACATGTACAAGGTCCCATCCCCTTCCACAGATGTATGCAATACATTATCATCTACCACAGACTTGTACATGGTCCCATCCCCTTCCACAGATGTATGCAATGCATTATCATCTACGACAGACTTGTACAAGGTACCATCCCCTTCCACAGATGTATGCAATGCAGTATCATCTACCACAGACTTGTACAAGGTCCCATCCCCTTCCACAGATGTAAGCAATGCAATACATTATCATCTACTGCAGACATGTACAAGGTCCCATCCCCTTCCACAGATGTATGCAATACATTATCATCTACCACAGACATGTACAAGGTCCCATCCCCTTCCACAGATGTATGCAATACAATACATTATCATCTACTGCAGACTTGTACAAGGTCCCATCCCCTCTCACAGATGTAAGCAATGCAATACATTATCATCTACTGCAGACATGTACAAGGTCCCATCCCCTTCCACAGATGTATGCAATGCAATACTTATCATCTACTGCAGACTTGTACAAGGTCCCATCCCCTTTCACAGATGTATGCAATGCAATACATTATCATCTACTGCAGACATGTACAAGGTCCCATCCCCTTCCACAGATGTATGCAATGCAATACATTATCATCTACTGCAGACATGTACAAGGTCCCATCCCCTTCCACAGATGTATGCAATGCAATACATTATCATCTACTGCAGACTTGTACAAGGTCCCATCCCCTTCCACAGATGTAAGCAATGCAATACATTATCATCTACTGCAGACATGTACAAGGTCCCATCCCCTTCCACAGATGTATGCAATGCATTACATTATCATCTACTGCAGACTTGTACAAGGTCCCATCCCCTTTCACAGATGTATGCAATACAATACATTATCATCTACTGCAGACATGTACAAGGTCCCATCCCCTTTCACAGATGTATGCAATGCAATACATTATCATCTACTGCAGACTTGTACAAGGTCCCATCCCCTTTCACAGATGTATGCAATACATTATCATCTACCACAGACTTGTACAAGGTCCCATCCCCTTTCACAGATGTATGCAATGCATTATCATCTACCACAGACATGTACAAGGTCCCATCCCCTTCCACAGATGTATGCAATGCATAATCATCTACCACAGACTTGTACAAGGTCCCATCCCCTTCCACAGATGTATGCAATGCATTATCATCTACCACAGACTTGTACAAGGTCCCATCCCCTTCCACAGATGTATGCAATGCATTATCATCTACCACATACTTGTACAAGGTCCCATCCCCTTCCACAGATGTATGCAATGCATTATCATCTACCACATACTTGTACAAGGTCCCATCCCCTTCCACAAATGTAAGCAATGCAATACATTATCATCTACTGCAGACATGTACAAGGTCCCATCCCCTCTCACAGATGTAAGCAATGCAATACATTATCATCTACTGCAGACATGTACAAGGTCCCATCCCCTTCCACAGATGTATGCAATACAATACATTGTCATCTAATTCAGACTTGTACAAGGTCCCATCCCCTCACAGATGTAAGCAATGCAATACATTATCATCTACTGCAGACTTGTACAAGGTCACATCCCCTTCCACATATGTAAGCAATGCAATACATTATCAGCTACTGCAGACATGTACAAGGTCCCATCCCCTTCCACAGATGTATGCAATGCATTACCATCTACTGCAGACTTGTACAAGGTCCCACCCCCTTCCACAGATGTAAGCAATGCAATACATTATCATCTACTGCAGACTTGTACAAGGTCCCATTCCCTCTCACAGATGTAAGCAATGCAATACATTATCATCTACTGCAGACATGTACAAGGTCCCATCCCTTTTCACAGATGTATGCAATGCAATACATTATCATGTACTGCATACATGTAAAAGGTCCCAACCCCTTCCACAGATGTAAGCAATGCAATACATTATCATCTACTGCAGATATGTACAAGATCCCATCCCCTTCCACAGATGTATGCAATACAATACATTATCATCTACTGCAGACTTGTACACGGTCCCATCCCCTTTCACTGATGTAAGCAATGCAATACATTATCATCTACTGCAGACATGTACACGGTCCCATCCCCTTCCACAGATGTAAGCAATACATTATCAGCTACTGCTGACATGTACATGGTCCCATCCCGTTCCACAGATGTATGCAATGCAATACATTATCATCTACTGCAGACTTGTACAAGGTCCCATCCCCTTTCACAGATGTATGCAATGCAATACATTATCATCTACTGCAGAAATGCACAAGGTCCCATCCCCTTTCACAGATGTATGCAATGCAATACATTATCATCTACTCCAGACATGTACAAGGTCCCATCCCCTTTCACAGATGTATGCAATGCAATACATTATCATCTACTGCAGACTTGTACAAGGTCCCATCCCCTTTCACAGATGTATGCAATGCAATACATTATCATCTACTGCAGACTTGTACAAGGTCCCATCCCCTTTCACAGATGTATGCAATGCAATACATTATCATCTACTGCAGACATGTACAAGGTCCCATCCCTTTCACAGATGTATGCAATGCAATACATTATCATCTACTGCAGACTTGTACAAGATCCCCTCCCCTCACAGATGTAAGCAATGCAATACATTATCATCTACTGCAGACTTGTACAAGGTCCCATCCCCTTCCACAGATGTAAGCAATGCAATACATTATCATCTACTGCAGACATATACAAGGTCCCATACCCTTCCACAGATGTATGCAATGCATTATCATCTACCACAGACTTGTACAAGGTCCCATCCCCTTCCACAGATGTATGCAATACATTATCATCTACCACAGTAGTGTACAAGTTCCCATCCCCTTTCACAGATGTATGCAATGCAATACATTATCATCTACTGCAGACATGTACAAGGTCCCATCCCCTTTCACAGATGTATGCAATGCAATACATTATCATCTACCACAGACTTGTACAAGGTCCCATCCCCTTTCACAGATGTATGCAATGCATTATCATCTACCACAGACATGTACAAGGTCCCATCCCTTTCCACAGATGTATGCAATACATTATCATCTACCACAGCCTTGTACAAGGTCCCATCCCCTTCCACAGATGTATGCAATGCATTATCATCTACCACAGACTTGTACACGGTCCCATCCCCTTCCACAGATGTATGCAATGAATTATCATCTACCACATACTTGTACAAGGTCCCATCCCCTTCCATAGATGTATGCAATGCATTATCATCTACCACATACTTATACAAGGTCCCATCCCCTTCCACAGATGTAAGCAATGCAATACATTATCATCTACTGCAGACATGTACAAGGTCCAATCCCCTTCCACAGATGTATGCAATGCATTATCATCTACTGCAGACTTGTACAAGGTCCCATCCCCTTCCACAGATGTAAGCAATGCAATACATTATCATCTACTGCAGACTTGTACAAGGTCCCAATCCCTCTCACAGATGTAAGCAATGCAATACATTATCATCTACTGCAGACATGTACAAGGTCCCCTCCCCTTTCACAGATGTATGCAATGCAATACATTATCATGTACTGCATACATGTACAAGGTCCCATCCCCTTCCACAGATGTAAGCAATGCAATACATTATCATCTACTGCAGATATGTACAAGGTCCCATCCCCTTCCACAGATGTATGCAATACAATACATTATCATCTACTGCAGACTTGTACACGGTCCCATCCCCTTTCACAGATGTATGCAATGCAATACATTATCATGTACTGCAGACATGTACAAGGTCCCATCCCCTTCCACAGATGTAAGCAATGCAATACATTATCATCTACTGCAGACATGTACACGGTCCCATCCCCTTCCACAGATGTAAGCAATACATTATCAGCTACTGCAGACATGTACATGGTCCCATCCCCTTCCACAGATGTATGCAATGCAATACATTATCATCTACTGCAGACCTGTACAAGGTACCATCCCCTTTCACAGATGTATGCAATGCAATACATTATCATCTACTCCAGAAATGTACAAGGTCCCATCCCCATTCACAGATGTATGCAATGCAATACATTATCATCTACTGCTGACTTGTACAAGGTCCCATCCCCTTTCACAGATGTATGCAATGCAATACATTATCATCTACTGCAGACATGTACAAGGTCCCATCCCCTGTCACAGATGTATGCAATGCAATACATTATCATCTACTGCAGACTTGTACAAGGTCCCATCCCCTTTCACAGATGTATGCAATACATTATCATCTACCACAGACTTGTACAAGGTCCCATCCCCTTTCACAGATGTATGCAATGCATTATCATCTACCTCAGACATGTACAAGGTCCCATCCCCTTCCACAGATGTATGCAATACAATGTCATCTACCACAGACTTGTACAAGGTCCCATCCGCTTCCACAGATGTATGCAATGCATTATCATCTACCACAGACTTGTACATGGTCCCATCCCCTTCCACAGATGTAAGCAATGCAATACATTATCATCTACTGCAGACATGTACAAGCTCCCATCCCCTTTCACAGATGTATGCAATGCATTATCATCTACCACAGACATGTACAAGGTCCCATCCCCTTCCACTGATGTAAGCAATGCAATACATTATCATCTACTGCAAACATGTACAAGGTCCCATCCCCTTCCACAGATGTTGCAATACATTATCATCTACCACAGACTTGTACAAGGTCACATCCCCTTCCACAGATGTATGCAATGCATTATCATCTACCACATAATTGTACAAGGTCCCATCCCCTTCCACAGATGTATGCAATGCATTATCATCTACCACAGACTTGTACAAGGTCCCATCCCCTTCCACAGATGTAAGCAATGCAATACATTATCATCTACTGCAGACATGTACAAGGACCCATCCCCTTCCACAGATGTATGCAATACATTATCATCTACCACATACTTGTACATGGTCCCATCCCCTTCCACAGATGTAAGCAATGCAATACATTATCATCTACTGCAGACTTGTACAAGGTCCCATCCCCTTCCACAGATGTAAGCAATGCAATACATTATCATCTACTGCAGACTTGTACAAGGTCCCATCCCCTCACAGATGTAAGCAATGCAATACATTATCATCTACTGCAGACATGTACAAGGTCCCATCCCCTTCCACAGATGTATGCAATACAATACATTATCATGTACTGCAGACTTGTGCAAGGTCCCATCCCCTTCCACAGATGCAATGCAATACATTATCATCTACTGTAGACATGTACAAGGTCCCTTCCACAGATGTATGCAATACAATACATTATCATCTACTGCAGACTTGTACAAGGTCCCATCCCTTCCACAGATGTAAGCAATGCAATACATTATCATCTACTGCAGACATGTACAAGGTCCCATCCCCTTCCACAGATGTATGCAATACATTATCATCTACCACAGACTTGTACAAGGTCCCATCCCCTTCCACAGATGTATGCAATACATTATCATCTACTGCAGACATGTACAAGGTCCCATCCCCTTCCACAGATGTAAGCAATGCAATACATTATCATCTACTGCAGACATGTACAAGGTCCCATCCCCTTCCACAGATGTATGCAATACAATATATTATCATCTACTGCAGACTTGTACAAGGTCCCATCCCCTTTCACAGATGTATGCAATGCAATACATTATCATGTACTGCAGACATGTACAAGGTCCCATCCCCTTCCACAGATGTAAGCAATGCAATACATTATCATCTACTGCAGACATGTACAAGGTCCCATCCCCTTCCACAGATGTATACAATGCAATACATTATCATCTACTGCAGACTTGTACAAGGTCTCATCCCCTTCCACAGATGTATGCAATACAATACATTATCATCTACCGCAGTCTTGTACATGGTCCCATCCCCTTCCACAGATGTAAGCAATACATTATCATCTACTGCAGACATGTACAAGGTCCCATCCCCTTCCACAGATGTATGCAATACAATACATTATCATCTACTGCAGTCTTGTACATGGTCCCATCCCCTTCCACAGATGTAAGCAATACATTATCATCTACTGCAGACATGTACATGGTCCCATCCCCTTCCACATATGTATGCAATGCAATACATTATCATCTACTGCAGACATGTTCAAGGTCCCATCCACAGATGTATGCAATACAATACATTATCATCTACTGCAGACTTGTACACAGTCCCATTCCCTCTCACAGATGTAAGCAATACAATACATTATCATCTACTGCAGACATGTACAAGGTCCCATCCCATTCCACAGATGTAAGCAATGCAATACATTATCATCTACTGCAGACATGTACAAGGTCCCATCCCCTTCCACAGATGTATGCATTACAATATATTATCATCTACTGCAGACTTGTACAAGGTCCCATCCCCTTTCACAGATGTATGCAATACATTATCATCTACCACAGACTTGTACAAGGTCCCATCCCCTTCCACAGATGTATGCAATGCATTATCATCTACCACAGACTTGTACAAGATCCCATCCCCTTCCACAGATGTATGCAATGCATTATCATCTACCACAGACTTGTACAAGGTCCCATCCCCTTCCACAGATGTATGCAATGCATTATCATCTACCACAGACTTGTACAAGGTCCCATCCCCTTCCACAGATGTAAGCAATGCAATACATTATCATCTACTGCAGACATGTACAAGGTCCCATCCACTCCCACAGATGTATGCAATACATTATCATCTACCACATACTTGTACAAGGTCCCATCCCCTTCCACAGATGTATGCAATGCATTATCATCTACCACAGACTTGTACAAGGTCCCATCCCCATCCACAGATGTAAGCAATGCAATACATTATCATCTACTGCAGACTTGTACAAGGTCCCATCCCCTTCCACAGATGTATGCAATACAATATCATCTACCACAGACTTGTACAAGGTCCCATCCCCTTCCACAGATGTATGCAATGCATTATCATCTACCACAGACTTGTACAAGGTCCCATCCCCTTCCACAGATGTATGCAATGCATTATCATCTACCACAGACTTGTACAAGGTCCCATCCCCTTCCACAGATGTAAGCAATGCAATACATTATCATCTACTGCAGACATGTACAAGGTCCCATCCCCTTCCACAGATGTATGCAATACATTATCATCTACTGCATACTTGTACATGGTCCCATCCCCTTCCACAGATGTAAGCAATGCAATACATTATCATCTACTGCAGACATGTACAAGGTCCCATCCCCTTCCACAGATGTATGCAATGCAATACATTATCATCTACTGCAGACTTGTACAAGGTCCCATCCCCTTCCACAGATGTAAGCAATGCAATACATTATCATCTACTGCAGACATGTACAAGTTCCCATACACTTCCACAGATGTATGCAATACATTATCATCTACCACAGACTTGTACAAGGTCCCATCCCCTTCCACAGATGTATGCAATGCATTATCATCTATCGCAGACTTGTGCCAGGTACTTTTACCAATACATCTATTAGTCATTACCACGTTTCATCAACGTTGATATAGAACCATTCACAGACTTTCCATCCTTCCTCACAAACTCTGCTACAAAGAACCCATTGTTGTGACAATCTTCGTATGGCATTCTCCGACACTGCCTGCCATGTTCATACTTTATATCTTCCTCTGTATTTCCACCCTGGCATGATAGTTATATTGTGTTCTGTACAAACTTAATTATGTTCTTTTTGACGTTTTAAGTCGTACCAACAGCTTGGGTCATATGTGTCGACTATCCAGCTATTGGAGGAGAAGGAAGACCTGTCTATATGTGACTTTTCGATGGGTACACAGGTATAACCACCAACCTTCCCCACCCTAGCTTCGTAACATGAAAGAATTGGACACCCCAGTGCGATACGAACCTGCAGTGGTGAGGAGTAAGCCACAGATAGACACACTACAGAAAGACTTGAACCGCTAGAACTGTGGGAGAGCAAATGGGACTTTGGAGTTGAGCCCTTCTAAATGCCAGGTAATACACATTACAAGGTCAAAATCACTAATCATAAAATATCTTGCACAACACTCTGCTTGAAGCAACAACATCAGCAAAGTACGTCGCAATCAACATATCACTAAATCAGCTGTCCAATTAGCGTGCTATCTTCTCACCAATGCAACCCAGGTTCGATCCTCAGACCGGGAAGTATGTGAGATGGTATGATGGTCGCCAGATCGGACAGGTGGGTTCACCCACCCCCCGTACTTTGGTTTCCTCCCACACGAATGACCACATAGATGCTTTCATCCGCGCCAACGAGAATTAATATAAGGTGTTAGAACTTGCTTCGCAATCGTAAAATAAATAAAACTTTTTTATCACTAAATCTTTATTGGAATACTCACATGAATAGAATCACAAATAAGTATATCATAAGTCCATTCCCCATGTTACCGACCACTCGAAGCCACAGCATATAAGACACTGTTCGCCCATAGCTAGAGTACTGTTCCTCGATCTGGTAACGTCGTACAGAAGTCCAAATAAACTAGCTTGAAGCCGTTCAACGTAGGGCTGGACTATGAACAACCTCTGAGTATCTTGGGGATGCTTGAAACCCTTGGCTGGCGGAGGGTAGACAATCGACTGACGAGGCGATCAAGATATCTAGTTGCCTTGCGGAAGGTCGGTGGTTCTATCGGAGTCGCCATAAATTCAGGGATCAGTTTAGAGGGCGAAATTGTCACCCTAGAGACCCTGACTTCGCCCTCTGGGGGCCCCACTTCTCCCAAAACAAAATATTTTTTGGTTTTTACGATATTCAAACAAAATTTTGTCTAGTAAGATACACTGGCCCACTATAAAGCACTCCTATTCAAATGTTGTATTTAATGGTTGTACTGTGCATTTTAACCCTATTTTGCAGAAGTATATTAAGGAAGAGATCACGCGCTTTCTCACTTCTCCCAAAAATTCTGACCTAGAATGAACCCTGTAAATTATGACCTAAGTAAACTTTAAATTCTAAAAAACAATTCAGTTGCTGTAGTGCAAACTTGGGCACTTACTACAATAAGTTACTAAATGGGTGACCTGGCACCATATGGTCGGGCACCGTGACCCAATGGTCGAGCTCTGTGCAGCTAAGACTTATAACTCGACTATTGGTGCCAGAACTCGACCTTTGGGTGCCGTAACCCGACGGTGCCAGATCATCTCTCTTAGTCAATCATATATAAGTAAGTTTCTTTAAAATTATATCTTCTCGATATAGCTAATTTTGAACTCAAATACAATGTAAATAAACATGACATTGCTTTGTATTATGGTCTCAAATGGAAGGAAGCGTGTAAACAGATCATTTTACTAAACCACATATTGGTTAGATAAGGTTTATACACATTTATTTTAGCTCGATTGCGAAACAAGCTCATACAACTTATATTAATCACTCTCGAGACCTCATTCCTGATGGAAGCCATCGCCATGAGGGAGAGGGAAGAGACAATGTGGAATTTAAATGCCTTGCCTACGGGGATTAGAACTCGGACCTTTCACACCTGAAGCTAATCCTCTACCAGAGGTTGTATGTCCTTGGACAAGGTATTTAAATTCCACATTGAGACTTCTCTCCCCCATGGCAATGGATTCGAACAGGAATGTGGTCCCCAGAGTGCTTAATATAATGTAAGAACTTGTTTCACAATCAACCTAAAATAAATGTGTATAAATTATTTATTTAGACTTAAACCTCCATTATCCGGTACAATGTGATTACATATACACGTGGTACCCTAGAAAATTTAGTTCTCAACGGTTACCGTTATACTGCAAATATAGTGGTACTGTGTTCGATCTCCAGTCCCATACTAGGTACATAGTCTTTCGAATGACCACATATACGCTGTCATCCGCGCCAACGAGAGTGATTTATATAAGTTGTTAAAGCTTGTTTTGCAATCGTTGTAAAATAAATAAAGTTTAAAAACAAAAACAGTCGTTCAGATCACGTACTATAAATAGAATGTATTTCCTATTCGCTAAGCTCAGATGCAAACAGTGTGACAACCTGAAGAAACATGAAAACTATTTTCCTCTTGTTTTGGTGTTGGTGTATTTGGGGGGGGGGGCGGGTTCACAGTAGCACCAACAGCGTATATATGGCGACTCCAACTATTATTGGTGCTGGAAAACTCCGGTACCCCTTCTAGCAGCGGACACGGACGGACACCCGGGTAGAGCCACCTACCGTCCGCAAACCAGCTGGGCAGCTTCCTCACATGAAATAATCCGACATCCCCAGTGGGATTAGAACTTAAGAGAGGTGAGGTGCAAGTGATTTGAAATTCTTTTCACCGATTTAGCAAAATCTTAATTTGTAACAATATAATTATACAAAGCAAAGCAGTTCTACTAGACATATTTACAAATATATACATTTCGAATGATGGGTTGTCAAGAAAACTGCCCTCTTCTCATTCTCTGACAAACATTCAACACAACCTCTCCACATTACCATGGTTAACATTTGTCCAATCTCGCCATATGCAACCTGACAGTCACATTACTGCACTGCCCATCCCACTGTATGTAACCCGATACAACGCATTGTCCTTACTGCACCTCACTGTATGTAACCCGATACAACACATTGTCCTCACTGTATGTAACCCGATACAACACATCCTTATTTTGCACCCCTACTTCACTGTATGTAACCTGATACAACGCATTGTCCTTATTGCACCTCACTATATGTAACCCGATACAACGCATTGTCCTTATTGCACCTCACTGTATGTAACCCGATACAACGCAGTGTCCTTACTACACCTCACTATATGTAACCCGATACAACGCATTGTCCTTATTGCACATCACTGTATGTAACCCAATACAACGCATTGTCCTTACTGCAGCTCCCATCTCACTGTATGTAACCGATACAACGCATTTTCCTTACTGCACCTCCCACCTCACTGTATGTAACCCGATACAACGCATTGTCCTTAATGCACCTCACTGTATGTAACCCGATACAACGCATTTTCCTTACTGCAACTCCCATCTCACTGTATGTAACCGATACAACGCATTGTCCTTACTGCACCTCCCACCTCACTGTATGTAACCGATACAACGCATTGTCCTTACTGCAGCTCCCATCTCACTGTATGTAACCGATACAACGCATTGTCCTTACTGCACCTCCCACCTCACTGTATGTAACCCGATACAACACATTGTCCTTACTGCAACTCACTGTATGTAACCCGATACAACGCATTGTCCTTACTGCACCTCACTGTATGTAACCCGATACAACGCATTGTCCTTATTGCACCTCACTGTATGTAACCCGATACAACGCATTGTCCTTACTGCAACTCCCATCTCACTGTATGTAACCCGATACAACGCATTGTCCTTACTGCACCTCCCACCTCACTGTATGTAATCCGATACAACGCATTGTCCTTATTGCACATCACTGTATGTAACCCGATACAACGCATTGTCCTTATTGCAACTCCCATCTCACTGTATGTAACCCGATACAACGCATTGTCCTTACTGCACCTCCCACCTCACTGTATGTAATCCGATACAACGCATTGTCCTTAATGCACCTACCACCTCACTGTATGTAACCCGATACAACGCATTGTCCTTAATGCACCTACCACCTCACTGTATGTAACCAGATACAACGAATTGTCCTTACTGTACCTCCCATCTCACTGTATGTAACCCGATACAACACAGTGTCCTTACTGCTCCTCCCAACTCACTGTATGCACTGTATACAACAACCAATACACAGTCAGGTTATACTTTGCAATTTCAGAATTCAGAAGTTACATTATCTTGTCCCACTACGTTACATTATCTTGTCACACTATGTTACATTATCTTGTTTCACTACGTTACATTATCTTGTCCCACTACGTTACATTATCTTGTCACACTATTTTACAATATCTTGTCCCACTACGTTACATTATCTTGTCACACTATGTTACAATATCTTGTCCCACTACGTTACATTATCGTGTCACACTACGTTGCATTATCTTGTCCCATTATGTTACAATATCTTGTCCCACTACGTTACATTATCTTGTCACACTACGTTACATTATCTTGTCCCATTATGTTACATTATCTTGTCACACTATGTTACATTGTCTTGTCCCACTACGTTACATTATCTTGTCCCACTACGTTACATTATCTTGTCCCACTACGTTACATTATCTTGTCCCTCTACGTTACATTATCTTGGCCCACTACGTTACATTATCTTGTCCCACTACGTTACATTATCTTGTCACACTACGTTACATTATCTTGTCCCACTACGTTACAATATCTTGTCCCACTACGTTACATTATATTGTCCCACTACGTTACATTATCTTGTCACACTACGTTACAGTATCTTGTCCCACTATGTTATCGTATCTTGTCCCACCACGTTACATTATCTTGTTCCACCACGTTACATTATCTTGTCCCACTACGTTACATTATCTTGTCCCACTACGTTACATTATCTTGCCACACTACGTTACATTATCTTGTCACACTATGTTACATTATCTTGTCACACTACGTTACCTTATCTTGTCACACTACGTTACATTATCTTGTACCACTATGTTACATGATCTTGTTTCACTACATTATCTTATCTTGTCCCACTATGTCACATTATCTTGTCCCACCACGTTACATGATCTTGTTTCACTACATTACCTTATCTTGTCCCACTATGTCACATTATCTTGTCCCACCACGTTACATTATCTTGTCACGCTGCATTACCGTATCTTGTCCCACTATGTCACATTATCTTGTCACACTACATTACCTTATCGTGTCCCACTATGTCACATTATCTTGTCCCACCACGTTACATGCTCTTGTTTCACTATGTTACCTTATCTTGTCCCACTATGTTACCATATCTTGTCCCACTACATTACCTTATCTTGTCCCACTACATTACCGTATCTTGTCACACTTGTTTCATTATCTTGTTACATTATCTTGTCACACTATGTTACATTATCTTGTCCCACTATGTTACATTATCTTGTCCCACTATGTTACATTATCTTGTCCCACTATGTTACATTATCTTGTCCCGCTACGTTACATTATCTTGTCACACTATGTTATATTATCTTGTTTCACTACGTTACATTATCTTGTCCCACTACGTTACATTATCTTGTCCCACTATGTTACATTATCTTGTCCCACTATGTTACATTATCTTGTCACACTACGTTACATTATCTTGTACCACTATGTTATATTATCTTGTCCCACTATGTTATATTATCTTGTTTCACTACGTTACATTATCTTGTCCCACTACGTTACATTATCTTGTCCCACTATGTTACATTATCTTGTCCCACTATGTTACATTATCTTGTCACACTACGTTACATTATCTTGTACCACTATGTTATATTATCTTGTCCCACTATGTTATATTATCTTGTTTCACTACGTTACATTATCTTGTCCCACTACGTTACATTATCTTGTCCCACTATGTTACATTATCTTGTCCCACTATGTTACATTATCTTGTCACACTACGTTACATTATCTTGTACCACTATGTTATATTATCTTGTCCCACTATG
>CM026398.1:60657792-60683698 GCA_014843695.1 Archivesica marissinica | reverse complement strand
GGGGGGGGGGGGTGTTTGCATGGAAATACAATAACAGTTTGGCTCCATTCAGTGGGTGGGGGGTGTTTGCATGGAAATACAATAACATATTTCAAATTGAAGGCCATCTTTGCTTTCAGATGATTTATAGCTAATGTCAAAATTGTGCAACAGTAAAATGTTCACAGGAAGAAGCAAAACATCAATTATAAGTGTTACAAAATTGGCAAAATATATCCCGGTCCAGGACGTGTCCATTCTATAAGTGTTACAAAATTGGCTATATATTTACAAAATGTATCCCGGTCCGGGACGTGTCCATTCTATAAGTGTTACAAAATTGGCAAAATATTCACAAAATGTATCCCAGTCCGGGACGTGTCCATTATAAGTGTTACAAAAGTGGCAATATATTTACAAAATGTATCCCAGTCCGGGACGTGTCCATTCTATAAGTGTTACAAAAGTGGCAATATATTTACAAAATGTATCCCGGTCCAGGACGTGTCCATTCTATAAGTGTTACAAAAGTGGCTATATATTTACAAAATGTATCCCGGTCTGGGACATGTCCATTCTATAAGTGTTTCAAAATTGGCTATATATTTACAAAATGTATCCCGGTCCGGGACGCGTCCATTCTATAAGTGTTACAAAATTGGCTATATATTTACAAAATGTATCCCGGTCCGGGACGTGTCCATTCTACAGTTTGCTGGTGTTTTGTCAATATACCAGTGATATATAGCTCTGGGCAAGTAGATTAATACAATACTGTAGTGGGAATGGCATTCCCCCCTCCAGTCCTGGGACACTGTTAGTAGTGGGAATGGCATTCCCCCCCTCCAGTCCTGGGACACTGTGTTTGTAGTGGGAATGGCATTCCCCCCTCCAGTCCTGGGACACTGTGTTTGTAGTGGGAATGGCATTCCCCCCTCCAGTCCTGGGACAATGTGTTTGTAGTGGGAATGGCATTCCCCCCTCCAGTCCTGGGACACTGTGTTTGTAGTGGGAATGGCATTCCCCCTCCAGTCCTGGGACACTGTGTTTGTAATGGGAATGGCATTCCCCCTCCAGTCCTGGGACACTGTGTTTGTAATGGGAATGGCATTCCCCCCTCCAGTCCTGGGACACTGTGTTTGTAGTGGGAATGGCATTCCCCCCTCCAGTCCTGGGACACTGTGTTTGTAGTGGGAATGGCATTCCCCCCTCCAGTCCTGGGACACTGAGTTTGTGTGGATTATGTTATACGGTAATAGAACAATGGTTGGTTGGAGTGTCGTAATCGATGTCCGTGTACAGATTGAAGATGGGCCATACAATGGTTGGTTGGAGTGTCGTAATCGATGTCCGTGTACAGATTGAAGATGGTCCATACAATGGTTGGTTGGAGTGTCGTAATCGATGTCCGTGTACAGATTGAAGATGGTCCATACAATGGTTGGTTGGAGTGTCGTAATTGATGTCCGTGTACAGATTGAAGATGGTCCATACAATGGTTGGTTGGAGTGTCGTAATCGATGTCCGTGTACAGATTGAAGATGGTCCATACAATGGTTGGTTGGAGTGTCGTAATCGATGTCCGTGTACAGATTGAAGATGGTCCATACAATGGTTGGAGTGTCGTAATCGATGTCCGTGTAGAGATTGAAGATGGTCCATACAATGGTTGGAGTGTCGTAGTCAATGTCCGTGTACAGATTGAAGATGGTCCATACAATGGTTGAAGTGTTGTAATCGATGTCCATGTACAGATTGAAGATGGTCCATACAATGGTTGGTTGGAGTGTCGTAATCGATGTCCGTGTAGAGATTGAAGATGGTCCATACAATGGTTGGAGTGTCGTAGTCAATGTCCGTGTACAGATTGAAGATGGTCCATACAATGGTTGGAGTGTCGTAATCGATGTCCGTGTAGAGATTGAAGATGGTCCATACAATGGTTGGAGTGTCGTAGTCAATGTCCGTGTACAGATTGAAGATGGTCCATACAATGGTTGGAGTGTTGTAATCGATGTCCATGTACAGATTGAAGATGGTCCATACAATGGTTGGTTGGAGTGTCGTAATCGATGTCCGTGTACAGATTGAAGATGGTCCATACAATGGTTGGAGTGTTGTAATCGATGTCCGTGTACAGATTGAAGATGGTCCATACAATGGTTGGTTGGAGTGTCGTAATCAATGTCCGTGTACAGATTGAAGATGTTCCATACAATGGTTGGTTGGAGTGTCGTAATCGATGTCCGTGTATAGATTGAAGATGGTCCATACAATGGTTTGAGTGTCGTAATCGATGTCCGTGTACAGATTGAAGATGGTCCATACAATGGTTGGAGTGTCGTAATCGATGTCCGTGTACAGATTGAAGATGGTCCATACAATGGTTGGTTGGAGTGTCATAATTGATGTCCATGTACAGATTGAAGATGGTCCATACAATGGTTGGAGTGTCGTAATCGATGTCCGTGAACAGATTGAAGATGGTCCATACAATGGTTGGTTGGAGTGTCGTAATTGATGTCCGTGTACAGATTGAAGATGGTCCATACAATGGTTGGTTGGAGTGTCGTAATCGATGTCCGTGTACAGATTGAAGATGGTCCATACAATGGTTGGTTGGAGTGTCGTAATCGATGTCCGTGTACAGATTGAAGATGGTCCATACAATGGTTGGTTGGAGTGTCGTAATCGATGTCCGTGTACAGATTGAAGATGGTCCATACAATGGTTGGTTGGAGTGTCGTAATCAATGTCCGTGTACAGATTGAAGATGTTCCATACAATGGTTGGTTGGAGTGTCGTAATCGATGTCCATGTACAGATTGAAGATGGTCCATACAATGGTTGGAGTGACGTAATCGATGTCCATGTACAGATTGTCCATACAATGGTTGGTTGGAGTGTCGTAATCGATGTCCGTGTACAGATTGAAGATGGTCCATACAATGGTTGGTTGGAGTGTCGTAATCGATGTCCGTGTACAGATTGAAGATGGTCCATACAATGGTTGGAGTGTCGTAATCGATGTCCGAGTACAGATTGAAGATGGTCCATACAATGGTTGGTTGGAGTGTCATAATTGATGTCCATGTACAGATTGAAGATGGTCCATACAATGGTTGGAGTGTCGTAATCGATGTCCATGTACAGATTGAAGATGGTCCATACAATAGTTGGAGTGTCGTAATCGATGTCCGTGTACAGATTGAAGATGGTCCATACAATGGTTGGTTGGAGTGTCGTAATCGATGTCCGTGTACAGATTGAAGATGGTCCATACAATGGTTGGAGTGTCGTAATCGATGTCCGTGTAGAGATTGAAGATGGTCCATACAATGGTTGGAGTGTCGTAGTCAATGTCCGTGTACAGATTGAAGATGGTCCATACAATGGTTGGAGTGTTGTAATCGATGTCCGTGTACAGATTGAAGATGGTCCATACAATGGTTGGTTGGAGTGTCGTAATCAATGTCCGTGTACAGATTGAAGATGGTCCATACAATGGTTGGTTGGAGTGTCGTAATCGATGTCCGTGTACAGATTGAAGATGGTCCATACAATGGTTGGTTGGAGTGTCGTAATCGATATGTCCGTGTACAGATTGAAGATGGTCCATACAATGGTTGGTGTGTGTGTTGGTGGTTTGGTTGGTGTGATGTCCGTGTACAGATTGAAGATGGTCCATACAATGGTTGGTTGGAGTGTCGTAATCGATGTCCGTGTAGATTGAAGAGGTCCATACAATGGTTGGTTGGAGTGTCGTAATCGATGTCCGTGTACAGATTGAAGATGGTCCATACAATGGTTGGTTGGAGTGTCGTAATCTCCATACAATGGTTGGTTGGAGTGTCGTAATCGATGTCCGTGTACAGATTGAAGATGGTCCATACAATGGTTGGTTGGATGTCCGTGTACAGATTGAAGATGGTCCATACAATGGTTGGAGTGTCGTAATCGATGTCCGTGTACAGATTGAAGATGGTCCATACAATGGTTGGTTGTAATCGATGTCCGTGTACAGATTGAAGATGGTCCATACAATGGTTGGTTGGAGTGTCGTAATCGATGTCCGTGTACAGATTGAAGATGGTCCATACAATGGTTGGTTGGAGTGTCGTAATCGATGTCCGTGTACAGATTGAAGATGGTCCATACAATGGTTGGTTGGAGTGTCGTAATCGATGTCCGTGTACAGATTGAAGATGGTCCATACAATGGTTGGTTGGAGTGTCGTAATCGATGTCCGTGTACAGATTGAAGATGGTCCATACAATGGTTGGTTGGAGTGTCGTAATGATGTCCGTGTACAGATTGAAGATGGTCCATACAATGGTTGGTAGTGTCGTAATCGATGTCCGTGTACAGATTGAAGATGGTCCATACAATGGTTGGAGTGTCGTAATCGATGTCCGTGTACAGATTGAAGATGGTCCATACAATGGTTGGAGTGTCGTAATCGATGTCCGTGTACAGATTGAAGATGGTCCATACAATGGTTGGTTGGAGTGTCGTAATCGATGTCCGTGTACAGATTGAAGATGGTCCATACAATGGTTGGTTGGTTGGAGTGTCGTAATTGATGTCCGTGTACAGATTGAAGATGGTCCATACAATGGTTGGTTGGAGTGTCGTAATCGATGTCCGTGTACAGATTGAAGATGGTCCATACAATGGTTGGTTGGAGTGTCGTAATCGATGTCCGTGTACAGATTGAAGATGGTCCATACAATGGTTGGTTGGAGTGTCGTAATCGATGTCCGTGTACAGATTGAAGATGGTCCATACAATGGTTGGTTGGAGTGTCGTAATCGATGTCCGTGTACAGATTGAAGATGGTCCATACAATGTTGGTTGGAGTGTCGTAATCGATGTCCGTGTACAGATTGAAGATGGTCCATACAATGGTTGGTTGGAGTGTCGTAATGATGTCCGTGTACAGATTGACAGATTGAAGATGGTCCATACAATGGTTGGTGGAGTGTCGTAATGATTGTGTACAGATTGAAGATGGTCATACAATGGAGTGTCGTAATCGATGTCCGTGTACAGATTGAAGATGGTCCATACAATGGTTGGTTGGAGTGTCGTAATTGATGTCCGTGTACAGATTGAAGATGGTCCATACAATGGTTGGTTGGAGTGTCGTAATCGATGTCCGTGTACAGATTGAAGATGGTCCATACAATGTTGGTTGGAGTGTCGTAATCGATGTCCGTGTACAGATTGAAGATGGTCCATACAATGGTTGGTTGGAGTGTCGTAATCGATGTCCGTGTACAGATTGAAGATGGTCCATACAATGGTTGGAGTGTCGTAATCGATGTCCGTGTACAGATTGAGATGGTCCTACAATGGTTGGTTGGAGTGTCGTAATCGATGTCCGTGTACAGATTGAAGATGGTCCATACAATGGTTGGTGGAGTGTCGTAATCGATGTCCGTGTACAGATTGAAGATGGTCCATACAATGGTTGGTTGGAGTGTCGTAATTGATGTCCGTGTACAGATTGAAGATGTTCCATACAATGGGTTGGAGTGTCGTAATCGATGTCCATGTACAGATTGAAGATGGTCCATACAATGGTTGGAGTGTCGTAATCGATGTCCGTGTACAGATTGAAGATGGTCCATACAATGGTTGGAGTGTCGTAATCGATGTCCGTGTACAGATTGAAGATGGTCCATACAATGGTTGATTGGAGTGTCGTAATCGATGTCCATGTACAGATTGAAGATGGTCCATACAATGGTTGGTTGGAGTGTCGTAATCGATGTCCGTGTACAGATTGGGGATGGTCCATACAATGGTTGGTTGGAGTGTCGTAATCGATGTCCATGTACAGATTGAAGATGGTCCATACAATGGTTGGTTGGAGTGTCGTAATTGATGTCCGTGTACAGATTGAAGATGGTCCATACAATGGTTGGTTGGAGTGTCGTAATCGATGTCCGTGTACAGATTGAAGATGTTCCATACAATGGTTGGTTGGAGTGTCGTAATCAATGTCCGTGTACAGATTGAAGATGGTCCATACAATGGTTGGTTGGAGTGTCGTAATCGATGTCCGTGTACAGATTGAAGATGGTCCATACAATGGTTGGTTGGAGTGTCGTAATCGATGTCCGTGTACAGATTGAAGATGGTCCATACAATAGTTGGTTGGAGTGTCGTAATCGATGTCCGTGTACAGATTGAAGATGGTCCATACAATGGTTGGTTGGAGTGTCGTAATTGATGTCCGTGTACAGATTGAAGATGGTCTATACAATAGTTGGTTGGAGTGTCGTAATCTATGTCCGTGTACAGATTGAAGATGATTCATACAATGGTTGGTTGGAGTGTCGTAATCGATGTCCGTGTACAGATTGAAGATGGTCCATACAATGGTTGGTTGGAGTGTCGTAATCGATGTCCGTGTACAGATTGAAGATGGTTCATACAATGGGTGGAGTGTCGTAATTGATGTATGTGTACAGATTGAAGATGGTCCATACAATGGTTGGTTGGAGTGTCGTAATCGATGTCCATGTACAGATTGAAGATGGTTCATACAATGGGTGGAGTGTCGTAATTGATGTATGTGTACAGATTGAAGATGGTCCATACAATGGTTGGTTGGAGTGTCGTAATCGATGTCCGTGTACAGATTGAAGATGGTTCATACAATGGTTGGAGTGTTGTAATCGATGTCCGTGTACAGATTGAAGATGGTCCGTACAATGGTTGGTTGGAGTGTCGTAATCAATGTCCGTGTACAGATTGAAGATGATTCATACAATGGTTGGTTGGAGTGTCGTAATCGATGTCCGTGTACAGATTGAAGATGGTCCATACAATGGTTGGTTGGAGTGTCGTAATCGATGTCCGTGTACAGATTGAAGATGGTTCATACAATGGGTGGAGTGTCGTAATTGATGTATGTGTACAGATTGAAGATGGTCCATACAATGGTTGGTTGGAGTGTCGTAATCGATGTCCATGTACAGATTGAAGATGGTTCATACAATGGGTGGAGTGTCGTAATTGATGTATGTGTACAGATTGAAGATGGTCCATACAATGGTTGGTTGGAGTGTCGTAATCGATGTCCGTGTACAGATTGAAGATGGTTCATACAATGGGTGGAGTGTCGTAATCGATGTCCGTGTACAGATTGAAGATGGTCCATACAATGGTTGGTTGGAGTGTCGTAATCAATGTCCGTGTACAGATTGAAGATGGTCCATACAATGGTTGGAGTGTCGTAATCGATGTCCGTGTACAGATTGAAGATGGTCCATACAATGGTTGGTTGGAGTGTCGTAATCGGTGTCCATGTACAGATTGAAGATGGTTCATACAATGGTTGGTTGGAGTGTTGTAATCGATGTCCGTGTACAGATTGAAGATGGTCCATACAATGGTTGGAGTGTCGTAATCGCTGTCCGTGTACAGATTGAAGATGGTCCATACAATGGTTGGTTGGAGTGTCGTAATCGTTGTCCATGTACAGATTGAAGATGGTCCATACAATGGTTGGAGTGTCGTAATCAATGTCCATGTTGAAGATGGTCCATACAATGGTTGGTTGGAGTGTCATAATCGTTGTCCATGTACAGATTGAAGATGGTCCATACAATGGTTGGTTGGAGTGTCGGAATCGTTGTCCATGTACAGATTGAAGATGGTCCATACAATGGTTGGAGTGTCGTAATCAATGTCCATGTACAGATTGAAGATGTTCCATACAATGGTTGGTTGGAGTGTCGTAATCGATGTCCGTGTACAGATTGAAGATGGTTCATACAATGGTTGGTTGGAGTGTCGTAATCGATGTCCGTGTACAGATTGAAGATGGTCCATACAATGGTTGGAGTGTCGTAATCAATGTCCATGTACAGATTGAAGATGTTCCATACAATGGTTGGTTGGAGTGTCGTAATCGATGTCCATGTACAGATTGAAGATGGTTCATACAATGGTTTGTTGGAGTGTCGTAATCGATGTCCGTGTACAGATTGAAGATGGTCCATACAATGGTTGGTTGGAGTGTCGTAATTGATGTCCATGTACAGATTGAAGATGGTCCATACAATGGTTGGTTGGAGTGTCGTAATTGATGTCCATGTACAGATTGAAGATGGTCCATACAATGGTTGGAGTGTCGTAATCGATGTCCGTGTACAGATTGAAGATGGTCCATACAATGGTGAACAGTACACAATGGTTAACAGTACACAATGGTGAATAGCTTTTTTAGTGGAATTGGTTTTTGAATCCGAAGTTACAGCTACCTTCTCCATAGATCTACTGGTCCAAAAGTCAAGAGGGTTTATCAACTTATCAAGATAAATGAGCCTACACAGTTTGAGAGTATGGTAAGCCTATTGTTCCACAAAAGCAGTCACTGTGACCTTGACCTACTGGTAGGACAAACTGATGGAGACACAAAAATCAATAGAGGTCAAATCAGTTCATAATTCAGTGTCATAAAAATGGTAGGTCATTGCGAAGATGCTTCAGACCAAGTTTTATCATCACTGACCTTTAGTTCGCAGATAATATCGTTTATAGGAATGTCTTTTTCTTTCGTTATTTCTGTGTTACTGTGTTTTGGATTTATACAACACACATTTCCTGGGTAGAAACCAGCACTCAATTCTCCAACCTCTGCAAGCCAAGGACAACCTTCTCGCATATCATCTTTTTATCACTAAGTATTGTCCCTGATAAGGAGTGAACTGATGGCTCTCATGAACTGATGGCACTGATAAACTGACGGCCCTGATGAACTGATGGCCCTGATAAACTGACGGCCATGATGATATCAGTGAAAGTTCTAACTAAAGCGTACTAGACGAGGAGTCGTATTTTGATTTGTTTGATTGTTTGTTGAGGTTTTACGCCTGCATCAGCAACATTTCGGGCTATATCGCCGGCGGGCAGCTTACCCTTTCCTGGGCAGCCTCTAACAGTAAACCAGTACTTGGTGCACAAACCTCTGTAAGAAACTGCCTTTTCATATAAATGAGACATGGCCTGAGCAGGGCTCAAACCCATGACCATCAGTGATGATAGGTTACAGTGGCATACAAGTCAGCGACCGTAACCACTCGACCACGGATGTGGACTTCCTATACTGAACCATACTGAAGTGATCGAGTAATGTGATTGAACCCTATGAAGAATATCTACACAAAGCTGTTGACATATAAACACTATGCATATAGCAGAAAACACAAAGCTGTTAGGTTGACACATAAACACTATGCATATAACAGAAAACACAAAGCTGTTAGGCTGACATATAAACACTAATCATATAACAGTAAACATTGATAATGAATATCTCCACTCATCAACGTTATCTTACTTGGAAGGAAGAAATGTTATCCCTGGTAATGGATTAGATGGTTTAATGGATTTGATGGTTTTATGGATTTGATGGTTTAATGGATTAGATGGTTTAATGGATTAGATGGATTTGGTGGTTTAATGGATTAGATGGTTTTATGGATTTGATGGTTTAATGGATTAGAATGTTTAATGGGTTAGATGGTTTAATGGATTAGATGGTTTATGGATTTGCTGGTTTTATGGATTAGATGGTTTAATGGATTAGATGGTTTAGTGCATTATATGTTTTTTTTTATGGATGTGATGGTTTTATGGATTAGATGGATTTGATGGTTTACTGGATTAGATGGTTTTATGGATTAGATGGTTTTATGTATTAGATGGTTTAATGGATTAGATGGTTTAATGGATTAGATGGTTTTATGGATTTGATGGTTTTATGGATTAGATGGTTTTATGTATTAGATGGTTTAATGGATTAGATGGTTTAATGGATTAGATGGTTTTATGGAATTGATGGTTTACTGGATTAGATGGTTTAATGGATTAGATGGTTTTATGTATTAGATGGTTTAATGGATTAGATGGTTTAATGGATTAGATGGTTTTATGGAGTTGATGGTTTAATGGATTAGATGGTTTAATGGATTAGATGGTTTAATGGATTAGATGGTTTTATGGATTTGCTGGTTTAATGGATTAGATGGTTTAATGGATTAGATGGTTTAATGGATTAGATGGTTTAATGGATTAGATGGTTTAATGAATTATATGGTTTATGGATTTGTTGGTTTAATGGATTAGATGGTTTAATGGATTAGATGCTTAATGGATTAGATGGTTTAATGGATTTGCTGGTTTTATGGATTAGATGGTTTAATGGATTAGATGGTTTAATGGATTAGGTGGTTTAATGGATTTGCTGGTTTTATGGATTAGATGGTTTAATGTATTAGATGGTTTTATGGATTTGATGGTTTATGGATTTGATGGTTTAATGGATTTGATGGTTTTATGGAGTTGATGGTTTACTGGATTAGATGGTTTAATGGATTAGATGGTTTACTGGATTAGATGGTTTAATGGATTGGTGGATTAATGGTTTAATATATTAGATGGTTTAATGATTATATGGTTTAATGGATTATATGGTTTAATGGATTATATGGTTTAATGGATTAGATGGTTTTATGGACTAGACAATGGATTAGATGGTTTAATGGATTAGATGGTTTAATGGATTAGATGGTTTAATGTATTAGATTGTTTTATGGATTTGCTGGTTTAATGGATTAGATGGTTTAGATGGTTTAATGGCTTGATGGTTTAATGGATTTGCTGGTTTTATGGATTAGATGGTTTAATGGCTTAGATGGTTTAATGTATGTGTTTTATGGATTTGCTGGTTTTATGGATTAGATGGTTTAATGGATTAGATGGTTTAATGGATAGATGGTTTACTGGATTAGATGGTTTACTGGATTAGATGGTTTACTGGATTAGATGGTTTAATAGATGGTTTAATAGATTAGATGGTTTAATAGATTAGATGGTTTAATGGATTAGATTGTTTAGTGGATTTGATGGTTTAATGGATTAGATGGTTTTATGGATTTGATGGTTTAATGGATTAGATGGTTTTATGGATTTGATGGTTTTATGGATTTGATTGTTTAGCTGGTTTAATGGATTAGATGGTTGAATGGATTAGATGGTTTAATGGATTTGATGGTTTTATGTATTAGATGGTTTTATGGATTAGATGGTTTAATGGATTAGATGGTTTTATGGATCTGATGGTTTTATGGATTATATGGTTTAATGGATTAGATGGTTTTATGGACTAGACAATGTATTAGATGGTTTAATGGATTAGATGGTTTAATGGATTAGATGGTTTAATGTATTAGATTGTTTTATGGATTTGCTGGTTTAATGGATTAGATGGTTTAGATGGTTTAATGGCTTGATGGTTTAATGGATTTGCTGGTTTTATGGATTAGATGGTTTAATGGCTTAGATGGTTTAATGTATTAAATGGTTTTATGGATTTGCTGGTTTTATGGATTAGATGGTTTAATGGATTAGATGGTTTAATGGATAGATGGTTTACTGGATTAGATGGTTTACTGGATTAGATGGTTTACTGGATTAGATGGTTTACTGGATTAGATGGTTTAATAGATGGTTTAATAGATTAGATGGTTTAATAGATTAGATGGTTTAATGGATTAGATTGTTTAGTGGATTTGATGGTTTAATGGATTAGATGGTTTTATGGATTTGATGGTTTTATGGATTAGATGGTGTTATGTATTAGATGGTTTAATAGATGGTTTAATAGATTAGATGGTTTAATAGATTAGATGGTTTAATGGATTAGATTGTTTAGTGGATTTGATGGTTTAATGGATTAGATGGTTTTATGGATTTGATGGTTTTATGGATTTGATTGTTTAGCTGGTTTAATGGATTAGATGGTTGAATGGATTAGATGGTTTAATGGATTTGATGGTTTTATGTATTAGATGGTTTTATGGATTAGATGGTTTAATGGATTAGATGGTTTTATGGATCTGATGGTTTTATGGATTATATGGTTTTATGGATTATATGGTTTTATGGATTTGATGGTTTTATGGATTTGATTGTTTAGCTGGTTTAATGGATTAGATGGTTGAATGGATTAGATGGTTTAATGGTTTAATGGATTTGATGGTTTTATGCATTAGATGGTTTTATGGATTAGATGGTTTAATGGATTAGACAATGGATTATATTGTTTAATGGATTAGATGGTTTAATGGATTAGAAGGTTTTATGGATTAGATGGTTTTATGGATTTGATGGTTTTATGGATTTGATGGTTTAATGGATTAGATGGTTCAATGGATTATATGGTTTTATGGATTAGATGGTTTTATGGATCTGATGGTGTGATGGTTTTATGGATTAGATGGTTCAATGGATTATATGGTTTTATGGATTAGATGGTTTTATGGATCTGATAGTTTTATGGATCTGATGGTTTTATGGATTATATGGATTAGATGGATTAGATGGTTTAATGGATTAGATGGTTTTATGGATTAGATGGTTTTATGGATTTGATGGTTTAATGGATTAGATGGTTTAATGGATTAGATGGTTTTATGGATTTGATGGTGTGATGGTTTTATGGATTAGATGGTTTAATGGATTTGAAGGTTTTATGGATTTGATGGTTTTATGGCTGTATAGTTTCACTTTGAAGGTATTTTAAAGAAGAGCTGTTATCCCTGGTAATGGATTTCTTGGTTTTATGGCTGTATAGTTTCACTTTGAAGGTATTTTAAAGAAGAGCTGTTATCCCTGGTAATGGATTTCTTGGTTTTATGGCTGTATAGTTTCACTTTGAAGGTATTTTAAAGAAGAGCTGTTGTCCCTGGTAATGGATTCCTTGGTTTTATGGCTGTATAGTTAGTTTCACTTTGAAGGTATTTTAAAGAAGAGCTGTTGTCCCTGGTAATGGATTTCTTGGTTTTATGGCTGTATAGTTTCACTTTGAAGGTATTTTAAAGAAGAGCTGTTGTCCCTAGTAATGGATTTCTTGTTTTTATGGCTGTATTGTGTGCAACACTGATCATTCAACAGACTTTCACAATGTCTCTGGGTATGTCTGCAGTATATACAATAGTTTTATTGCCTTTTATTATCTTAGCTCAATGGCTGTTTGGATCAAACCTGGGACTTTTTATGTCAAACATGGCATTTTGTAGATTTTGGTGCAAACTAGAGCATTTTGGAATAAGACATTGCAATTTAGCGGAATATAGCATTTTGGTATAAAACTGGATATTTTGGTATAAAACCGAGGCAATTTGGTGAACAATTGGGTATCTGGATGCAAACATGACATTTTGGTTATAAACTGGGTAATTTTGTAGCAATGTTTGTAGCATATAAACTGGAGTATAAGATGCAGTAGACTTTTGGATACTATTTTGAATGAAAAAACCTGTGTCTTATATATATTGTCTTCCTCTAATGTCAAATCACTCACGGGGATTTATACATGTATATATAATTATAGGCAATGTCAGTACCCTACCTCCATAAAGATTAAGTAGATTTATTGGCGATCAGTAACGATTCCACCAAATGTAAACCTTGCCACTATATATATTGCATTTTAAGTTACCGTCCATATAAACAAGGGAAGCAAGTCAATATAAACAAGGGAGGCAAATGCGTAGTTATCAATAGGAAGGTCAGTTTGACGGCTATATCTAAATCAAAGATGATTTCTGTTTCGAAAAGAAAGGAAACAACTGGAATGTATTATGTTATTTATTATGTTATATTTCGGGTTTTACGCCTGCATCAGCATCATTGTTGGGCTATATCGCCGGCGGGCAGTTTCCTAACAACACCTTTCCTGGGCAGGTTCCAGCGGTTAACCAGTACTTGGGTGTACCAACCTCTGTAAGAAACTGCCAACTTTTTCATATAAATGAAACACGGTCTGAGCGGGGCTCGAACCCGTGACCATCAGTGATGATAGGTTACAGTGGTATACAAGTCAGCGACCTTAACCGCTCGACCACGGAGGCGGGCTATTTATTATGTATAGCTATGTAATTAAGTTTATTATATATTTATATGTATAAACTGTTGAAAAGATGGTAGTAATATGTCGCATAATTATGTGTTTTAGTAAATGATCCAACAGACAGCTTTCAGGAATCGTTAATAATCTCGGGTTTGGTTGATAACTTGTTGAGAGCATCGATTTATTAAAGTTTAAACTTTATTTAGTTTACAACGATTGCGAAGCAAGTTTTAACAACTTATATTAATCACTCTCGTTGGCGTGGATGAAAGCATGAATGTGGTAATTTGTGTGGGAGGAAACCGGAGTACCCGGAGAAAACCCACCTGTCCGATCTGGCGACCACCGTACATCTCACATACTTCCCGGTCCGAGGATTGTAGAGCATCGACTAGCCACTGTGTATACAATGGTACGGGTAATGGTTGCACTATATATGCACATATATATATTTATTGTAAACGTGTGAAAATAAAATTGGTTGCTTGCATTATAATGGTTATTACTTGTTCAATTAGTTTATAATGTAAAATGATTTAAATGTGTCAGAAGCACGTGACATCACAGATTAGATTTCTGTCCCATAATACAACAAATTATTGGCGTTTCGTTTACCGATGTGAGTGTGGGTTTAATTTTGGCAGGGAAAAGACATGCGCTAATTTAAGACATTGCCAATACAAAACTCCTTTAAAACACTAACATTTAATTGGCAGTTATATTAATTGTACTATACAGCATACTATTTCTGAAGTACATTATGGGTGTTTCTGTGTAATTATGTAGAATCTGGAATCATTATGTGTGGGGAGGTGCTCAATGCAGGAAATGTTTTTGATGCAAAAGAGTTTTTTGAAGTAAAAATGGGCATCTTGAGCAGCATTTTAGTATGAAGTTAAGTTAGAAATGTGGGCGCAAAGTAAGATATTTTGTTGTAACTTTAATCGGTCTATAATTTGGTCATATGCTCGATTTTACACTATCGATTACCCGATATATACTCCTTGCACAGCACTTGCCGTATTTCCATAATTATATAGATATATATACACGTTTCTACACTAAATATTACATAGTAACATTCCCGTAAGTGCATGACATAAAACAAGTACAAGTAATTACTGATGGAGTACATTCAATGTGTGTCATTATACAGACAGTGTCCAATCATCCGCAACACATTAAATGTGTGTCATTATACAGACAGTGTCCAATCATCCGCAACACATTCAATGTGTGTCATTATACAGACAGTGTCCAATCATCCGCAACACATTCAATGTGTGTCATTATACAGACAGTGTCCAATCATCCGCAACACATTAAATGTGTGTCATTATACAGACAGTGTCCAATCATCCGCAACACATTCAATGTGTGTCATTATACAGACAGTGTCCAATCATCCGCAACACATTAAATGTGTGTCATTATACAGACAGTGTCCAATCATCCGCAACACATTCAATGTGTGTCATTATACAGACAGTGTCCAATCATCCGCAACACATTAAATGTGTGTCATTATGCAGACATTGTCCAATCATCCGCAACACATTCAACACCAAGTATGGACTGGTGCACGATAGTTAACCCATTCAACACCAAGTATGGACTGGTGCACGATAGTTAACCCATTCAACACCAAGTATGGACTGGTGCACGATAGTTAACCCATTCAACACCAAGTATGGACTGGTGCACGATATTTAACCCATTCAACACCAAGTATGGACTGGTGCACGATAGTTAACCCATTCAACACCAAGTATGGACTGGTGCACGATATTTAACCCATTCAACACCAAGTATGGACTGGTGCACGATATTTAACCCATTCAACACCAAGTATGGACTGGTGCACGATATTTAACCCATTCAACACCAAGTATGGACTGGTGCACGATATTTAACCCATTCAACACCAAGTATGGACTGGTGCACGATAGTTTTAGACCAATAAATTAATACGATAATTACATTTGGACCAGTTCATTTATCAAAATGGGTAATTTTGTCTAAAAATAGTAATATTACTGACAAAAAGTGTAGATCATGATGAGACGGCTTGCCTATTTAGGTGTGTAGTGTTGAAAGGGTTACTTCAAATACATATTTACATGTAATAGTTTTTCTTGTTCATATATCACGCGCGCGGTAACATCATAAATCATGGTCAATATATGATTCATTCATTGCCGGCATGCTTTTAGACATGGGACAACAGGAAATACAGATCTGATCAGAGATTAATATACTGTGAGCCCGGCTTCAATCGCAGTCTGCAAAACTAATGCCCAAGCTGCTGGCATTAAAGCAATAATGATCAGATTTCTAAAAATGTATGAAATTATCTTATGTCAGTTCATTTTAGAACACAAAATTAGTTACATAGTTCTCTGAATTTAGTTCCAATGAGGGACCTCGCTGGCTTTTCTATTATCTCCCTAGGTAGATAAAGTTTATCCCTAAATGCAAAGCGATCCTTTTAGTTGAAATCCTTTGTTTTTACAGTTATTCCCTAACCAGATGTTGCATTATGATAAATTGTTAGCTAATTAAAAATAATTTGCATTATGTTTTGCCCATTGGATATGTTGCAGGATATGTCGAGATATAGTAACATAATAATTATAATATGAGAAAGTGGAAGAAAATTGATAGCATGGTGTGCAAAGGAAACAACGATAAAAACAGAGGAAACAACCTAAAAAGGACCTATATACTTTTAGGGAGTATTAAAGGGGCAGTAACTGACCTGACCTACATACCTTTAGGGAGTATTCAGGGGCAGTAACTGACCTGAACTACATACTTTTAGGGAGTATTCAGGGGCAGTAACTGACCTGACCTACATTTAGGGAGTATTCAGGGGCAGTAACTGACCTGACCTACATTTAGGGAGTATTCAGGGGCAGTAACTGACCTGACCTACATACCTTTAGGGAGTATTCAGGGGCAGTAACTGACCTTACCTGACCTACATTTAGGGAGTATTCAGGGGCAGTAACTGACCTGACCTACATACCTTTAGGGAGTATTCAGGGGCAGTAACTGACCTGACCTACATACTTTTAGGGAGTATTCAGGGGCAGTAACTGACCTGACCTACATACCATTAGGGAGTATTTAGGGGCAGTAACTGACCTGACCTACATACCTTTAGGGAGTATTCAGGGGCAGTAACTGACCTGACCTACATACCATTAGGGAGTATTTAGGGGCAGTAACTGACCTTACCTGACCTACATTTAGGGAGTATTCAGGGGCAGTAACTGACCTGACCTACATTTAGGGAGTATTCAGGGGCAGTAACTGACCGATGTCTCTCATTGCTTCTTGCAAATAATCACATCTAGTGGCTCATATATTATATAGATAATTATATTTATAATATGATTATTTCATACTACAATAAGCCAGAGGTCTATGTGAACATACAACAAAGGTAAACAGAAATATAATATAGCTGGTGACACATACATCAACATGAAATCATCATGAGGCATACAATATACATAAATCAAGGTCAATAATAACAGGTGATGTAATAATTATCATTTAGAGACTTCAACAGGGCTCAAGCTACACCTAAACTTTTGGGAGAAAACGCGCGATTGCATCATCTAATGGTATTATCGATTGCATCATCTAATGGTATTATTTAATCAATTTAAACATAATAATTTAAACATAATAGGGGGAAAATACACAAAATGACACAAAATACACAAACTGACCATTCAGTACAATAATTGAATATAAGGAGTGCTTTACGCCACATTACAAAAGCATGTGCATCTTACTGGACAATTATTTTGTCTGAAAATTGTAAAAAAACAAAACAATTTTTTTAGGGAGAAGTGATGCTCTAGGGGGCGAGGTCAGGGTCCCAAGGGCGACTACTTCACCCATGTCACCTCTAGAATGAGCGCTGCTTCTAGCCAGAAAGCGCTTATTTCAGGCTCCATGCAACGTGCAAGACTAATATTTCTATGTATAGAAATGTATGTAAATATCACACAGCAGTATATATATGGAAGGTATCCCATAATTAAATCTGTATCTGTATCTCCCACAAATATCACACATTCAATCAGAGTATATAATATATATGGGAGATATGCTTCATAAATCTGTAGGTAAGTGAAGAAAACATGAAGGTGCTCAAAAACATAGACAAAGGAGCAATCCATGGAAGGAGCAACCCATGGAAGGAGCAACCCATGGAAGGAGCAACCCATGGAAGGAGCAACCCATGGAAGGAGCAATCCATGGCATGCGCAACCCATGGAAGGAGCAACCCATGGAAGGAGCAACCTACGGAAGGAGCAACCTAACCCATGGACAGAGCAACCCGGAAGGAGCAACCCATGGAAGGAGCAACCTATGGAAGGAGCAATCTATGGAAGGAGCAACCCATGGAAGGAGCAACCTATGGAAGGAGCAACCCATGGAAGGAGCAACCTATGGAAGGAGCAACCTATGGAAGGAGCAACCTATGGAAGGAGCAACCCATGGAAGGAGCAACCTATGGAAGGAGCAACCTATGGAAGGAGCAACCCATGGAAGGAGCAACCTATGGAAGGAGCAACCCATGGAAGGAGCAACCCATGGAAGGAGCAACCTATGGAAGGAGCAACCTATGGAAGGAGCAACCTATGGAAGGAGCAACCTATGGAAGGAGCAACCTATGGAAGGAGCAACCTATGGAAGGAGCAACCTATGGAAGGAGCAACCTATGGAAGGAGCAACCCATGGAAGGAGCAACCTATGGAAGGAGCAACCTATGGAAGGAGCAACCTATGGAAGGAGCAACCCCATGGAAGGAGCAACCCATGGAAGGAGAAACCTAATCCATGGAAGGAGCAACCCATGGAAGGAGAAACCTAATCCATGGAAGGAGCAACCCATGGAAGGAGCAACCTATGGAAGGAGCAACCCATGGAAGGAGCAACCTATGGAAGGAGCAACCTATGGAAGGAGCAATCCATGGAAGGAGCAACCCATGGAAGGAGCAACCTATGGAAGGAGCAACCTATGGAAGGAGCAACCTATGGAAGGAGCAATCCATGGAAGGAGCAATCCATGGAAGGAGCAACCTATGGAAGGAGCAACCCATGGAAGAGCAACCTATGGAAGGAGCAATCCATGGAAGGAGCAACCTATGGAAGGAGCAATCCATGGAAGGAGCAACCCATGGAAGGAGCAACCTATGGAAGGAGCAATCCATGGAAGGAGCAACCTATGGAAGGAGCAATCCATGGAAGGAGCAACCTATGGAAGGAGCAACCTATGGAAGGAGCAATCCATGGAAGGAGCAACCTATGGAAGGAGCAACCTATGGAAGGAGAAACCCATGGAAGGAGCGACCTATGGAAGGAGCAACCTATGGAAGGAGCAACCTATGGAAGGAGCAACCTATGGAAGGAGCAATCCATGGAAGGAGCAACCTATGGAAGGAGCAACCTATGGAAGGAGAAACCCATGGAAGGAGCAATCCATGGAAGGAGAAACCCATGGAAGGAGCAACCTATGGAAGGAGCAACCCATGGAAGGAGCAATCCATGGAAGGAGAAACCCATGGAAGGAGCAACCCATGGAAGGGGCAACCCATGGAAGGAGCAACCCATGGAAGGAGCAACCTATGGAAGGAGCGAGTATATTCTTATAGAGGTTTGCAATTACTGGAGATGATAATGATGATAATCTATGAAAGGCAGAAGTAAGAAGGACTGTTAAGTACCGAAACCCGGGGCTCGGACCTTCAATCGAGTAGTAATCTGATCGGAGATGTTCATCAAAATGTTTGCGAAAATTTACATACATGTATGTGATACTATTATAGTATGAAAGTAACTATCCTTTAGTTCATACATGATGCTTATTGACATGCAATACAGTGCTTAATGACATTGTGTCTTGCAGCTCTCATTGCATGTGGCACATGAAAATGCAATTCATATTTCTAAAGTACATTCCATGTAATTCCATTTAGATACTCAGACTCTACAAACAGAGAATCCAAACATCTTCAAACATCATTGACAAGCTACAACCTAATTAATGATATAATGGTAAACACAAGCTGGCTATACAACATGCCTCAACCGAGGGATATTTCCTTCTAGTGTAGAAGTGTGTTTGGTCCTAAGTCATACGGCAACTCTCCAGCTAGAATAAGTTGAAGAAGATACCGGGTAGAACCACCTACCTTCTGCAAGCCAACTGGATAGCTTCCTCATATGAAAGCATTCGACACCGTAATAGAGATTCGAAGCTCCAGTGGTGAGGGGCAAGTAATTTGAAGTCAATGATCATAACCACATGGTCACTTAGTGTATAAATAATGTACAGTAGTCAACAAGGAACCTCTGAGATACAATGCAGTCTTTAACCCGCAACAGAATAATCAAAACTAAACTCGCTTTTGTAAACAGCATAGAGCCAGATCAGATGGCACAAAATGTGCTGGCACGCTCTCTGCCATCTGATCTGCCTCTATGCTGTTTGCTATTCGGATAGTGGAGCTAAAACACTTGGCTGAATAGCAAGCAACATAGATCCTGATCAGAAGCGGCATTTGATTTTAAGTGTTAAATTCAATTTTGGCAACATTTTCTGGGAAATAATCAGTTTTATTTTCTGCTCAATACCCATATCAATTTACACTATCAATAAGCACTTAGTGTACAAGCACACACATTCAGGGAACAATGTACAATTGAAATTTATGGAGAAAATAATTATATGGCTTGTCTTCCACTTTTACTGTAATCCCAGCTACAGGAGAGCCGAGAACTGTGCAATTTCTACTAATTGTCAAACTTCATAAAATACGTCTGAATATCACGCAAATTTATTAAAGCAGTATTTCAAGCAGTTACACAGTTTCACCGGAAAATAAATCTGTCACAGTTTCACTTCATTTGTCAACAAATCTGTCAACAAAAATTACATGATTGAAACAAATGTAAAATTGGTCTTAAATTGGTTGAAACAAGTTTCTGTAGTGGGGTAATCATACTTTGGCAAGACATATCTCGTGATGCAACGTGAAAAATAAAGGAAAAGGCAAATGAAGAAGTTTGTGTTTTACAACGTTTTGTTATCTAACAACTGCTCCAGAATTTTACAATTCATAAATTAGGTTTACATTTCTCAATCAACTGAAATTGATTGAAAAAAAAATTGTGTTTAGTTTCCTGGGAAATGTTAATTACAATCGAACATTCTGATTGGATATATAATTCTTAATTCCGAGTCGCACAATATCAAGCTACTGCCACTCCTTATAATGATACAAATGTTGTTATATACGGGAAGGGTAATCGCATTGTATCGAGGAGATGTAATTAACCTTTTCTCGCACAGAAACACCTCGCGTTGCTATTATCAATACTTCGTACATTCACACATTATGTAACTGTCGCACATTACCGGTTTGAGGAAACGGATATAAATTGGACAATATTTTCCAGTCCGTCGATATTTGTCAATGTCCGGTATATATATATACGTTTATCATTCTTCAAATTAGAGATGCCAACGAATAGTTTAATATTAATATTCGAATGTTTAATTTGTATTCAAACTTAAAAACTGGCATTTTTATATATTTTTTCAAATAATATTTTAATAAATTTCAGTTAAATCATGACACTAACAGTATGACCATGACAGGACATTAACAGTAGGACCCTGACAGGACATTAACAGTAGGACCCTGACAGGACATTAACAGTAGGACCATGACAGGACATTAACAGTAGGACCTTGACAGGACATTAACAGTAGGATCTTGACAGGACATTAACAGTAGAATCTTGACAGGACATTAACAGTAGGATCTTGACAGGACATTAACAGTAGGACCATGACATTAACAGTAGGACCATGACAGGACATTAACAGTAGGACCATGACATTAACAGTAGGACCATGACATGACATTAACAGTAGGACCATGACAGGACATTAACAGTAGATCATTGACAGGACATTAACAGTAGGACCATGACATGACATTAACAGTAGGACCATGACATGACATTAACAGTAGGACCATGACAGGACATTAACAGTAGGACCATGACAGGACATTAACAGTAGGACCATGACAGGACATTAACAGTAGGACCATGACAGGACATTAACAGTAGGACCATGACAGGACATTAACAGTAGATCATTGACAGGACATTAACAGTAGGACCATGACAGGACATTAACAGTAGGACCTTGACATGACATTAACAGTAGGACCATGACAGGACATTAACAGTAGGACCTTGACAGGACATTAACAGTAGGACCATGACAGGACATTAACAGTAGGACCATGACAGGACATTAACAGTAGGACCTTGACAGGACATTAACAGTAGATCATTGACATTAACAGTAGATCATTGACAGGACATTAACAGTATGACCGTAACATGACATTAACAGTAGGACCATGACAGGACATTAACAGTAGATCATTGACAGGACATTAACAGTAGATCATTGACAGGACATTAACAGTAGGATCTTCACAGAACATTAACAGTAGGATCTTCACAGGACATAAGTGTTCGAGCTAGGGTTGAAGTTGGCCATCACATTTCACTAGGCAAGTGTTTGAGCTAGGGTTGAAGTTGGCCATCACATTTCGCTAGGCAAGTGTTTGAGCTAGGGTTGAAGTTGTCCATCATATTTCACTAGGCAAGTGTTTGAGCTAGGGTTGAAGTTGGCCATCACATTTCGCTAGGCAAGTGTTCGAGCTAGGGTTGAAGTTGGCCATCACATTTCGCTAGGCAAGTGTTTGAGCTAGGGTTGAAGTTGGCCATCACATTTCGCTATCATGCGTCTGGTGCAAAGTACATTCTGGCTGATTTTATTTCTGTCCTCTTCTCTTCCCCTTTGTTCATCGCAGGGGGGAAATATATATAACTGCTGCAGATAAGATTCTTGAACTGTGATGTCTGTCTGGTAAGCAATCTGGCTTTTATACCTTCTGTAACCAGCACGCATTTGACATAATTATGTTGGCTGTTTGTTTTGTTCGGTAGACATCTAGACTTCTTCTGTTAATAGTATGTTATGTGTTCGTTTCATTTGATGGCATTCCACTAATTGAACTGTACAGAACCATTTCCTACTTTCCTGTATGAATGTTTTTATATTATTTGGGGGGGGGGGGGGTGTCGACTAAAGACTTATTTTCATATATATTTTTATTTACAATAACTATGCAGACCAATGTAAAGCATCATTTCAGGATTTATACACATACAGTCTACATCTGCTACGTCGAATTCCGTCGGACCTAACAATGGGATTTATACACATACAGTCTACATCTGCTATGTCGAATTCCGTCGGACCTAACAATGGGATTTATACACATACAGTCTACATCCGCTACGTCGAATTCCGTCGGACCTAACAATGGGATTTATACACATACAGTCTACATCTGCTACGTCAAATTCCGTCGGACCTAACAAAATACTTCGACAAAACTGAAGTTTGACATACGAATAATTGCCATATTTCAAAAGATGATGGTTTTCGTACTAGTATATCGCAGCCTTACCCATCATACATTTGTCCCATAGACCATTTTCCATGTTGTTATTGTTATAAGCGTGACATGGGCACACTTGATAAAATAACATTGTAATATCAAATTAAATATTTAATATTTACTAAAATGCAGCACATACATGTAAATAACATTACATTATTTGAAACTGTGATAAAACAAATGGCTGATGTAATAACTGTGCATTAACGGTGTAGTAATAAACTGATACTCGATTAAATAGTATACTGTATTAAAAAACATGTCTCTTTTACACTCTATCGGATTCCATCATGTCCACTTTTCTGAAGAATTTGGTAATGTCTGATTGCCCAGAATGTACACGGGGAAAGATGAATTTGCTAATATAATGATGGTCCATTGCGGGTAACACTTGGTTAGAATTTTCCAAAATCCATCAACATTTACGACTTGTACACGAGGACAAGACATTATGGGGTACTACATTGTACACCAGGACAAGACATTATGGGGTACTACACATTGTACACCAGGACAAGACATTATGGGGTACTACATTGTACACCAGGACAAGACATTATGGGGTACTACATTATACACCAGGACAAGACATTATGGGGTACTACATTATACACCAGGACAAGACATTATGGGGTACTACACATTGTACACCAGGACAAGACATTATGGGGTACTACACATTGTACACCAGGACAAGACATTATGGGGTACTACATTATACACCAGGACAAGACATTATGGGGTACTACACATTGTACACCAGGACAAGACATTATGGGGTACTACACATTGTACACCAGGACAAGACATTATGGGGTACTACACATTGTACACCAGGACAAGACATTATGGGGTACTACACATTGTACACCAGGACAAGACATTATGGGGTACTACATTGTACACCAGGACAAGACATTATGGGGTACTACATTATACACCAGGACAAGACATTATGGGGTACTACACATTGTACACCAGGACAAGACATTATGGGGTACTACATTATACACCAGGACAAGACATTATGGGGTACTACACATTGTACACCAGGACAAGACATTATGGGGTACTACACATTGTACACCAGGACAAGACATTATGGGGTACTACACATTGTACACCAGGACAAGACATTATGGGGTACTACACATTGTACACCAGGACAAGACATTATGGGGTACTACACATTGTACACCAGGACAAGACATTATGGGGTACTACACATTGTACACCAGGACAAGACATTATGGGGTACTAAATTGTACACCAGGACAAGACATTATGGGGTACTAAATTGTACACCAGGACAAGACATTATGGGGTACTAAATTGTACACCAGGACAAGACATTATGGGGTACTAAATTGTACACCAGGACAAGACATTATGGGGTACTAAATTGTACACCAGGACAAGACATTATGGGGTACTACATTGTACACCAGGACAAGACATTATGGGGTACTAAATTGTACACCAGGACAAGACATTATGGGGTACTAAATTGTACACCAGGACAAGACATTATGGGGTACTACATTGTACACCAGGACAAGACATTATGGGGTACTAAATTGTACACCAGGACAAGACATTATGGGGTACTAAATTGTACACCAGGACAAGACATTATGGGGTACTACATTGTACACCAGGACAAGACATTATGGGGTACTACACATTGTACACCAGGACAAGACATTATGGGGTACTACATTGTACACCAGGACAAGACATTATGGGGTACTACACATTGTACACCAGGACAAGACATTATGGGGTACTACATTGTACACCAGGACAAGACATTATGGGGTACTACATTGTACACCAGGACAAGACATTATGGGGTACTACACATTGTACACCAGGACAAGACATTATGGGCATTGTTAGAATATAGGACACTAATTTGAGCTGGGCTAGGGTATATGGTACCATGTTGGACAGGGCTCAAGTGATTGGGTACTAACTTGGGAAGGGCTTGGGTACTAACTTGGGAAGGGCTTGGGTACTAACTTGGGAAGGCTTGGGTACTAACTTGGGAAGGGCTTGGGTACTAATTTGGGTGTGGCTATAGGAAGTGGCAGCAATTGGGACATGTCTACAGTATTAGGTGTGGCTATAGGAAGGGGCAGCAATTGGGACATGTCTACGGTATCAGGTGTGGCTATAGGAAGGGGCAGCAATTGGGACATGTCTACGGTATCAGGTGTGGCTATAGGAAGGGGCAGCAATTGGGACATGTCTACGGTAGCAGGTGTGGATATAGGAAGGGGCAGCAATTGGGACATGTCTACGGTATCAGGTGTGGCTATAGGAAGGGGCAGCAATTGGGACATGTCTACGGTATCAGATCATAATTTGAGCCGGGAAATGGGGGTATGTGAAATAAGACACAATGGGAGAAGAAGAACAGA
>CM026398.1:60588322-60656792 GCA_014843695.1 Archivesica marissinica | reverse complement strand
TGTTACAATATATATAACCAGGGTGTCCTCTCCCATATCATCTGTTACAATATATATAACCAGGGTGTCCTCTCCTGTATCATCTGTTACAATATATATAACCAGGGTGTCCTCTCCCATATCATCTGTTACAATATATATAACCAGGGTGTCCTCTCCCATATCATCTGTTACAATATATATAACCAGGGTGTCCTCTCCTGTATCATCTGTTACAATATATATAACCAGGGTGTCCTCTCCTGTATCATCTGTTACAATATATATAACCAGGGTGTCCTCTCCCATATCATCTGTTACAATATATATAACCAGGGTGTCCTCTCCTGTAGCATCTGTTACAATATATATAACCAGGGTGTCCTCTCCCATATCATCTGTTACAATATATATAACCAGGGTGTCCTCTCCCATATCATCTGTTACAATATATATAACCAGGGTGTCCTCTCCTGTATCATCTGTTACAATATATATATAACCAGGGTGTCCTCTCCAATATCATCTGTTACAATATATATAACCAGTGTGTCCTCTCCTGTATCATCTGTTACAATATATATAACCAGGGTGTCCTCTCCTGTAGCATCTGTTACAATATATATAACCAGGGTGTCCTCTCCCATATCATCTGTTACAATATATATAACCAGGGTGTCCTCTCCCATATCATATATTACAATATATATAACCAGGGTGTCCTCTCCTGTATCATCTGTTACACTATATATAACCAGGGTGTCCTCTCCTATATCATCTGTTACAATATATATAACCAGGGTGTCCTCTCCTGTATCATCTGTTACAATATATATAACCAGGGTGTCCTCTCCCATATCATCTGTTACAATATATATAACCAGGGTGTCCTCTCCTGTATCATCTGTTACACTATATATAACCAGGATGTCCTCTCCTGTAGCATATGTTACAATATATATAACCAGGCTGTCCTCTCCCATATCATCTGTTACAATATATATAACCAGGGTGTCCTCTCCCATATCATCTGTTACAATATATATAACCAGGGTGTCCTCTCCTGTATCATCTGTTACACTATATATATAACCAGGGTGTCCTCTCCCATATCATCTGTTACAATATATATAACCAGGGTGTCCTCTCCCATATCATCTGTTACAATAGATATAACCAGGGTGTCCTCTCCTGTATCATCTGTTACACTATATATATAACCAGGGTGTCCTCTCCCATATCATCTGTTACAATATATATAACCAGGGTGTCCTCTCCCATATCATATGTTACAATATATATAACCAGGGTGTCCTCTCCAATATCATCTGTTACAATATATATAACCAGTGTGTCCTCTCCTTTATCATCTGTTACAATATATATAACCAGGGTGTCCTCTCCTGTAGCATCTGTTACAATATATATAACCAGGGTGTCCTCTCCTGTAGCATCTGTTACAATATATATAACCAGGGTGTCCTCTCCCATATCATCTGTTACAATATATATAACCAGGGTGTCCTCTCCTGTAGCATCTGTTACAATATATATAACCAGGGTGTCCTCTCCCATATCATCTGTTACAATATATATAACCAGGGTGTCCTCTCCCATATCATCTGTTACAATATATATAACCAGGGTGTCCTCTCCCATATCATCTGTTACAATATATATAACCAGGGTGTCCTCTCCTGTATCATCTGTTACAATATATATAACCAGGGTGTCCTCTCCCATATCATCTGTTACAATATATATAACCAGGGTGTCCTCTCCTGTAGCATCTGTTACAATATATATAACCAGGGTGTCCTCTCCCATATCATCTGTTACAATATATATAACCAGGGTGTCCTCTCCCATATCATCTGTTACAATATATATAACCAGGGTGTCCTCTCCTGTATCATCTGTTACAATATATATAACCAGGGTGTCCTCTCCCATATCATCTGTTACAATATATATAACCAGGGTGTCCTCTCCCATATCATCTGTTACAATATATATAACCAGGGTGTCCTCTCCTGTATCATCTGTTACAATATATATAACCAGGGTGTCCTCTCCCATATCATCTGTTACAATATATATAACCAGGGTGTCCTCTCCTGTATCATCTGTTACAATATATAACCAGGGTGTCCTCTCCCATATCATCTGTTACAATATATATAACCAGGGTGTCCTCTCCCATATCATCTGTTACAATATATATAACCAGGGTGTCCTCTCCCATATCATCTGTTACAATATATATAACCAGGGTGTCCTCTCCCATATCATCTGTTACAATATATATAACCAGTGTGTCCTCTCCCATATCATCTGTTACAATATATATAACCAGGGTGTCCTCTCCCATATCATATGCTACAATATATATAACCAGGGTGTCCTCTCCTGTATCATCTGTTACACTATATATATAACCAGGGTGTCCTCTCCTGTAGCATCTGTTACAATATATATAACCAGGGTGTCCTCTCCTGTATCATCTGTTACAATATATATAACCAGGGTGTCCTCTCCCATATCATCTGTTACAATATATATAACCAGTGTGTCCTCTCCCATATCATCTGTTACAATATATATAACCAGGGTGTCCTCTCCTGTATCAGCTGTTACAATATATATAACCAGGGTGTCCTCTCCCATATCATCTGTTACAATATATATAACCAGGGTGTCCTCTCCAATATCATCTGTTACAATATATATAACCAGTGTGTCCTCTCCTGTATCATCTGTTACAATATATATAACCAGGGTGTCCTCTCCTGTAGCATCTGTTACAATATATATATCCAGGGTGTCCTCTCCCATATCATCTGTTACAATATATATAACCAGGGTGTCCTCTCCTGTAGCATCTTTTACAATATATATAACCAGGGTGTCCTCTCCCATATCATCTGTTACAATATATATAACCAGGGTGTCCTCTCCTGTATCATCTGTTACACTATATATAACCAGGGTGTCCTCTCCTGTATCATCTGTTACACTATATATATATAACCAGGGTGTCCTCTCCAATATCATCTGTTACAATATATATAACCAGTGTGTCCTCTCCTGTAGCATCTGTTACAATATATATAACCAGGGTGTCCTCTCCTGTAGCATCTGTTACAATATATATAACCAGGGTGTCCTCTCCCATATCATCTGTTACAATATATATAACCAGGGTGTCCTCTCCTGTAGCATCTGTTACAATATATATAACCAGGGTGTCCTCTCCCATATCATCTGTTACAATATATATAACCAGGGTGTCCTCTCCCATATCTGTTACAATATATATAACCAGGGTGTCCTCTCCCATATCATCTGTTACAATATATATAACCAGGGTGTCCTCTCCTGTAGCATCTGTTACAATATATATAACCAGGGTGTCCTCTCCCATATCATCTGTTACAATATATATAACCAGGGTGTCCTCTCCTGTAGCATCTGTTACAATATATATAACCAGGGTGTCCTCTCCCATATCATCTGTTACAATATATATAACCAGGGTGTCCTCTCCCATATCATATGTTACAATATATATAACCAGGGTGTCCTCTCCTGTATCATCTGTTACAATATATATAACCAGGGTGTCCTCTCCTGTAGCATCTGTTACAATATATATAACCAGGGTGTCCTCTCCCATATCATATGTTACAATATATATAACCAGGGTGTCCTCTCCTGTATCATCTGTTACACTATATATAACCAGGGTGTCCTCTCCTGTATCATCTGTTACAATATATATAACCAGGGTGTCCTCTCCCATATCATCTGTTACAATATATATAACCAGGGTGTCCTCTCCCATATCATCTGTTACAATATATATAACCAGGGTGTCCTCTCCTGTATCATCTGTTACACTATATATAACCAGGGTGTCCTCTCCTGTAGCATATGTTACAATATATATAACCAGGGTGTCCTCTCCCATATCATCTGTTACAATATATATAACCAGGGTGTCCTCTCCCATATCATCTGTTACAATATATATAACCAGGGTGTCCTCTCCTGTATCATCTGTTACATATATATATAACCAGGGTGTCCTCTCCCATATCATCTGTTACAATATATATAACCAGGGTGTCCTCTCCCATATCATCTGTTACAATATATATAACCAGGGTGTCCTCTCCTGTATCATCTGTTACACTATATATATAACCAGGGTGTCCTCTCCCATATCATCTGTTACAATATATATAACCAGGGTGTCCTCTCCTGTATCATCTGTTACAATATATATAACCAGGGTGTCCTCTCCTGTAGCATCTGTTACAATATATATAACCAGGGTGTCCTCTCCTGTATCATCTGTTACAATATATATAACCAGGGTGTCCTCTCCCATATCATCTGTTACAATATATATAACCAGGGTGTCCTCTCCCATATCATCTGTTACAATATATATAACCAGGGTGTCCTCTCCTGTAGCATCTGTTACAATATATATAACCAGGGTGTCCTCTCCCATATCATCTGTTACAATATATATAACCAGGGTGTCCTCTCCCATATCATCTGTTACAATATATATAACCAGGGTGTCCTCTCCTGTATCATCTGTTACAATATATATAACCAGGGTGTCCTCTCCCATATCATCTGTTACAATATATATAACCAGGGTGTCCTCTCCCATATCATCTGTTACAATATATATAACCAGGGTGTCCTCTCCAATATCATCTGTTACAATATATATAACCAGTGTGTCCTCTCCTGTATCATCTGTTACAATATATATAACCAGGGTGTCCTCTCCTGTAGCATCTGTTACAATATATATAACCAGGGTGTCCTCTCCCATATCATCTGTTACAATATATATAACCAGGGTGTCCTCTCCTGTATCATCTGTTACAATATATATAACCAGGGTGTCCTCTCCTGTATCATCTGTTACACTATATATATATATAACCAGGGTGTCCTCTCCAATATCATCTGTTACAATATATATAACCAGTGTGTCCTCTCCTGTAGCATCTGTTACAATATATATAACCAGGGTGTCCTCTCCTGTAGCATCTGTTACAATATATATAACCAGGGTGTCCTCTCCCATATCATCTGTTACAATATATATAACCAGGGTGTCCTCTCCTGTAGCATCTGTTACAATATATATAACCAGGGTGTCCTCTCCCATATCATCTGTTACAATATATATAACCAGGGTGTCCTCTCCCATATCATCTGTTACAATATATATAACCAGGGTGTCCTCTCCCATATCATCTGTTACAATATATATAACCAGGGTGTCCTCTCCTGTATCATCTGTTACAATATATATAACCAGGGTGTCCTCTCCCATATCATCTGTTACAATATATATAACCAGGGTGTCCTCTCCTGTATCATCTGTTACAATATATATAACCAGGGTGTCCTCTCCCATATCATCTGTTACAATATATATAACCAGGGTGTCCTCTCCCATATCATATGTTACAATATATATAACCAGGGTGTCCTCTCCTTATCATCTGTTACAATATATATAACCAGGGTGTCCTCTCCTGTATCATCTGTTACAATATATATAACCAGGGTGTCCTCTCCCATATCATCTGTTACAATATATATAACCAGGGTGTCCTCTCCTGTATCATCTGTTACACTATATATAACCAGGGTGTCCTCTCCTGTATCATCTGTTACAATATATATAACCAGGGTGTCCTCTCCCATATCATCTGTTACAATATATATAACCAGGGTGTCCTCTCCCATATCATCTGTTACAATATATATAACCAGGGTGTCCTCTCCTGTATCATCTGTTACACTATATATAACCAGGGTGTCCTCTCCTGTAGCATATGTTACAATATATATAACCAGGCTGTCCTCTCCCATATCATCTGTTACAATATATATAACCAGGGTGTCCTCTCCCATATCATCTGTTACAATATATATAACCAGGGTGTCCTCTCCTGTATCATCTGTTACACTATATATATAACCAGGGTGTCCTCTCCCATATCATCTGTTACAATATATATAACCAGGGTGTCCTCTCCCATATCATCTGTTACAATATATATAACCAGGGTGTCCTCTCCTGTATCATCTGTTACAATATATATAACCAGGGTGTCCTCTCCCATATCATCTGTTACAATATATATAACCAGGGTGTCCTCTCCTATATCATCTGTTACAATATATATAACCAGGGTGTCCTCTCCTGTAGCATCTGTTACAATATATATAACCAGGGTGTCCTCTCCTGTATCATCTGTTACAATATATATAACCAGGGTGTCCTCTCCCATATCATCTGTTACAATATATATAACCAGGGTGTCCTCTCCCATATCATCTGTTACAATATATATAACCAGGGTGTCCTCTCCTGTATCATCTGTTACAATATATATAACCAGGGTGTCCTCTCCCATATCATCTGTTACAATATATATAACCAGGGTGTCCTCTCCCATATCATCTGTTACAATATATATAACCAGGGTGTCCTCTCCTGTATCATCTGTTACAATATATATAACCAGGGTGTCCTCTCCCATATCATCTGTTACAATATATATAACCAGGGTGTCCTCTCCCATATCATCTGTTACAATATATATAACCAGGGTGTCCTCTCCCATATCATCTGTTACAATATATATAACCAGGGTGTCCTCTCCTATATCATCTGTTACAATATATATAACCAGGGTGTCCTCTCCTGTAGCATCTGTTACAATATATATAACCAGGGTGTCCTCTCCCATATCATCTGTTACAATATATATAACCAGGGTGTCCTCTCCCATATCATCTGTTACAATATATATAACCAGGGTGTCCTCTCCTGTATCATCTGTTACACTATATATATATAACCAGGGTGTCCTCTCCAATATCATCTGTTACAATATATATAACCAGTGTGTCCTCTCCTGTATCATCTGTTACAATATATATAACCAGGGTGTCCTCTCCTGTAGCATCTGTTACAATATATATAACCAGGGTGTCCTCTCCATATCATCTTACCAGTGTCCTCTCCTACATCGTTACAATATATATAACCAGGGTGTCCTCTCCCATATCATCTGTTACAATATATATAACCAGGGTGTCCTCTCCTGTATCATCTGTTACAATATATATAACCAGGGTGTCCTCTCCAATATCATCTGTTACAATATATATAACCAGTGTGTCCTCTCCTGTATCATCTGTTACAATATATATAACCAGGGTGTCCTCTCCTACATTGTTACAATATATATAACCAGGGTGTCCTCTCCTGTAGCATCTGTTACAATATATATAACCAGGGTGTCCTCTCCTGTATCATCTGTTACAATATATATAACCAGGGTGTCCTCTCCTGTAGCATCTGTTACAATATATATAACCAGAGTGTCCTCTCCCATATCATCTGTTACAATATATATAACCAGGGTGTCCTCTCCTGTATCATCTGATACAGGCAATGCTATATTTACATAATTTTTATGTTCTGCTTATCTTACAGATATCCCTCTATAATAGCTGGCTAAGCATACAATGCCCCACAGCAGGCTAACAAAGTGCTAATGAGTTTTCCCCAATAGTTTGGCTTCCTGTTCAAGAACATGATTCTTCGATGAGATTAAAGTCTCCTTTTAAAATCAATGCCTTTATTTCTTATTCAAATAGAAATATTTACATCGGTTTTGCATTTCTTTTGATGAACGTATATGCCTTGTTTGTATCTATTTTCGTATGAATTTCCTCACTAATGATAGGCAGCTGACACGTGCACTCGAAGATATGGGCATGTATATTGGCAGTGTCGGGCAGCGTTCCACGCAAGAAAGATGTATCTTACAGTTTACATGGTTACGGTTCCAAGGAGGATCTATTTACCAGGTCTGGTAAGTCGCAAATCTGGACTGGATACATTTTAAATGCAAAGTGTGATATGTTTTTCTTTGTGTAATTGCAAAGAATAATATAAGTAATGAATCACGGGTTAAAGCAGCATTACATCGTAATAAAGGATGTTTTGGGTAAAATATAAATACAAATGTACTAATGTGTGTGTGTTTACAAAACTCGAAATAGTCGCTCAGAAACGATAAAATTCCAATAAATTTAAACCGTCGTATACGTGAATTTGTTTATCAACACACGAAATATAAACATGCACAGCGCGCATGCGTCAAACAACAGGATGTAGAAAACAACGTATATATTTTGAACATGAAAGACTATCTATCTATCTTCCTCTAATGTCTAACCCCTCGCGGTGATGAAGAAATGTCCCTAAAAGACTTAGCTAACAGAGGTATGAATCAACATATCAAGTAATTAAATTAAAAAGACAACGTGGGACAATGCATTCCGAATGTAAACAAGTGCGTGACCGATCGACTCGGAAAGTTCTACTTTCGGTTTCGAGTTTGTTTTATCGCAAAAAAACACTGTTTACCAAATGAACATAAGCATACAAAGTATAATGTTAGAATGTGTAGCAGCATTGCTACCCATACGTAAAATTTGAATTTTTCAAATATCTTTTATTTCATACGATGTAATTCTGCTTTAATAGTTCATACCCTGATGGAAACTATTCAATCCTTAAATATACAACTATAATTCATATGTGAATCCTACCACAATTTACGAAGTTGTTACTGATTTATAAATAACGCTCCATAAAGGGAGGTAATCTACAAGTAGCAATAAACAAAAGATGTTCATTTGTGGGGAATCCTTGAATTGGTATCCCCCCTAACCCGATCCCCCCCCCTTTGCAAGTCACGCAAGCTAAACATATTAAATTTGATTGTTTACTCGAGTCTTAAATTCTCAAAGTACGGGGAAACACATTTGTGTGCATGTGCCAATTTTTTGGAGGCCCAATAAATGGTGAGATTAATGTTTTTTCTGTTGCTGTCAACATCGTACAAATAATCTAATAACATTTCTTTGGTGTAGTAAGCACACTTCCGCAAGGGAGCTAATACAAAACAATGAACGGCATTTGATGGGCCATACCCAGGTGTTACGAGTTCGAAGGCGTGGAAATACTTCGGATTCTACAAGAAGACCGAAGGTCCTCCATCTAAACAGAATTTGGAATGTCTTTAGTCATTTGCAAATTGTGCAAAAAGTCATACGCCAATAAAGGTAAGATTCAACCTTGGCAAAACTCGCTGATCGTGGCCCGGAAAATAAATAAAAGTTGCCATATTTGTACATCATACGTAAAAGTGACCAGCTTTTGAACAAGCCTGAACTGCCTCCCCCATCAGTGTTTAGTCGTGACAGGTTCATTAGTAAAATATATTTCTTTTGTAATCATAATGTTTATTGTTTCACTGTTTTAATGAAGCATGAAGCAGCCAGCCACAGCATCTGGGTAGCAGCATGAAGCAGCCAGCCACAGCATCTGGGTAGCAGCATGAAGCAACCAGCCACGGCATCTGGGTAGCAGCATGAAGCAGCCAGCCACAGCATCTGGGTAGCAGCATGAAGCAACCAGCCACGGCATCTGGGTAGCAGCATGAAGCAGCCAGCCACAGCATGTGGGTAGCAGCATGAAGCAGCCAGCCACGGCATCTGGGTAGCAGCATGAAGCACCAAGCTATGGCATCTGGGTAGCAGCATGAAGCACCAAGCCATGGCATCTGGGTAGCAGCATGAAGCACCAAGCTATGGCATCTGGGTAGCAGCATGAAGCACCAAGCCATGGCATCTGGGTAGCAGCATGAAGCACCAAGCTATGGCATCTGGGTAGCAGCATGAAGCACCAAGCCATGGCATCTGGGTAGCAGCATGAAGCAGCCAGCAACGGCATCTGGGTAGCAGCATGAAGCAGCCAGCCACGGCATCTGGGTAGCAGCATGAAGCAGCCAGCCACGGCATCTGGGTAGCAGCATGAAGCAGCCAGCCACGGCATGTGGGTAGCAGCATGAAGCAGCCAGCCATGGCATCTGGGTAGCAGCATGAAGCAGCCAGCCACGGCATGTGGGTAGCAGCATGAAGCAGCCAGCCACGGCATCTGGGTAGCAGCATGAAGCAACCAGCCACGGCATATGGGTAGTAGCATGAAGCAGCCAGCCACGGCATATGGGTAGCAGCATGAAGCAACCAGTCACGGCATATGGGTAGTAGCATGAAGCAGCCAGCCACGGCATCTGGGTAGCAGCATGAAGCAACCAGCCACGGCATATGGGTAGTAGCATGAAGCAGCCAGCTACAGCATCTGGGTAGCAGCATGAAGGAACAATAAAAACGGAAGAAAACACTTAATAGGACCTATCTACTTTTAGGGAGTATTCAGGGGCAGTAACTGACCGATGTCTCTCATTAGGAACAATTAGACGCTTTACTGAAGCTTCCAGCAGTGAAGGTTGTCATACAGAAGGAATTGCTTACATACAATTGTGAAGCACAAACACAAGATAAGTTGGAAGCAGTGATAAATATATCAATAAGTGGAACTTTACTGTGTGTTGATGACAGCTTCAATAACATGGCATTAAATTGACAAGTTTATTAATAATTACTTTCTAAAACCTTAAACGCATGCTCAAACTTCTCAGCCTGCGTTCAAACTTGTCAACTTGTCACTCTTTGTCTATGCATCTTCAAACTTCAAACTGGGAGCGACACATTGGGAACACATAGTTTATCAATAGTAACTGGGGCCGACACATTGGGAACAGAATTTATCAACAGTAACTGGGGCCGACACATTGGGAACACACAGTTTATCAACAGTAACTGGGAGCGACACATTGGGAACATAGTTTATCAATAGTAACTGGGAGCGACACATTGGGAATACATAGTTTATCAACAGTAACTGGGAGCGACACATTGGGAACACATAGTTTATCAATAGTAACTGGGACTGACACATTGGGAACACACAGTTTATCAACAGTAACTGGGAGCGACACATTGGGAACACATAGTTTATCAACAGTAACTGGGAGCGACACATTGGGAACATAGTTTATCAACAGTAACTGGGAGCGACACATTGGGAACACATAGTTTATCAATAGTAACTGGGAGTGACACATTGGGAACATAGTTTATCAACAGTAACTGGGAGTGACACATTGGGAACACATAGTTTATCAACAGTAATTGGGAGCGACACATTGGGAACATAGTTTATCAACAGTAACTGGGAGCGACACATTGGGAACATAGTTTATCAACAGTAACTGGGAGCGACACATTGGGAACACACAGTTTATCAACAGTAACTGGGAGTGACACATTGGGAACATAGTTTATCAACAGTAACTGGGAGCAACACATTGGGAACACACAGTTTATCAACAGTAACTGGGAGTGACACATTGGGAACACATAGTTTATCAACAGTAACTGGGGCCGACACATTGGGAACACATAGTTTATCAACAGTAACTGGGGCCGACACATTGGGAACACATAGTTTATCAACAGTAACTGGGGCCGACACATTGGGAACACATAGTTTATCAACAGTAACTGGGACTGACACATTGGGAACACATAGTTTATCAACAGTAACTGGGGCCGACACATTGGGAACACATAGTTTATCAACAGTAACTGGGAGCGACACATTGGGAACACATAGTTTATCAACAGTAACTGGGAGCGACACATTGGGAACACATAGTTTATCAACAGTAACTGGGACTGACACATTGGGAACACATAGTTTATCAACAGTAACTGGGAGCGACACATTGGGAACACATAGTTTATCAATAGTAACTGGGAGCGACACATTGGGAACACATAGTTTATCAACAGTAACTGGGAGCGACACATTGGGAACACATAGTTTATCAATAGTAACTGGGAGCGACACATTGGGAACACATAGTTTATCAATAGTAACTGGGAGCGACACATTGGGAACACATAGTTTATCAACAGTAACTGGGAGCGACACATTGGGAACACATAGTTTATCAATAGTAACTGGGAGCAACACATTGGGAACACATAGTTTATCAACAGTAACTGGGGCCGACACATTGGGAACACATAGTTTATCAATAGTAACTGGGAGTGACACATTGGGAACACATAGTTTATCAACAGTAACTGGGAGCGACACATTAGGAACACATAGTTTATCAACAGTAACTGGGGCCGACACATTGGGAACACATAGTTTATCAATAGTAACTGGGAGCGACACATTGGGAACACATAGTTTATCAACAGTAACTGGGAGCGACACATTGGGAACACATAGTTTATCAATAGTAACTGGGAGCGACACATTGGGAACACATAGTTTATCAATAGTAACTGGGAGCGTCACATTGGGAACACATAGTTTATCAACAGTAACTGGGGCCGACACATTGGGAACACATAGTTTATCAATAGTAACTGGGAGCGACACATTGGGAACACATAGTTTATCAACAGTAACTGGGAGCGACACATTGGGAACACATAGTTTATCAACAGTAACTGGGGCCGACACATTGGGAACACATAATTTATCAACAGTAACTGGGAGCGACACATTGGGAACACATAGTTTATCAACAGTAACTGGGAGCGACACATTGGGAACACATAGTTTATCAATAGTAACTGGGAGCGACACATTGGGAACACATAGTTTATCAATAGTAACTGGGAGCGACACATTGGGAACACATAGTGTATCAACAGTAACTGGGGCCGACACATTGGGAACACATAGTTTATCAATAGTAACTGGGAGCGACACATTGGGAACACATAGTTTATCAACAGTAACTGGGAGCGACACATTGGGAACACATAGTTTATCAACAGTAACTGGGAGCGACACATTGGGAACACATAGTTTATCAACAGTAACTGGGAGCGACACATTGGGAACACATAGTTTATCAACAGTAACTGGGAGCGACACATTGGGAACACATAGTTTATCAATAGTAACTGGGAGTGACACATTGGGAACACATAGTTTATCAACAGTAACTGGGAGCGACACATTGGGAACACATAGTTTATCAACAGTAACTGGGAGCGACACATTGGGAACATAGTTTATCAACAGTAACTGGGAGCGACACATTGGGAACATAGTTTATCAACAGTATCTGGGAGCAACACATTGGGAACACACAGTTTATCAACAGTAACTGGGAGTGACACATTGGGAACACATAGTTTATCAACAGTAACTGGGGCCGACACATTGGGAACACATAGTTTATCAACAGTAACTGGGGCCGACACATTGGGAACACATAGTTTATCAACAGTAACTGGGGCCGACACATTGGGAACACATAGTTTATCAACAGTAACTGGGACTGACACATTGGGAACACATAGTTTATCAACAGTAACTGGGGCCGACACATTGGGAACACATAGTTTATCAACAGTAACTGGGAGCGACACATTGGGAACACATAGTTTATCAACAGTAACTGGGAGCGACACATTGGGAACACATAGTTTATCAACAGTAACTGGGACCGACACATTGGGAACACATAGTTTATCAACAGTAACTGGGAGCGACACATTGGGAACACATAGTTTATCAACAGTAACTGGGAGCGACACATTGGGAACACATAGTTTATCAATAGTAACTGGGAGCGACACATTGGGAACACATAGTTTATCAACAGTAACTGGGAGCGACACATTGGGAACACATAGTTTATCAATAGTAACTGGGAGCGACACATTGGGAACACATAGTTTATCAATAGTAACTGGGAGCGACACATTGGGAACACATAGTTTATCAACAGTAACTGGGAGCGACACATTGGGAACACATAGTTTATCAATAGTAACTGGGAGCGACACATTGGGAACACATAGTTTATCAACAGTAACTGGGGCCGACACATTGGGAACACATAGTTTATCAATAGTAACTGGGAGTGACACATTGGGAACACATAGTTTATCAACAGTAACTGGGAGCGACACATTGGGAACACATAGTTTATCAACAGTAACTGGGACCGACACATTGGGAACACATAGTTTATCAATAGTAACTGGGAGCGACACATTGGGAACACATAGTTTATCAATAGTAACTGGGAGCGACACATTGGGAACACATAGTTTATCAATAGTAACTGGGAGCGACACATTGGGAACACATAGTTTATCAATAGTAACTGGGAGCGACACATTGGGAACACATAGTTTATCAACAGTAACTGGGGCCGACACATTGGGAACACATAGTTTATCAACAGTAACTGGGAGCGACACATTGGGAACACATAGTTTATCAACAGTAACTGGGAGCGACACATTGGGAACACATAGTTTATCAACAGTAACTGGGGCCGACACATTGGGAACACATAGTTTATCAACAGTAACTGGGAGCGACACATTGGGAACACATAGTTTATCAACAGTAACTGGGAGCGACACATTGGGAACACATAGTTTATCAACAGTAACTGGGAGCGACACATTGGGAACACATAGTTTATCAACAGTAACTGGGAGCGACACATTGGGAACACATAGTTTATCAACAGTAACTGGGAGCGACACATTGGGAACACATAGTTTATCAATAGTAACTGGGAGCGACACATTGGGAACACATAGTTTATCAACAGTAACTGGGAGCGACACATTGGGAACACATAGTTTATCAACAGTAACTGGGAGCGACACATTGGGAACATAGTTTATCAACAGTAACTGGGAGCGACACATTGGGAACATAGTTTATCAACAGTAACTGGGAGCGACACATTGGGAACACACAGTTTATCAACAGTAACTGGGAGCAACACATTGGGAACATAGTTTATCAACAGTAACTGGGAGCAACACATTGGGAACACACAGTTTATCAACAGTAACTGGGAGCGACACATTGGGAACACATAGTTTATCAACAGTAACTGGGGCCAACACATTGGGAACACATAGTTTATGAACAGTAACTGGAACTGACACATTGGGAACACATAGTTTATCAACAGTAACTGGGAGCGACACATTGGGAACACATAGTTTATCAATAGTAACTGGGAGCGACACATTGGGAACACATAGTTTATCAACAGTAACTGGGGCCGACACATTGGGAACACATAGTTTATCAACAGTAACTGGGGCCGACACATTGGAACACATAGTTTATCAACAGTAACTGGGGCCGACACATTGGGAACACATAGTTTATCAATAGTAACTGGGAGCGACACATTGGGAACACATAGTTTATCAATAGTAACTGGGAGCGACACATTGGGAACACATAGTTTATCAACAGTAACTGGGGCCGACACATTGGGAACACATAGTTTATCAATAGTAACTGGGAGCGACACATTGGGAACACATAGTTTATCAATAGTAACTGGGAGCGACACATTGGGAACACATAGTTTATCAACAGTAACTGGGGCCGACACATTGGGAACACATAGTTTATCAATAGTAACTGGGAGCGACACATTGGGAACACATAGTTTATCAATAGTAACTGGGAGTGACACATTGGGAACACATAGTTTATCAATAGTATCTGGGAGCGACACATTGGGAACACATAGTTTATCAACAGTAACTGGGACTGACACATTGGGAACACATAGTTTATCAATAGTAACTGGGAGCGACACATTGGGAACACATAGTTTATCAATAGTAACTGGGAGCGACACATTGGGAACACATAGTTTATCAATAGTAACTGGGAGCGACACATTGGGAACACATAGTTTATCAATAGTAACTGGGAGCGACACACTGGGAACACATAGTTTATCAACAGTAACTGGGGCCGACACATTGGTAACACATAGTTTATCAACAGTAACTGGGAGTGACACATTGGGAACACATAGTTTATCAATAGTAACTGGGAGCGACACATTGGGTACACATAGTTTATCAACAGTAACTGGGGCCGACACATTGGGAACACATAGTTTATCAATAGTAACTGGGAGCGACACATTGGGAACACATAGTTTATCAACAGTAACTGGGAGCGACACATTGGGAACACATAGTTTATCAACAGTAACTGGGAGTGACACATTGGGAACACATAGTTTATCAACAGTAACTGGGAGCGACACATTGGGAACACATAGTTTATCAACAGTAACTGGGACCGACACATTGGGAACACATAGTTTATCAACAGTAACTGGGAGCGACACATTGGGAACACATAGTTTTTCAACAGTAACTGGGAGCGACACATTGGGAACACATAGTTTATCAATAGTAACTGGGAGCGACACATTGGGAACACATAGTTTATCAACAGTAACTGGGAGCAACACATTGGGAACACATAGTTTATCAACAGTAACTGGGAGCGACACATTGGGAACACATAGTTTATCAATAGTAACTGGGAGCGACACATTGGGAACACATAGTTTATCAATAGTAACTGGGGCTGACACATTGGGAACACATAGTTTATCAATAGTAACTGGGAGCAACACATTGGGAATACATAGTTTATCAATAGTAACTGGGAGCGACACATTGGGAACACATAGTTTATCAACAGTAACTGGGAGCGACACATTGGGAACACATAGTTTATCAACAGTAACTGGGAGCGACACATTGGGAACACATAGTTTATCAATAGTAACTGGGAGCGACACATTGGGAACACATAGTTTATCAACAGTAACTGGGAGTGACACATTGGGAACACATTGTTTATCAACAGTAACTGGGAGCGACACATTGGGAACACATAGTTTATCAATAGTAACTGGGAGCGACACATTGGGAACACATCTCGATAACTTTCTATTTGAGAGAATCAACCTGTCATAACCTCTTTATTTGCAATTATCAAAAATCTTTAACCACAATTTATGTTTTAGAGAGCTTTATTTTTAAAGATTAACATGAATCTTGTTGATCGTTGTCCTTTAAGTACACTGATCATCTTCCTCTAAGTACACCAATCATCTTCCTCTAAGTACACCAATCATCTTCCTCTAAGTACACCAATCATCTTCCTCTAAGTACACCAATCATCTTCCTCTAAGTACACCAATCATCTTCCTCTAAGTACACCAATCATCTTCCTCTAAGTACACCAATCATCTTCCTCTAAGTACACCGATCATCTTCCTTTAAGTACACTGATCATCTTCCTCTAAGTACACCAATCATCTTCCTCTAAGTACACCGATCATCTTCCTCTAAGTACACCAATCATCTTCCTCTAAGTACACCAATCATCATCCTCTAAGTACACCAATCATCTTCCTCTAAGTACACCAATCATCTTCCTCTAAGTACACCAATCATCATCCTCTAAGTACACCAATCATCTTCCTCTAAGTACACCGATCATCTTCCTTTAAGTACACCGGTTGGCTTCCTTTACGTACACCGATCGGCTTCCTTTAAGTACACCGATCATCTTCCTTTAAGTACACCGATCAGCTTCCTTTAAGTACACCGATCATCTTCCTTTAAGTACACCGATCATCTTCCTTTAAGTACACCGATCGGCTTCCTTTAAGTACACCGATCATCTTCCTTTAAGTACATCGAACAGCTTCCTTTAAGTACACCGATCGGCTTCCTTTAAGTACACCGATCATCTTCCTTTAAGTACACCGATCATCTTCCTTTAAGTACACCGATCGGCTTCCTTTAAGTACACCGATCATCTTTCTTTAAGTACACCGAACGGCTTCCTTTAAGTACACCGATCATCTTCCTTTAAGTACACCGATCATCTTCCTTTAAGTACACCGATCGGCTTCCTTTAAGTACACCGATCATCTTCCTTTAAGTACACCGATCATCTTCCTTTAAGTACACCAGTCAGCTTCCTTTAAGTACACCGATAGGCTTCCTTTAAGTACACCGATCATCTTCCTTTAAGTACACCGATCATCTTCATTTAAGTACACCGATCATCTTCCTTTAAGTACACCAGTCGGCTTCCTTTAAGTACACCGATAGGCTTCCTTTAAGTACACTGATCGTCTTCCTTTAAGTACACCAATCGGCTTCCTTTAAGTACACCGATCATCTTCCTTTAAGTACACCAATCATCTTCCTTTAAGTACACCGATTGTCTTCCTTTAAGTACACCGATTGGCTTCCTTTAAGTACACCGATCGTCTTCCTTTAAGTACACCGATTGTCTTCCTTTAAGTACACTGTTTGTCCTTTAAGTACACCGATCGTCTTCCTTTAAGTACACCGATAGGCTTCCTTTAAGTACACTATTCATCTTCCTTTAAGTACACTGATCGTCTTCCTTTAAGTACACTGATCGTCTTCATTTAGTACACCGATCGGCTTCCTTTAAGTACACCGATCATCTTCCTTTAAGTACACTGATCGGCTTCCTTTAAGTACACAGATCGTCTTCCTTTAAGTACACCGATCATCTTCCTTTAAGTACACCGGTCGGCTTCCTTTAATTACACTGATAGGCTTCCTTTAAGTACACCGATCGGCTTCCTTTAAGTACACCGATCGGCTTCCTTTAAGTACACCGATCATCTTCCTTTAAGTACACTGTTTGGCTTCCTTTAAGTACACCGATCGTCTTCCTTTAAGTACACCGATCGTCTTCCTTTAAGTACACCGATCATCTTCCTTTAAGAACACCGATCGGCTTCCTTTAAGTACACCGATCATCTTCCTTTAAGTACACTGATCAGCTTCCTTTAAGTACACAGATCGTCTTCCTTTAAGTACACCGATCATCTTCCTTTAAGTACACCGGTCGGCTTCCTTTAATTACACTGATAGGCTTCCTTTAAGTACACCGATCGGCTTCCTTTAAGTACACAGATCGTCTTCCTTTAAGTACACTGATCATCTTCCTTTAAGTACACCGATCGGCTTCCTTTAAGTACACCGATCATCTTCCTTTAAGTACACCGATCGGCTTCCTTTAAGTACACCGATCATCTTCCTTTAAGTACACCGATTGTCTTCCTTTAAGTACACTGATCTTCTTCATTTAGTACACCGATCGTCTTCCTTTAAGTACACCGATCATCTTCCTTTAAGTACACCGATCGGCTTCCTTTAAGTACACCGATCATCTTCCTTTAAGTACACTGATCGGCTTCCTTTAAGTACACATATCGTCTTCCTTTAAGTACACCGATCATCTTCCTTTAAGTACACCGATATGCTTCCTTTAAGTACACCGATCGGCTTCCTTTAAGTACACAGATCGTCTTCCTTTAAGTACACTGATCGTCTTCCTTTAAGTACACCGATCGGCTTCCTTTAAGTACACCGATCATCTTCCTTTAAGTACACCGATCATCTTCCTTTAAGTACACCGATCATCTTCCTTTAAGTACACCAAACGGCTTCCTTTAAGTACACCGATCAGCTTCCTTTAAGTACACTGATCATCTTCCTTTAAGTACACCGATCATCTTCCTTTAAGTACACCGATCGTCTTCCTTTAAGTACACTGATAGGCTTCCTTTAAGTACACCGAACATCTTCCTTTAAGTACACCAATTGGCTTCCTTTAAGTACACCGATCGTCTTCCTTTAAGTACACTGATAGGCTTCCTTTAAGTACACTGTTCGGCTTCCTTTAAGTACACCGATTGGCTTCCTTTAAGTACACATACCGTCTTCCTTTAAGTACACCGATTGGCTTCCTTTAAGTACACATACTGTCTTCCTTTAAGTACACCGATCAGCTTCCTTTAAGTACACATACCGTCTTCCTTTAAGTACACTGATCGGCTTCCTTTAAGTACACATACCGTCTTCCTTTAAGTACACCGATCGGCTTCCTTTAAGTACACATACCGTCTTCCTTTAAGTACACCGATCGGCTTCCTTTAAGTACACATACCGTCTTCCTTTAAGTACACCGATTGGCTTCCTTTAAGTACACATACCGTCTTCCTTTAAGTACACCGATTGGCTTCCTTTAAGTACACATACCGTCTTCCTTTAAGTATACCAATTGGCTTCCTTTAAGTACACATACCGTCTTCCTTTAAGTATACCGATTGGCTTCCTTTAAGTACACATACCGTCTTCCTTTAAGTACATCGATTGGCTTCCTTTAAGTACATCGATTGGCATAATAAGTGATATAAGTGTGATACTGCTGGCTTAACACACTACTATTATTTTGCTATTTTTCACTGAACCAATGCACTGTACAACACTCTGTACCCAAGAACAGCAGCATAACTTATGTACCAAGCCACATGGTGTCTTCAACTTTTGAGCATCAAAATAAAATTTCTAATCAGATTTGGCTTTAAACTGATATTGAAATGTTTCCCACCCATGTATGCTGATATGATTAGTACATTAAAGCCATAAGGAAGGATATAAATCTCTACCCTCCAATTGTGTCCACACATTCTCACCCCTCCCCCACCCCTCTCCCACCCCCATGTGATTATTTATAAAAATAGAACTTATTGATTGGTATACCATAATGCAACGTGGTCTTTCCTCGGACAGGTGAGTTTTCTCCGGTTACTCCGATTTCCTCCCACATGAATGACCACATATACGCTTTCATCCGCGCCAACGAAAGTGATTAATATAAGCTGTTGAAGCTTGTTTCGCGATCATTGTAAAATAAACAAAGTTTAACTGAAAGTTTAAAAATATTATTTAAACGAATACTGTAGAAACATGAATTACCAATTCATTGATTACAATTTAGAAATATTTTGGGACACCATAAACATGAAAAGAGGCATATGGAACGTGCAAAAGTGATTCATGCTACACATATAGGCCTGGAATGGAAAATGCTTGGAACGACACCCACACCCAGATAGCTGTACACCCACCACGATTGGGTCCTTTAGCATGACACATATTGCAGCTCCTCTCATGGCGATAATTTCCGTCAATGAATCTAATGTTGTAAAATCTTGGATCGCAATCAAGCAGAGCACATAATAAAACCATACAAGCACAGTATTCATCAATTTATGTTAATATTTAAAATCTGTCAGTAACTAACTCCATTTGCGTACTCTGCATAAAGGCAGTCGGCCGGCGTAAGATTTATTTCACCAGTGTTACACGTCTTCGAACATGTATTCATTCAAAGAGACTCCTGTACTTCATTCAAATAGACTCCCGTACTTCATTCAAAGAGACTCCTGTACTTCATTCAAATAGACTCCCGTACTTCATTCAAAGGGACTCCCGTACTTCATTCAAAGAGACTCCTGTACTTCATTCAAATAGACTCCCGTACTTCATTCAAAGAGACTCCCATACTTCATTCAAAGAGACTCCCGTACTTCATTCAAAGAGACTCCCATACTTCATTCAAAGGGACTCCCGTACTTCATTCAAAGAGACTCCTGTACTTCATTCAAATAGACTCCCGTACTTCATTCAAAGAGACTCCCGTACTTCATTCAAAGAGACTCCCATACTTCATTCAAAGGGACTCCTGTACTTCATTCAAATAGACTCCCGTACTTCATTCAAAGAGACTCCCGTACTTCATTCAAAGAGACTCCCATACTTCATTCAAAGGGACTCCTGTACTTCATTCAAATAGACTCCCGTACTTCATTCAAAGAGACTCCTGTACTTCATTCAAATAGACTCCCGTACTTCATTCAAAGAGACTCCCGTACTTCATTCAAAGAGACTCCCATACTTCATTCAAAGGGACTCCCGTACTTCATTCAAAGAGACTCCTGTACTTCATTCAAATAGACTCCCGTACTTCATTCAAAGAGACTCCCGTACTTCATTCAAAGAGACTCCCATACTTCATTCAAAGGGACTCCCGTACTTCATTCAAAGAGACTCCCGTACTTCATTCAAATAGACTCCCGTACTTCATTCAAAGAGACTCCCATACTTCATTCAAAGAGACTCCCGTGCTTCATTCAAATAGACTCCCGTACTTCATTCAAAGGGACTCCCGTACTTCATTCAAATAGACTCCCGTACTTCATTCAAAGAGACTCCCGTACTTCATTCAAAGGGACTCCCGTACTTCATTCAAATAGACTCCCGTACTTCATTCAAAGAGACTCCTGTACTTCATTCAAAGAGACTCCCGTACTTCATTCAAAGAGACTCCCGTACTTCATTCAAAGAGACTCCCGTACTTCATTCAAAGAGACTCCCGTACTTCATTCAAAGAGACTCCCGTACTTCATTCAAAGGGACTCCCGTACTTCATTCAAAGAGACTCCCGTACTTCATTCAAAGAGACTCCTGTACTTCATTCAAAGAGACTCCCGTACTTCATTCAAAGAGACTCCTGTACTTCATTCAAAGAGACTCCCGTACTTCATTCAAAGAGACTCCAGTACTTCATTCAAAGAGACTCCTGTACTTCATTCAAAGAGACTCCTGTACTTCATTCAAAGAGACTCCCGTACTTCATTCAAATAGACTCCCGTACTTCATTCAAAGAGACTCCCGTACTTCATTCAAAGGGACTCCCGTACTTCATTCAAAGAGACTCCCGTACTTCATTCAAAGGGACTCCCGTACTTCATTCAAAGAGACTCCCGTACTTCATTCAAAGGGACTCCTGTACTTCATTCAAAGAGACTCCTGTACTTCATTCAAAGAGACTCCCGTACTTCATTCAAATAGACTTCTATGAAATTGAACACGAAACACCTCTGCAGACTTATGTCATTGACCCAGACTTGTGTCACTGACCCATACTTGTGTCACTGACCCATACTTGTGTCACTGACCTGGACGTGTGTCACTGGACGTGTGTCACTTACCCAGACTTGTGTCACTGACCCATACTTGTGTCACTGACCCGGACGTGTGTCACTGACCCGGACGTGTGTCACTGGACGTGTGTCACTTACCCAGACTTGTGTCACTGACCCGGACTTGTGTCACTGACCCGGACTTGTGTCACTGACCCCGACTTGTGTCACTGACCCCGACTTGTGTCACTGACCCGGAGGACTTATGTCACTGACCCGGACTTGTGTCACTGACCCGGACTTGTGTCACTGACCCCGACTTGTGTCACTGACCCCGACTTGTGTCACTGACCCCGACTTGTGTCACTGACCCGGAGGACTTATGTCACTGACCCGGACTTGTGTCACTGACCCGGACTTGTGTCACTGACCCGGACTTGTGTCACTGACCCGGACTTGTGTCACTGACACGGACATGTGTCACTGACCCGGACATGTGTCACTGACCCGGACGCGTGTCACTGACCCGGACGTGTGTCACTAACCCGGACTTGTGTCACTGACCCGGACTTGTGTCACTGACCCGGACATGTGTCACTGACCCGGACTTGTGTCACTGACCCGGACTTGTGTCACTGACCCGGACATGTGTCACTGACCCGGACTTGTGTCACTGACCCGGACTTGTGTCACTGACCCGGACTTGTGTCACTGACCCGGACTTGTGTCACTGACCCGGACTTGTGTCACTGACCCGGACTTGTGTCACTGACCCGGACTTGAGTCATGCAAACAACAACACATTGTCATGCAAACAACACATTTACTTATACCACAGCGGTTGGCAACATGTATTTATTTGATTACTGTCGCTGTATGTTGTAGACAGAATGATTTCACTGTGGCAGTAGATTTACACAATGAGAAAGGCACATAAATGTAAAGCTGGGCTTCTAAGATATTCAAAACAAAATCATCCCTAGCCGATTTTCGGCCGATCGCAAGAAATAAATATTGTATCGTTCCGTCATTTTCACACAAATATAGTGTTTATTTTATTAGCAATGAAATAAAACATTACGTTGTTGACTTAATATTATAATTTTATCATATGTTATAAAACTATAATAAAATTTGAAATTTGACACAAAAGTAGCAATGCTACATTCTTCCATTATAATTTATTAAATTTCCTGTCCCACATGGGCTAGGGCTACATTCCCCAGCAGTGTCTGTGGAAAACTGTCCCACATGGGCCAGGGCTACATTCCCCAGCAGTGTCTGTGGAAAACTGTCCCACATGGGCCAGGGCTACATTCCCCAGCAGTGTCTGTGGAAAACTGTCCCACATGGGCCAGGGCTACATTCCCCAGCAGTGTCTGTGGAAAACTGTTCCACATGGGCCAGGGATACATTCCCCAGCAGTGTCTGTGGAAAACTGTGGCCCCGGCCAGTACTTGCGACAACCACCTGCAAGCAGCCAGTATATATATAGTATATATCCATGGATCGCACTCCCTCCAATACCGCGGTCCCTGTTCAGTACTTGCAACAACCACCTGCAAGCAGCCAGTATATATATAGTATATATCCATGGATCGCACTCCCTCCAATACTGTGGTCCCTATTTAGTACCAGAATACCTCAAATTCTTGAATACCACAGGTGTAACATACAACACAGAATACAAGATTTTTGGGAGGAATAAAACCATATAATTAATATTGGAAATTTGTGGACATGATTAGAGGAGCATCATGAACATGTACAAGGTACAAAAAGCAACAGACAATTATCAGTGCAATGTTGGGCTGATAAACATGCAATTATCAATTGATAATTATAAATCTCGATGAGATATATATTACAGCGAAGCTACAACATGAAACATAATGCAAAGCGACGGGTGGGCATAGATTTAACATACAAAAGGACGCTGCTTGTAGCTTCGGTGAATTGGAACAGAAGAAATTCACGGAAACTGATTTTCCGCAATGACGAGAACAAATACTGATTGGTTGACAAGAATAATACAAATTGATTGTGAGGAAGCTGTCCAGTTGACCTGGGGAAGGTTGGAGGTTCTAGCTGTCCAGTTGACCTGGGGAAGGTTGGAGGTTCTAGCTGTCCAGTTGACCTGGGGAAGGTTGGAGGTTCTAGCTATCCAGTTGACCTGGGGAAGGTTGGAGGTTCTAGCTGTCCAGTTGACCTGGGGAAGGTTGGAGGTTCTAGCTGTCCAGTTGACCTGGGGAAGGTTGGAGGTTCTAGCTGTCCAGTTGACCTGGGGAAGGTTGGAGGTTCTAGCTGTCCAGTTGACCTGGGGAAGGTTGAAGGTTCTAGCTGTCCAGTTGACCTGGGGAAGGTTGGAGGTTCCAGCTGTCCAGTTGACCTGGGGAAGGTTGGAGGTTCTACCAATGTGCTCATATCGATGAAATGCAAGCCTACCTTGGTATACGTGTGTGTTCATGTCTATACTGCGTACAGGATGTACTGGTCGAGGTTGTTTGGGAAATTATTTATGCCCAACATCATGAAACGGAATGAATGCTGTATTTTAATGCAGCAGACCAATCTACAGCGGTACCTCAATGTACACCTGGATATGACAAAATCCAACCAATCTACAGCGGTACCTCGATGTACACTTGGATATGACAAAATCCAACCAATCTACAGCAGTACCTCGATGTACACCTGGATATGACAAAATCCAACCAATATACAGCGGTACCTCGATGTACACCTGGATATGACAAAATCCAACCAATCTACAGCGGTACTTCGATGTACACCTGGATATGACAAAATCCAACCAATCTACAGCGGTACCTCAATGTACACCTGGATATGACAAAATCCAACCAATCTACAGCAGTACCTCGATGTACACCTGGATATGACAATCTACAGCGGTACCTCGATGTACACCTGGATATCACAATCTACAGCGGTACCTCGATGTACACCTGGACCAATCTACAGCGGTACCTCGATGTACACCTGGACCAATCTACAGCGGTACCTCGATGTACACCTGGACCAATCTACAGCGGTACCTCGATATGACAAAATCCAACCAATCAGGCCAATTCTTGAAGCAGGAAAACTTTCTAATTACACGCACAGAAACTCCAGCATGGATGATGCCATGATGGCATTACATGAATAATTTCCGAAACAACCACTCCACCAGAACTTGCCAGCAAAGCCAACCAGTATGGATGCAAGCCGACCCTTCAAACGGATATACCAATGAGTACGATATATATGTATATAGGGACGATCATGGGAGACCAGAACTTGCCAGCAAAGCCAACCAGCATGGATGCGAGCAGCAATTATAGTGTGTGTAATTCTTGTTGCATTTACCATTTGATTTACAAAAGTTAAAATGGACTTCTCTGGTAAGTCATATTTTCATACTACCACCAATGTTTTGCATGTTTTGTTATACTAATGTTATAAAATGTGGGTGTTTGTACAAAGACTGAACAATCAAGAAAAAGTTCAATATTATAGGTAAGGTACACACACATTCAAAGTTCACCAATTTTGTAGCAATTTCAACTAAAACATTCTGATCAATATTGATCATATTGATAAATAGCCACAGGAATACAGGAGTTATCTGCCGCAATATCTGCTGTAGGAGTGAGATAGGAGCTGGCTTACAGGAGTTTATCAGTAAATCAACACTAGGGCTGAATGAGTTAATGAAGGAAACCAAGAAAGTCCTGCAAGAAAATCCAATAATTAGCAGAAGTACAAAATGCAGACACTGGTTCCATTCCATATACGAGACGAGTGAATGGAACAGCTACAGCCATTATTTACACGGGTTCCATACCCTCCTGTACACAGGCTCCGTACCTTCTTGTACACAGGCTCCATACCCTCCTGTACACGGGTTCCATACCCTCCTGTATACAGGCTCCATACTTTCCTGTACACAAGACTTATTGCCAGCAGTGGCCGATGACAACAAGGAATTCCAACACAGGGAGTGGTGCTTCTGCTAATCTAAAGTTAATCTAGTGATAAGAACATTTTTATTCTGCTCTCATATTATATTATAGCATGTAAAGATTAGCTTAAAGACTAAATAGTTTGAACATATTTGAACACATTTACTATCTGCAGTTTGTTTTATGTGCTTGCACTGAACAAACTGAAGAAATATAGTTTCACATTATTCCAAAATTCTTGCAATAAAGACAAATTAGAAGGCAGAGAGGGGGATACAAGGCAGAGCGAGGGATACATGACAGAGCGAGGAATCCATGGCAGAGAGGGGGATACAACGCAGAGCGGTGGATACACGATAGTGTGAGGGATACATGGCAGAGCGAGGGATACACGGCAGAGTGAGGGATACACGGCAGAGTGAGGGATACATGGCAGAGTGAGGGATACACGGCAGAGTGAGGGATACATGGCAGAGTGAGGGATACACGGCAGAGTGAGGGATACATGGCAGAGTGAGGGATACACGGCAGAGTGAGGGATACATGGCAGAGTGAGGGATACATGGCAGAGTGAGGGATACATGGCAGAGTGAGGGATACAAGGCAGAGCGAGGGATACAAGGCAGAGTGAGGGATACATGGCAGAGTGAGGGATACATGGCAGAGCGAGGGATACACGGCAGAGCGAGGGATACCTGATGAGTAGTGACTGCTTATGAGTGGTGGCTGCTTAGGAGAGGTTCATGTTCATGGTAATCTGGTAACCCTATGTTCAATATAGGGACCACTAAGACAGATTTAACATGCATAAGAAGCTTAAGTGAATAACACAAGATATACCACATGGTTATAAAATGTATTTATTTAAACTCCAGGTTTTGATTAGCTAGTGAACAACAGGTAACATGCAACCTATAACATGTCAAGATTAATATAAAATAGCTCCAGATAATAACAAACACAGTAGGGATCAAGTTTTGCAATAAGCAGCTGATATTCATTTTTGGTGTTCTGTAAATTCTCAGAAAGATTGGTACAGTAAAATGTACTTAGTGATCTTGCTTGTTTGTTAACTGTGGTTGCAGGGTGACTGGGTGTTGTGGTGGCAGTGTGACTGGGTGTTGTGGTGGTAGTGTGACTGGGTGTTGTGGTGGCAGTGTGAATGGGTGTTGTGGTGGCAGTGCCACTGGGGGTTGTGGTGGCAGTGTGACTGGGTGGCAGTGTGACTGGGTGGCAGTGTGACTGGGTGTTGTGGTGGCAGTGTGACTGGGGGTTGTGGTGGCAGTGTGTCTAGGTGTTGTGGTGGCAGTGTGACTGGGTGTTGTGGTGGCAGTGTGACTGGGGGTTGTGGTGGCAGTGTGACTGGGTGTTGTGGTGGCAGTGTGACTGGGGGTTGTGGTGGCAGTGTGACTGGGGGTTGTGGTGGCAGTGTGACTGGGTGTTGTGGTGGCAGTGTGACTGGGGGTTGTGGTGGCAGTGTGACTGGGTGTTGTGGTGGCAGTGTGACTGGGTGTTGTGGTGGTAGTGTGACTGAGTGTTGTAGTTGAAGGGTGACTGGGTGTTGTGGTGGCAGTGTGACTGGGTGTTGTGGTGGCATGGCAACTGGGGATGGGGGAGTAACTGTGTGGTGGCATGGCAACTGGGGATGGGGGGAGTAACTGTGTGGTGGCATGGCAACTGGGGATGGCTGGAGTAACTGTGTGGTGGCATGGAAACTGGGTATGGGGGAGTAACTGTATGGTGGCATGGCAACTGGTGATGGGGGAGTAACTGTGTGGTGGCATGGCAACTGGGTATGGGGGAGTAACTGTGTGGTGGCATTGCAACTGGGGATGGCTGGAGTAACTGTGTGGTGGCATGGCAACTGGGTATGGGGGAGTAACTGTGTGGTGGCATGGCAACTGGGTATGGGGGAGTAACTGTGTGGTGGCATGGCAACTGGGGATGGGGAAGTAACTGTGTGGTGGCATGGCAACTGGGTATGGGGGAGTAACTGTGTGGTTGCATGGCAACTGGTGATGGGGGAGTAACTGTGTGGTGGCATGGCAACTGGGTATGGGGGAGTAACTGTGTGGTGGCATGGCAACTGGGGATGGCTGGAGTAACTGTGTGGTGGCATGGAAACTGGGGATGGGGGGAGTAACTGTGTGGTGGCATGGCAACTGGGGATGGGGGAGTAACTGTGTGGTGGCATGGCAACTGGGGATGGGGAGTAACTGTGTGGTGGCATGGAAACGGGGGATGGGGAGTAACTGTGTGGTGGCATGGCAACTGGGGATGGGGGAGTAACTGTGTTGTGGCATGGCAACTGGGGATGGGGAAGTAACTGTGTGGTGGCATGGCAACTGGGGATGGGGGAGTAACTGTGTGGTGGCATGGCAACTGGGGATGGTGGATGTAACTGTGTGGTGGCATGGAAACGGGGGATGGGGGAGTAACTGTGTGGTGGCATGGAAACGGGGGATGGGGGAGTAACTGTGTGCATGGCAACTGGCTGGAGTAACTGTGTGGTGGCATGGAAACTGGGATGGCTGGAGTACTGTGTGGTGACATGGAAACTGGGTATGGGGGAGTAACTGTGTGGTGGCATGGAAACGGGGGATGGGGGAGTAACTGTGTGGTGGCATGGCAACTGGGGATGGGGGAGTAACTGTGTTGTGGCATGGCAACTGGCATGTGGGGATGGGGGAGTAACTGTGTGGTGGCATGGCAACTGGGGATGGGGGAGTAACTGTGTGGTGGCATGGAAACGGGGGATGGGGGTAATGTGTAACTGTGTGGTGGCATGGAAACGGGGGATGGGGGAGTAACAGTGTGGTTGCATGGCAACTGGGGATGGCTGGAGTAACTGTGTGGTGGCATGGAAACTGTGGATGGCTGGAGTACTGTGTGGTGACATGGAAACTGGGTATGGGGGAGTAACTGTGTGGTGGCATGGCAACTGGGGATGGCTGGAGTAACTGTGTGGTGGCATGGAAACTGGGGATGGGGAGTAACTGTGTGGTGGCATGGCAACTGGGGATGGGGGAGTAACTGTGTGGTGGCATGGAAACGGGGGATGGGGAGTAACTGTGTGGTGGCATGGCAACTGGGGATGGGGGAGTAACTGTGTGGTGGCATGGCAACTGGGGATGGGGGAGTAACTGTGTGGTGGCATGACAACTGGAGATGGGGAGTAACTGTGTGGTGGCATGGCAACGGGGTATGGGGAGTAACTGTGTGGTGGCATGGAAACGGGGGATGGGGAGTAACTGTGTGGTGGCATGGCAACTGGGGATGGGGGAGTAACTGTGTGGTGGCATGGCAACTGGGGATGGGGGAGTAACTGTGTGGGCATGGCAACTGGGGATGGGGGTAAACTGGGGATGGGGGAGTAACTGTGTGGTGGCATGGAAACGGGGGAAGTAACAGTGTGGTGGCATGGCAACTGGGGAGCTGGAGTAACTGTGTGGTGGCATGGAAACTGTGGATGGCTGGAGTAACGGTGTGGTGACATGGAAACTGGGTATGGGGGACTGTGTGGTGGCTGGGGATGGCATGGCTGGGGATGGGGGAGTAACTGTGTGGTGGCATGGCAACTGGGGACTGTGTGGTGGCATGGAAACGGGGGATGGGGGTAACTGTGTGGTGGCATGGCAACTGGGGATGGGGGAGTAACTGTGTTGTGGCATGGCAACTGGGGATGGGGGAGTAACTGTGTGGTGGCATGACAACTGGGGATGGGGGAGTAACTGTGTGGTGGCACTGGGGATGGGGGAGTAACTGTGTGGTGGCATGGAAACGGGGTATGGGGGAGTAACTGTGTGGTGGCATGGAAACGGGGGATGGGGGGAGTAACTGTGTGGTGGCATGGCAACTGGGGATGGGGGAGTAACTGTGTGGTGGCATGGAAACTGGGGATGGGGGAGTAACTGTGTGGTGGCATGGCAACTGGGGATGGGGGAGTAACTGTGTGGTGGCATGGCAACTGGGGATGGGGGAGTAACTGTGTGGTGGCATGGAAACGGGGGATGGGGGAGTAACAGTGTGGTGGCATGGCAACTGGGGATGGCTGGAGTAACTGTGTGGTGGCATGGAAACTGTGGATGGCTGGAGTAACTGTGTGGTGACATGGGAAACTGGGTATGGGGGAGTAACTGTGTGGTGGCATGGGAACTGGGGATGGGGGGAGTAAATGTGTGATGGCATGGAGTAAAAAAACTAACAGTCTGTTTGTGTCATCAATGCCAATTGTTCTTTTCAATTTTCAATAAACACAGTAATTATCCAGAAACATATCAGGGGGCAGGGGGCAGGGGGCAGGGGGAGGGTGCAGGGGGAGGGTGCCACATGCTGAACCTTAAGTGTGAAAATAATCCTTGTTTAACATATCCTTTTGACATTATTGGCAGGTGTTTGTGCAGTTTGACATTATTGGCAGGTGTTTGTGCCGTTTGACATTATTGGCAGGTGTTTGTGCAGTTTGACATTATTGGCAGGTGTTTGTGCTGTTTGACATTATTGGCAGGTGTATGTGCAGTTTGACATTATTGGCAGGTGTTTGTGCAGTTTGACATTATTGGCAGGTGTATGTGCTGTTTGACATTATTGGCAGGTGTTTGTGCTGTTTGACATTATTGGCAGGTGTTTGTGCTGTTTGACATTATTGGCAGGTGTTTGTGCTGTTTGACATTATTGGCAGGTGTTTGTGCTGTTTGACATTATTGGCAGGTGTTTGTGCTGTTTGACATTATTGGCAGGTGTATGTGCTGTTTGACATTATTGGCAGGTGTTTGTGCTGGTTGACATTATTGGCAGGTGTTTGTGCAGTTTGACATTATTGGCAGGTGTTTGTGCTGTTTGACATTATTGGCAGGTGTTTGTGCAGTTTGACATTATTGGCAGGTGTTTGTGCAGTTTGACATTATTGGCAGGTGCCGTTTATATCTTGTGTGGCTTAAAATGATGAAACATGGAATAATTAGGCTGATAGTAATACTGTTAATGTGTTTGTTCAATAAGTATGTTAATGTGTTTGTTCAATAAGTATGTTAATGTGTTTGTTCAATAAGTATGTTAATGTGTTTGTTCAATAAGTTAATAAAGTTTGCTTAAAGGGAAAAGTAACTACCACGTATCCTGTGTTCACAGTTTGTTACAGAGTTCTTAGCATGTTAGACTTATTGAATATAGGTTTGCTGCTGAACTGAGGCGACCATTAACACAGGGTTGACTGTACTCGCCTGGCTAGACAATGTCAAACTGAGGCGGCCATTAAAACAGGGTTAACTGTACTCGCCTGGCTAGACCATGTCAAACTGAGGTGACCATTAACACAGGGTTGACTGTACTCATCTGGCTAGACCCTGTCAAACTGAGGTGACCATTAAAACAGGGTTAACTGTACTCGCCTGGCTAGACCATGTCAAATTGAGGCGAACATTAACACAGGGTTGACTGTACTCGCCTGGCTAGATCATGTCAAACTGAGGCGGCCATTAAAACAGGGTTAACTGTACTCGCCTGGCTAGACCATGTCAAACTGAGGCGACCATTAACACAGGGTTGACTGTACTCGCCTGGCTAGACCATGTCAAACTGAGGCGACCATTAACACAGGGTTGATTGTACTCGTCTTGCTAGATACCCATGTCAAACTGAGGTGACCATTAACACAGGGTTGACTGTACTCGCCTGGCTAGATACCCATGTCACACTGAGGCGACCATTAACACAGTGTTGAATGTACTCGCCTGGCTAGATACCCATGTCACACTGAGGTGACCATTAACACAGGGTTGACTGCACTCGCCTGGCTAGATACCCATGTCACACTGAGGTGACCATTAACACAGGGTTGATTGTACTCGCCTGGCTAGATACCCATGTCACACTGAGGCGACCATTAACACAGGGTTGAATGTACTCGCCTAGCTAGATACCCATGTCACACTGAGGTGACCATTAACACAGGGTTGACTGTACTCGCCTGGCTAGATACCCATGTCAAACTGAGGCGACCATTAACACAGGGTTGATTGTACTCGTCTGGCTAGATACCCATGTCAAACTGAGGTGACCATTAACACAGGGTTGACTGTACTCGCCTGGCTAGACCATGTCAAACTGAGGCGGCCATTAACACAGGGTTGACTGTACTCGCCTGGCTAGATACCCATGTCAAACTGAGGTGACCATTAACACAGGGTTGACTGTACTAGCCTGGCTAGACCATGTCAAACTGAGGCGACCATTAACACAGGGTTGACTGTACTCGCCTGGCTAGACCATGTCAAACTGAGGCTGCCATTAACACAGGGTTGACTGTACTCGCCTGGCTAGATACCCATGTCAAACTGAGGCGATCATTAACACAGGGTTGATTGTACTCGTCTGGCTAGATACCCATGACAAACTGAGGTGACCATTAACACAGGGTTGACTGTACTCGCCTGGCTAGACCATGTCAAACTGAGGCGGCCATTAACACAGGGTTGACTGTACTCGCCTGGCTAGATAACCATGTCAAACTGAGGCGACCATTAACACAGGGTTGATTGTACTCGCCTGGCTAGACCATGCCAAACTGAGGCGACCATTAACACAGGGTTGACTGTACTAGCCTGGCTAGACCATGTCAAACTGAGGCGACCATTAACACAGGGTTGACTGTACTAGCCTGGCTAGACCATGTCAAACTGAGGCGACCATTAACACAGGGTTGACTGTACTCGCCTGGCTAGACCATGCCAAACTGAGGCGACCATTAACACAGGGTTGACTGTACTAGCCTGGCTAGACCATGTCAAACTGAGGCAACCATTAACACAGGGTTGACTGTACTCGTCTGGCTAGATACCCATGTCAAACTGAGGCGACCATTAACACAGGGTTGATTGTACTCGTCTGGCTAGATACTCATGTCAAACTGAGGCGACCATTAACACAGGGTTGACTGTACTCATCTGGCTAGATACCCATGTCAAACTGAGGTGACCATTAACACAGGGTTGACTGTACTCGCCTGGCTAGATACCCATGTCAAACTGAGGCGACCATTAACACAGGGTTGACTGTACTCGCCTGGCTAGATACCCATGTCAAACTGAGGCGGCCATTAACACAGGTTTGATTGTACTCGTCTGGCTATACCATGTTAAACTGAGGCGACCATTAACACAGGTTTGATGGTACTCGTCTGGCTAGATACCCATGTCAAACTGAGGCGGCCATTAACACAGGGTTAACTGTACTAGCCTGGCTAGATACCCATGTCAAACTGAGGCGACCATTAACACAGGGTTGACTGTACTTGCCTGGCTAGATACCCATGTCAAACTGAGGCAACCATTAACACAGGTTTGACTGTACTCGCCTGGCTAGATACCCATGCCACACTGAGGTGGCCATTAACACAGGGTTGAATGTACTCGCCTGGCTAGACCATGTCAAACTGAGGCAACCATTAACACTGGTTTGACTGTACTCACCTGGCTAGATACCCATGCCACACTGAGGCGGCCATTAACACAGGGTTGAATGTACTCGCCTGGCTAGATACCCATGCCACACTGAGGCGGCCATTAACAGAGGGTTGACTGTACTCGCCTGGCTAGACCATGTCAAACTGAGGCAACCATTAACACAGAGTTGAATGTACTCGCCTGGCTAGACCATGTCAAACTGAGGCGGCCATTAAAACAGGGTTAACTGTACTCGCCTGGCTAGATACCCATGTCAAACTGAGGCGACCATTAACACAGGTTTGAATGTACTCGCCTGGCTAGACCATGTCAAACTGAGGCGACCATTAACACAGGGTTGACTGTACTCGCCTGGCTAGATACCCATGCCACATTGAGGCGACCATTAACACAGGGTTGACTGTACTCGCCTGGCTAGACCATGTAAAACTGAGGCGACCATTAACACAGGGTTGATTGTACTCGCCTGGCTAGATACCCATGTCACACTGAGACGACCATTAACACAGGGTTGACTGTACTCGCCTGGCTAGATACCCATGTCAAACTGAGGCAACCATTAACACAGTGTTGACTGTACTCGCCTGGCTAGATACCCATGTCAAGCTGAGGCGACCATTAACACAGGGTTGACTGTACTCGCCTGGCTAGATACCCATGTCAAACTGAGGCGGCCATTAACACAGGTTTGACTGTACTCGCCTGGCTAGATACTATGCCACACTGAGGCGGCCATTAACACAGGGTTGAATGTACTCGCCTGGCTAGACCATGTCAAACTGAGGCAACCATTAACACAGAGTTGAATGTACTCGCCTGGCTAGACCATGTCAAACTGAGGCAACCATTAACACAGGGTTGACTGTACTCGCCTGGCTAGACCATGTCAAACTGAGGCAACCATTAACACAGGGTTGACTGTACTCGCCTGGCTAGATACCCATGTCAAACTGAGGCGACCATTAACACAGAGTTGAATGTACTCGCCTGGCTAGACCATGTCAAACTGAGGCAACCATTAACACAGGGTTGACTGTACTCGCCTGGCTAGACCATGTCAAACTGAGGCGACCATTAACACAGGGTTGATTGTACTCGCCTGGCTAGATACCCATGTCACACTGAGGCGACCATTAACACAGGGTTGACTGTACTCGCCTGGCTAGATACCCATGTCACACTGAGGTGACCATTAACACAGGGTTGATTGTACTCGCCTGGCTAGATACCCATGTCACACTGAGGCGACCATTAACACAGGGTTGACTGTACTAGCCTGGCTAGATACCCATGTCAAACTGAGGCGACCATTAACACAGGTTTGATTGTACTCGCCTGGCTAGACCATGTCAAACTGAGGTGACCATTAACACAGGGTTGACTGTACTCGCCTGGCTAGATACCCATGTCAAACTGAGGTGACCATTAACACAGGGTTGACTGTACTAGCCTGGCTAGATACCCATGTCACACTGAGGCGACCATTAACACAGGTTTGATTGTACTCGTCTGGCTATACCATGTTAAACTGAGGCGACCATTAACACAGGGTTGATTGTACTCGTCTGGCTAGATACCCATGTCAAACTGAGGCAACCATTAACACAGGGTTGATTGTACTCGTCTGGCTAGATACCCATGTCAAACTGAGGTGACCATTAACACAGGGTTGATTGTACTCGCCTGACTAGACCATGTCAAACTGAGGCGACCATTAACACAGGGTTGATTGTACTCGCCTGGCTAGACCATGTCAAACTGAGGCGGCCATTAACACAGGGTTGATTGTACTCGCCTGGCTAGACCATGTCAAACTGAGGCGGCCATTAACACAGGGTTGATTGTACTCGTCTGGCTAGATACCCATGTCAAACTGAGGCGACCATTAACACAGGGTTGATTGTACTCGCCTGGCTAGATACCCATGTCAAACTGAGGCGGCCATTAACACAGGGTTGACTGTACTCGCCTGGCTAGATACCCATGTCAAACTGAGGTGACCATTAACACAGGGTTGACTGTACTCGCCTGGCTATACCATGTTAAACTGAGGCGACCATTAACACAGGGTTGATTGTACTCGTCTGGCTAGATACCCATGTCAAACTGAGGCAACCATTAACACAGGGTTGATTGTACTCGTCTGGCTAGATACCGATGTCAAACTGAGGTGACCATTAACACAGGGTTGATTGTACTCGCCTGACTAGACCATGTCAAACTGAGGTGACCATTAACACAGGGTTGATTGTACTCGTCTGGCTAGACCATGTCAAACTGAGGCGGCCATTAACACAGGGTTGATTGTACTCGCCTGGCTAGACCATGTCAAACTGAGGCAGCCATTAACGCAGGGTTGATTGTACTCGTCTGGCTAGATACCCATGTCAAACTGAGGCGACCATTAACACAGGGTTGACTGTACTCGCCTGGCTAGACCATGTCAAACTGAGGCGGCCATTAACACAGGGTTGATTGTACTCGCCTGGCTAGATACCCATGTCAAACTGAGGCGACCATTAACACAGGGTTGATTGTACTCGCCTGGCTAGATACCCATGTCAAACTGAGGCGGCCATTAACACAGGGTTGACTGTACTCGCCTGGCTAGATACCCATGTCAAACTGAGGCGACCATTAACACAGGGTTGACTGTACTCGCCTGGCTAGATACCCATGCCAAACTGAGGCGGCCATTAACACAGGGTTGACTGTACTCGCCTGGCTAGATACCCATGTCACACTGAGGCGACCATTAACACAGGGTTGACTGTACTCGTCTGGCTAGATACCCATGCCAAACTGAGGCGGCCATTAACACAGGGTTGACTGTACTCACCTGACTAGACCATGTCAAACTGAGGCGACCATTAACACAGTGTTGACTGTACTCGTCTGGCTAGACCATGTCAAACTGAGGTGACCATTAACACAGGTTTGACTGTACTCGCCTGGCTAGACCCTGTCAAACTGAGGCGACCATTAACACAGGTTTGACTGTACTCGCCTGGCTAGATACTCATGTCAAACTGAGGCAACCATTAACACAGGGTTGACTGTACTCGCCTGGCTAGATACCCATGCCAAACTGAGGCGGCCATTAACACAGGGTTGACTGTACTCGCCTGACTAGACCATGTCAAACTGAGGCGACCATTAACACAGTGTTGACTGTACTCGTCTGGCTAGACCATGTCAAACTGAGGCGACCATTAACACAGGTTTGACTGTACTCGCCTGGCTAGACCATGTCAAACTGAGGCGGCCATTAACACAGGGTTGATTGTACTCATCTGGCTAGATACCCATGTCAAACTGAGGCGACCATTAACACAGGGTTGACTGTACTCGCCTGGCTAGACCATGTCAAACTGAGGCGGCCATTAACACAGGGTTGATTGTACTCGCCTGGCTAGATACCCATGTCAAACTGAGGCGACCATTAACACAGGGTTGATTGTACTCGCCTGGCTAGATACCCTGTCAAACTGAGGCGGCCATTAACACAGGGTTGACTGTACTCGCCTGGCTAGATACTCATGTCAAACTGAGGTGACCATTAACACAGGGTTGACTGTACTCGCCTGGCTAGATACCCATGCCAAACTGAGGCGGCCATTAACACAGGGTTGACTGTACTCGCCTGACTAGACCATGTCAAACTGAGGCGACCATTAACACAGTGTTGACTGTACTCGTCTGGCTAGACCATGTCAAACTGAGGCGACCATTAACACAGGTTTGACTGTACTCGCCTGGCTAGACCCTGTCAAACTGAGGCGACCATTAACACAGGTTTGACTGTACTCGCCTGGCTAGATACTCATGTCAAACTGAGGCAACCATTAACACAGGGTTGACTGTACTCGCCTGGCTAGATACCCATGTCAAACTGAGGTGGCCATTAAGACAGGGTTGACTGTACTCGCCTGGCTAGACCATGTCAAACTGAGGCAACCATTAACACAGGTTTGATTGTACTAGCCTGGCTAGATACCCATGTCACACTGAGGCGACCATTAACACAGGGTTGACTGTACTCGCCTGGCTAGATACCCATGTCAAACTGAGGCAACCATTAACACAGGTTTGATTGTACTCGCCTGGCTAGATACCCATGTCACACTGAGGCGACCATTAACACAGGGTTGACTGTACTAGCCTGGCTAGATACTCATGTCAAACTGAGGCGACCATTAACACAGGGTTGACTGTACTAGCCTGGCTAGACCATGTCACACTGAGGCGACCATTAACACAGGTTTGATTGTACTCGTCTGGCTAGACCATGTCAAACTGAGGCGACCATTAACACAGTGTTGACTGTACTCGTCTGGCTAGGCCATGTCAAACTGAGGCGACCATTAACACAGTGTTGACTGTACTAGCCTGGCTAGACCATGCCAAACTGAGGCGACCATTAACACAGGTTGGAATGTACTCACCTGGCTAGATTGCCCCATTACTTCTGTAGAACCTATCTCACTGTCCAACATCATGGGACTAGATTAGCTCAAGTAGTATGTAATATAAAACACACATGCTCCATTCCTGGGAGTTATGATGTAGGTGATTATGTCACAGCGCCATGTCATAATAAATTTCCAGGCAACATTTTTCAGCTTGTTACAAACCAATAGGGACCAAATCAACAATTATCGTGTACATTATCTCATACTGTAAACAAGATTCCAGGAAACATCTTCCACCATTACATGGTAGCTTCTTGATTAACACAGTGTTTGAGGGTTTGCTTTTTTTAACAGGTATGTGACCTACAAGTAATTCTGATCACTGATACAACTTCCATCTGATCTGGCCACAACACTGACTATAGGTAAGGGGAGACTTCTTACAACACTGACTATAGGTAAGGGGAGACTTCTTACAACACTGACTATAGGTAAGGGGAGACTTCTTACAACACTGACTATAGGTAAGGGGAGACTTCTTACAACACTGACTATAGGTAAGGGGAGACTTCTTACAACACTGACTATAGGTAAGGGAAGACTTCTTATGGTTAGGTGAAGGCCATGGCCTGCAAGGTCTATAGGCAGCTACATATGGGTTCACAGACTTCAATGGCATGATTGTGGTGTACGAGGTGGCATCCCCTATGGGTTCACCGACTTCACGGGCATGACTGTGGTGTACGAGGTGGCATCCCCTATGGGTTCACTGACTTCACGGGCATGATTGTGGTGTACGAGGTGGCATCCCCATATGGGTTCACTGACTTCACGGGCAAGATTGTGGTGTACGAGGTGGCATCCCCTATGGGTTCACCGACTTCACGGGCACGATTGTGGTGTACGAGGTGGCATCCCCTATGGGTTCACCGACTTCACGGGCACGATTGTGGTGTACGAGGTGGCATCCCCTATGGGTTCACCGACTTCACGGGCACGATTGTGGTGTACGAGGTGGCATCCCCTATGGGTTCACAGACTTCACGGGCACGATTGTGGTGTACGAGGTGGCATCCCCTATGACTGGGCACGATTGTACTGACTTCACGGGCACGATTGTGGTGTACGAGGTGGCATCCCCTATGGGTTCACAGACTTCAATGGCATGATTGTGGTGTATGAGGTGGCATCCCCTATGGGTTCACAGACTTCAATGGCATGATTGTGGTGTATGAGGTGGCATCCCCTATGGGTTCACTGACTTCACGGGCACTATTGTGGTGTACGAGGTGGCATCCCCTATGGGTTCACAGACTTCAATGGCATGATTATGGTGTACAAGGTGGCATCCCCTATGGGTTCACAGACTTCAATGGCATGATTGTGGTGTATGAGGTGGCATCCCCTATGGGTTCACCAACTTCACGGGCACTATTGTGGTGTACGAGGTGGCATCCCCTATGGGTTCACAGACTTCAATGGCATGATTGTGGTGTACGAGGTGGCATCCCCATATGGGTTCACTGACTTCACGGGCACTATTGTGGTGTACGATGTGGCATCCCCTATGGGTTCACAGACTTCAATGGCATGATTGTGGTGTATGAGGTGGCATCCCATATGGGTTCACCGACTTCACGGGCATGATTGTGGTGTACGAGGTGGCATCCCCTATGGGTTCACTGACTTCACGGGCATGATTGTGGTGTACGAGGTGGCATCCCCTATGGGTTCACTGACTTCACGGGCATGATTGTGGTGTACGAGGTGGCATCCCCTATGGGTTCACCGACTTTAATGGCATGATTGTGGTGTACGAGGTGGCATCCCCTATGGGTTCACTGACTTTAATGGCATGATTGTGGTGTACGAGGTGGCATCCCCTATGGGTTCACCGACTTTAATGGCATGATTGTGGTGTACAAGGTGGCATCCCCTATGGGTTCACCGACTTTAATGGCATGATTGTGGTGTACGAGGTGGCATCCCCTATGGGTTCACCGACTTTAATGGCATGATTGTGGTGTACAAGGTGGCATCCCCTATGGGTTCACCGACTTTAATGGCATGATTGTGGTGTACAAGGTGGCATCCCCTATCATCCTCTTATCCTCCTGCTAGGTATACCAACGACATATTGTACCACCAATATCACTGATGAGCATGGATATGGCAAGAATGTTAGCTGTCCTATTAGCGCAGTGGTGAGCATGCTCGCTTCTCACCAATGTAACCCGGGTTCGATCCTCCCATGTGAGATGGTACGGTGGTCGCCAGATCGGACAGGTGGGTTTTCTCCGGGTACTCCGGTTTCCTCCCACACGAATGACCACATAATATAAGTTGCTAAAACTTGTTTCGCAATCGTTGTAAAATAAATAAAGTTTTTAAAAAAAGTTGTCATATTTATTCTTATTTCTACTTAAGTAAAACTATAATTCATACCCAAACATTTAGCTATAACTAATTATAAAGTTAATTATGATTTTGGAAATACCCATTGAGGTTAAATCTACAAATAACAACTTCTAAAGGCTAGTTCATGTTGATCCATACGGTTACTTCAGTTTTGTTATTAAAGGACAAATTCAGTAAATGATAATGATGTGCAGCACATTCTAGGCAAATGAACCTTGGGGCTTTAAACTACCTCAAGAAACGTGTACCCATGCATTTACAAACTTTATATAATACAGCAGTACTATTGTGTTACCATGAAATCCCTCATCACAAAATGAAACAATTTTACTACACAATATTGTATGCTTCTCCAGGGCACAACATGAAACAATTACTACACAATACTGTATGCTTCTCCAGGGTACAACATGAAACAATTACTACACAATACTGTATGCTTCTCCAGGGTACAACATGAAACAATTACTACACAATACTGTATGCTTCTCCAGGGTACAACATGAAACAATTACTACACAATACTGTATGCTTCTCCAGGGTACAACATGAAACAATTACTACACAATACTGTATGCTTCTCCAGGGTACAACATGAAACAATTACTACACAATACTGTATGCTTCTCCAGGGTACAACATGAAACAATTACTACACAATACTGTATGCTTCTCCAGTGGAGATACATACAAGAGGTGAGTGAGTATTAATGAATGGAGGTCCAGAGGGGATACATACAAGAGGTGAGTGAGTATTAATGAATGGAGGTCCAGTGGGGATACATACAAGAGGTGAGTTTTAATGAATGGAGGTCCAGTGGGGATACATACAAGAGGTGAGTGAGTATTAATGAATGGAGGTCCAGTGAGGATACATACAAGAGGTGGGTGAGTATTAATGAATGGAGGTCCAGTGGGGATACATACAAGAGGTGAGTGAGTATTAATGAATGGAGGTCCAGTGGGGATACATACAAGAGGTGGGTGAGTATTAATGAATGGAGGTCCAGTGGGGATACATACAAGAGGTGAGTATTAATGAATGGAGGTCCAGTGGGGATACATACAAGAGGTGAGTGAGTATTAATGAATGGAGGTCCAGTGTGGATACATACAAGAGGTGAGTATTAATGAATGGAGGTCCAGTGGGGATACATACAAGAGGTGAGTGAGTATTAATGAATGGAGGTCCAGTGGGGATACACACAAGAGGTGAGTGAGTATTAATGAATGGAGGTCCAGTGGGGATACATACAAGAGGTGAGTGAGTATTAATGAATGGAGGTCCAGTGTGGATACATACAAGAGGTGAGTATTAATGAATGGAGGTCCAGTGGGGATACATACAAGAGGTGGGTGAGTATTAATGAATGGAGGTCCAGTGGGGATACATACAAGAGGTGAGTATTAATGAATGGAGGTCCAGTGGGGATACATACAAGAGGTGAGTATTAATGAATGGAGGTCCAGTGGGGATACATACAAGAGGTGGGTGAGTATTAATGAATGGAGGTCCAGTGGGGATACATACAAGAGGTGAGTATTAATGAATGGAGGTCCAGTGGGGATACATACAAGAGGTGAGTGAGTATTAATGAATGGAGGTCCAGTGTGGATACATACAAGAGGTGAGTATTAATGAATGGAGGTCCAGTGGGGATACATACAAGAGGTGAGTGAGTATTAATGAATGGAGGTCCAGTGTGGATACATACAAGAGGTGAGTATTAATGAATGGAGGTCCAGTGGGGATACATACAAGAGGTGAGTGAGTATTAATGAATGGAGGTCCAGTGGGGATACACACAAGAGGTGAGTATTAATGAATGGAGGTCCAGTGGGGATACATACAAGAGGTGAATGAGTTTTAATGAATGGAGGTCCAGTGGGGATACATACAAGAGGTGGGTGAGTATTAATGAATGGAGGTCCAGTGGGGATACATACAAGAGGTGAGTATTAATGAATGGAGGTCCAGTGGGGATACATACAAGAGGTGAGTGAGTATTAATGAATGGAGGTCCAGTGTGGATACATACAAGAGGTGAGTATTAATGAATGGAGGTCCAGTGGGGATACATACAAGAGGTGAGTGAGTATTAATGAATGGAGGTCCAGTGTGGATACATACAAGAGGTGAGTATTAATGAATGGAGGTCCAGTGGGGATACATACAAGAGGTGAGTGAGTATTAATGACTGGAGGTCCAGTGGGGATACACACAAGAGGTGAGTATTAATGAATGGAGGTCCAGTGGGGATACATACAAGAGGTGAGTGAGTATTAATGAATGGAGGTCCAGTGGGGATACACACAAGAGGTGAGTGAGTATTAATGAATGGAGGTCCAGTGGGGATACATACAAGAGGTGAGTGAGTATTAATGAATGGAGGTCCAGTGGGGATACATACAAGAGGTGAGTATTAATGAATGGAGGTCCAGTGGGGATACATACAAGAGGTGAGTGAGTTTTAATGAATGGAGGTCCAGTGGGGATACATACAAGAGGTGGGTGAGTATTAATGAATGGAGGTCCAGTGGGGATACATACAAGAGGTGAGTGAGTATTAATGAATGGAGGTCCAGTGGGGATACATACAAGAGGTGAGTGAGTATTAATGAATGGAGGTCCAGTGGGGATACATACAAGAGGTGGGTGAGTATTAATGAATGGAGGTCCAGTGGGGATACATACAAGAGGTGAGTGAGTATTAATGAATGGAGGTCCAGTGTGGATACATACAAGAGGTGAGTATTAATGAATGGAGGTCCAGTGGGGATACATACAAGAGGTGAGTGAGTATTAATGAATGGAGGTCCAGTGTGGATACATACAAGAGGTGAGTATTAATGAATGGAGGTCCAGTGGGGATACATACAAGAGGTGATGAGTATTAATGAATGGAGGTCCAGTGGGGATACACACAAGAGGTGAGTATTAATGAATGGAGGTCCAGTGTGGATACATACAAGAGGTGAGTATTAATGAATGGAGGTCCAGTGGGGATACATACAAGAGGTGAGTGAGTATTAATGAATGGAGGTCCAGTGTGGATACATACAAGGGTGAGTATTAATGAATGGAGGTCCAGTGGGGATACATACAAGAGGTGAGTGAGTATTAATGAATGGAGGTCCAGTGGGGATACACACAAGAGGTGAGTATTAATGAATGGAGGTCCAGTGGGGATACATACAAGAGGTGAGTGAGTATTAATGAATGGAGGTCCAGTGGGGATACACACAAGAGGTGAGTGAGTATTAATGAATGGAGGTCCAGTGGGGATACATACAAGAGGTGAGTAAGTATTAATGAATGGAGGTCCAGTGGGGCTACATACAAGAGGTGAGTATTAATGAATGGAGGTCCAGTGGGGATACATACAAGAGGTGAGTGAGTTTTAATGAATGGAGGTCCAGTGGGGATACATACAAGAGGTGGGTGAGTATTAATGAATGGAGGTCCAGTGGGGATACATACAAGAGGTGAGTGAGTATTAATGAATGGAGGTCCAGTGGGGATACATACAAGAGGTGAGTGAGTATTAATGAATGGAGGTCCAGTGGGGATACATACAAGAGGTGGGTGAGTATTAATGAATGGAGGTCCAGTGGGGATACATACAAGAGGTGAGTGAGTATTAATGAATGGAGGTCCAGTGTGGATACATACAAGAGGTGAGTATTAATGAATGGAGGTCCAGTGGGGATACATACATGAGGTGAGTGAGTATTAATGAATGGAGGTCCAGTGTGGATACATACAAGAGGTGAGTATTAATGAATGGAGGTCCAGTGGGGATACATACAAGAGGTGAGTGAGTATTAATGAATGGAGGTCCAGTGGGGATACACACAAGAGGTGAGTATTAATGAATGGAGGTCCAGTGGGGATACATACAAGAGGTGGGTGAGTATTAATGAATGGAGGTCCAGTGGGGATACATACAAGAGGTGAGTATTAATGAATGGAGGTCCAGTGGGGATACATACAAGAGGTGAGTGAGTATTAATGAATGGAGGTCCAGTGTGGATACATACAAGAGGTGAGTATTAATGAATGGAGGTCCAGTGGGATACATACAAGAGGTGAGTGAGTATTAATGAATGGAGGTCCAGTGGGGATACACACAAGAGGTGAGTGAGTATTAATGAATGGAGGTCCAGTGGGGATACATACAAGAGGTGAGTGAGTATTAATGAATGGAGGTCCAGTGGGGATACATACAAGAGGTGAGTATTAATGAATGGAGGTCCAGTGGGGATACATACAAGAGGTGAGTGAATTTTAATGAATGGAGGTCCAGTGGGGATACATACAAGAGGTGGGTGAGTATTAATGAATGGAGGTCCAGTGGGGATACATACAAGAGGTGAGTATTAATGAATGGAGGTCCAGTGGGGATACATACAAGAGGTGAGTATTAATGAATGGAGGTCCAGTGTGGATACATACAAGAGGTGAGTGAGTATTAATGAATGGAGGTCCAGAGGGGATACATACAAGAGGTGAGTATTAATGAATGGAGGTCCAGTGTGGATACATACAAGAGGTGAGTGAGTATTAATGAATGGAGGTCCAGTGTGGATACATACAAGAGGTGAGTATTAATGAATGGAGGTCCAGTGGGGATACATACAAGAGGTGAGTGAGTATTAATGAATGGAGGTCCAGTGGGGATACATACAAGAGGTGAGTGAGCATTAATGAATGGAGGTCCAGTGGGGATACATACAAGAGGTGAGTGAGTATTAATGAATGGAGGTCCAGTGGGGATACATAAAGAGGTGAGTGAGTATTAATGAATGGAGGTCCAGTGTGGATACATAAAGAGGTGGTAGTATTATGAATGGAGGTCAGTGGGGATACATACAAGAGGTGAGTGAGTATTAATGAATGGAGGTCCAGTGGGGATACATACAAGAGGTGAGTGAGTATTAATGAATGGAGGTCCAGTGGGGATACATACAAGAGGTGAGTGAGTATTAATGAATGGAGCTCCAGTGTGGATACATACAAGAGGTGAGTGAGTATTAATGAATGGAGGTCCAGTGGGGATACATACAAGAGGTGAGTGAGTATGAATGGAGGTCCAGTGGGGATACATACAAGAGGTTAGTGAGTTTTAATGAATGGAGGTCCAGTGTGGATACATACAAGAGGTGAATGAGTATTAATGAATGGAGGTCCAGTGGGGATACATACAAGAGGTGATTGAGTATTAATGAATGGAGGTCAAGTGGGGATACATACAAGAGGTGAGTGAGTATTAATGAATGGAGGTCCAGTGGGGATACATACAAGAGGTGAGTGAGTATTAATGAATGGAGGTCCAGTGGGGATACATACAAGAGGTGAGTGAGTATTAATGAATGGAGGTCCAGTGGGGATACATACAAGAGGTGAGTGGTATTAATGAATGGAGGTCCAGTGGGGATACATACAAGAGGTGAGTATTAATGAATGGAGGTCCAGTGGGGATACATACAAGAGGTGGTGAGTATTAATGAATGGAGGTCCAGTGGGGATACATACAAGAGGTGAGTATTAATGAATGGAGGTCCAGTGGGGATACATACAAGAGGTGAGTGGTATTAATGAATGGAGGTCCAGTGGGGATACATACAAGAGGTGAGTATTAATGAATGGAGGTCCAGTGGGGATACATACAAGAGGTGGGTGAGTATTAATGAATGGAGGTCCAGTGGGGATACATACAAGAGGTGAGTATTAATGAATGGAGGTCCAGTGGGGATACATACAAGAGGTGAGTGAGTATTAATGAATGGAGGTCCAGTGTGGATACATACAAGAGGTGAGTATTAATGAATGGAGGTCCAGTGGGGATACATACAAGAGGTGAGTGAGTATTAATGAATGGAGGTCCAGTGTGGATACATACAAGAGGTGAGTATTAATGAATGGAGGTCCAGTGGGGATACATACAAGAGGTGAGTGAGTATTAATGAATGGAGGTCCAGTGGGGATACATACAAGAGGTGAGTATTAATGAATGGAGGTCCAGTGGGGATACATACAAGAGGTGAGTGAGTTTAATGAATGGAGGTCCAGTGGGGATACATACAAGAGGTGGGTGAGTATTAATGAATGGAGGTCCAGTGGGGATACATACAAGAGGTGAGTATTAATGAATGGAGGTCCAGTGGGGATACATACAAGAGGTGAGTATTAATGAATGGAGGTCCAGTGTGGATACATACAAGAGGTGGGTGAGTATTAATGAATGGAGGTCCAGTGGGGATACATACAAGAGGTGAGTATTAATGAATGGAGGTCCAGTGGGGATACATACAAGAGGTGAGTATTAATGAATGGAGGTCCAGTGTGGATACATACAAGAGGTGAGTATTAATGAATGGAGGTCCAGTGGGGATACATACAAGAGGTGAGTGAGTATTAATGAATGGAGGTCCAGTGGGGATACATACAAGAGGTGAGTGAGATTAATGAATGGAGGTCCAGTGGGGATACATACAAGAGGTGAGTGAGTATTAATGAATGGAGGTCCAGTGGGGATACATACAAGAGGTGAGTGAGATTAATGAATGGAGGTCCAGTGGGGATACATACAAGAGGTGAGTGAGTATTAATGAATGGAGGTCCAGTGGGGATACATACAAGAGGTGAGTGAGTATTAATGAATGGAGGTCCAGTGTGGATACATACAAGAGGTGAGTATTAATGAATGGAGGTCCAGTGGGGATACATACAAGAGGTGAGTGAGTATTAATGAATGGAGGTCCAGTGGGATACATACAAGAGGTGAGTATTAATGAATGGAGGTCCAGTGGGGATACATAAAGAGGTGAGTGGTTTTGTGGGGTGTGGGGTTGGGTGGTGGGGTATTAATGAATGGAGGTCCAGTGGGGATACATACAAGAGGTGAGTATTTAATGAATGGAGGTCCAGTGGGGATACATACAAGAGGTGAGTGAGTTTGTGGGGTGTGGGTTGGGTGGTGGTTTTGTGGGGTGTGGGGTTCAAGAGGTGAGTGAGTATTAATGAATGGAGGTCCAGTGGGGATACATACAAGAGGTGAGTGAGTATTAATGAATGGAGGTCCAGTGGGGATACATACAAGAGGTGAGTGAGTATTAATGAATGGAGCTCCAGTGTGGATACATACAAGAGGTGAGTGAGTATTAATGAATGGAGGTCCAGTGGGGATACATACAAGAGGTGAGTGAGTATGAATGGAGGTCCAGTGGGGATACATACAAGAGGTTAGTGAGTTTTAATGAATGGAGGTCCAGTGTGGATACATACAAGAGGTGAATGAGTATTAATGAATGGAGGTCCAGTGGGGATACATACAAGAGGTGATTGAGTATTAATGAATGGAGGTCAAGTGAGGATACATACAAGTATAACACAATCATCATTATGTAGCAATAGTTCACCCCTCGATCACACCTCGGAGGTAGAACACAATCATCATTCTGTACCAATAGCTCACCCCTCGATCACACCTCGGAGGTAGAACACAATCATCATTCTGTACCAATAGCTCGCCCCTCGATCACACCTCGGAGGTAGAACACAATCATCATTCTGTACCAATAGCTCACCCCTCGATCACACCTCGGAGGTAGAACACAATCATCATTCTGTACAAATAGCTCACCCCTCGATCACACCTCGGAGGTAGAACACAATCATCATTATGTAGCAATAGTTCACCCCTCGATCACACCTCGGAGGTAGAACACAATCATCATTCTGTACCAATAGCTCACCCCTCGATCACACCTCGGAGGTAGAACACAATCATCATTCTGTACCAATAGCTCGCCCCTCGATCACACCTCGGAGGTAGAACACAATCATCATTCTGTACCAATAGCTCACCCCTCGATCACACCTCGGAGGTAGAACACAATCATCATTCTGTACCAATAGCTCACCCCTCAATCACACCTCGGAGGTAGAACACAATCATCAATCTCATTTTTCCCACAAGTATTTGATCATTACAAAATATCGCAATATCAGTTGTCCTGGCAATAGCCATGCCTAGAAAATATAATGCAGTTATCACAAACTGGTTTATCTATTACCTCCCTTGACAAATAAAGTCTGATTTATCCCGACATGTATACTGAGCAAAACTAGAAACGTCCCTCCATATTTAAGGAAAGATTTATCGAAAACCAAAAGGTATACTTTTATGAATCAAAATGGAAAAACAAGTTAATTCATTTCTGTATCAAAGCCAATTCATTGCATGTGGTTATCTTGTTAACCGGCCAAGGGCAGTAGGGGTCAAAATCAAAAATCACAAAACCTCAGAAAGGTGTTACTTAATGCTTAGAGTTGAAATTTCAATAAGAAATGTAGCACATCCAGTAAATCTCGTTAGTATTGAGTGTGGCCACCATTTGCATGAATGCATGCAATGATACTACGCCGCATCGACGTAACGTAACACAATACCAGTGCTTTGGGCAAATTCCTCCATTGCCGTTGTAACGCCCGTGTAAGATCGCGAACATTGTCAACCTGATGGTTAGCTTGTGCTTTGCGGCCCAGCTCATCCATCTGTGCTCAATGGGGTTGAGATCCGGGGAAACCGCTGGCCATGGCATGACGTTGTTTTGCTGCAAGTATTGAGTGGTGACCCTGGCTACGTGAGGGCGGGCATTGTCCTGCATCAATGTCACACCAGGTAAGGTAAGGCATGTGCATTTAGCACCTCTGCAATATAACGTTGTGCATTGATGTTGCCCTGTACAAAAACCAAATCTGTCTTCCGGTTTCCCATGATCCCACCCAGACCATTACGCTGCCTCCCCCAAACCTGCTCTTCTCAACAATGCAACAATTGGTGAATCTTTCATTTACACGCCTGTATACCCGTAATCTTCCATCAGTATGACTAACTGTGCGCCTGTATACCCGTAATCTTCCATCAGCATGACTAACTGTGCGCCTGTATACCCGTAATCTTCCATCAGCATGACTAACTGTGCGCCTGTATACCCGTAATCTTCCGTCAGCATGACTAACTGTGCGCCTGTATACCCGTAATCTTCCATCAGTATGACTAACTGTGCACCTGTATACCCGTAATCTTCCATCAGTATGACTAACTGTGCACCTGTATACCCGTAATCTTCCATCAGTATGACTAACTGTGCACCTGTATACCCGTAATCTTCCATCAGTATGACTAACTGTGCACCTGTATACCCGTAATCTTCCATCAGTATGACTAACTGTGTGCCTGTATACCCGTAATCTTCCGTCAGCATGACTAACTGTGCGCCTGTATACCCGTAATCTTCCATCAGTATGACTAACTGTGCACCTGTATACCCGTAATCTTCCATCAGTATGACTAACTGTGCACCTGTATACCCGTAATCTTCCATCAGTATGACTAACTGTGTGCCTGTATACCCGTAATCTTCCGTCAGCATGACTAACTGTGCGCCTGTATACCCGTAATCTTCCGTCAGCATGACTAACTGTGCACCTGTATACCCGTAATCTTCCGTCAGCATGACTAACTGTGTGCCTGTATACCCGTAATCTTCCGTCAGCATGACTAACTGTGCACCTGTATACCCGTAATCTTCCGTCAGCATGACTAACTGTGCACCTGTATACCCGTAATCTTCCGTCAGCATGACTAACTGTGCGCCTGTATACCCGTAATCTTCCGTCAGCATGACTAACTGTGCGCCTGTATACCCGTAATCTTCCGTCAGCATGACTAACTGTGCACCTGTATACCCGTAATCTTCCGTCAGCATGACTAACTGTGCACCTGTATACCCGTAATCTTCCGTCAGCATGACTAACTGTGCACCTGTATACCCGTAATCTTCCGTCAGCATGACTAACTGTGTGCCTGTATACCCGTAATCTTCCGTCAGCATGACTAACTGTGAAACGAGATTCATCGGTGAACAAAGCTCAGTTCCAGTCGGCCCATCTCCAGTTCAGACGGCGTCGGCCCATAACAGCCTGGCAGCACGGTGATGTTGGGTCATTATTTGACCAGTGTACGGGTGGCGTGCCCCGATTGGTTGGGTGTTACGATGCAACCGGTTGCGAATGGTCAGCCCTGAGACACTGTATTGTCTAGCAGTGACTGTGGCTGCCAATCAACGTTGACGTAAGTGCGTCAACGTAATGTAACAGCCCCAGTCTGCTGGTACCGAGCTGCAAGACGATCAATCGTCTTCCGAAAGCACCCAAACTGACGCGCGACCACCCTGGCGGACATCCCACCCGCAAGCATCCCAATTGCCTGATTTTGCTCGTTTTTGGAAAGCCGTGGCATATCGAAAACAGTGAAAAATTAATTCCGAATAGCCCCTATCGCATGAATGGTACGACATGAACTGAATCAACATATCGATGGCATGTATAGCGTGCACGTGCAAATCAACGTTCCGGTCACTGGACGATATGTAAACCGATCGGGTAAACTCTACACGATCGTATTCTGAACATCGCCAGGGTTTAAAATGCATGTACATTGAACATGTCGCACATACACAGACAGAGCTACACCGGCTATAAAACAGGGACGTTTCTAGTTTTGTTGAGTATATATTGGGAGGTTAGCACATTGGACTGTGAATCAAAGGATCGCAGGTCGATCCCCCCCCCCCCGTCTGACCATAATACTATAAAAAGAACCAAGAGGAGACTCTGGTATGGGTCTCTGTCTGTATTATGAAGTACATTTCCTAAGATCCGTTGTTATACAATTTTACATACTTCATAATACAAAAAATGTATTTAATAAAGATTCAACCCAAAATCTTTTATAAATAAATCAAATTTGGTATCAAAATGATTGTATAGGGTTTATTCTAGAGTGGTAAAAAGGGCAGGGTGGGTCAGAAAAGGGGCAGGGTGGGCCAGAAAAGGGGCAGGGTGGATTTTTAGCCGCAAGAGGGCGCGGCGGAGCCGTCACCCCACCCCCACCGAGAAAACATTAAAACATGTATTTTATTATAATTACATTCTTTATTATGAGAGGCTGCTGATGCATATTTTAACAAGAGAAAGTTTGCTCAAGTGCTAAAGTAATTTGCTGTAAAACATCAAGTTTGAGTTGCCTAATGGCTAAATTGAAAGCGTGTTTGAAAAGCACAATTCAGAACGAAATCAATATGATTGTATATATAAGCTTGTATAAATAGTCCATTTCAGTATTTTGACTGCTTTTTTCCCCGGATGACTTGTAACTGATTGTCTTTCTGCAGGGAACACAAATAAACCCAGTGTATGTCCGGTTTTTTCAACCATTTCTCATATTTTTGACCGGATTCCTTCCAACCATTTCCACCTCCACTTGTTCTTTACATCTTTTTCTAGCACTTTAACGTTGGTACCCTTGTCCAAAAATTTCATTTTCGGATCGTTTTTTTTCTAAATTCACCAGGCGTAAAGTGGTCTAAGGTGAATGTCACAAAATGAGTTGTTTCCCTTGTCAGTCTATTTTCCTTTGAAATAACGACAACTCTTCGTCATCCTGCGCGCGCACTCAGCACGGTTCGTTCCGATCGTAAACGAGGTAACTTTCGGGACTTTTCGGAGCGTGTAGTTCAATTCACTAACGGAAAAGGGCGGAAAGGCATGAAACAAGTTCTATTTTAAGTAACATGTCTTGCATCTATGTTTTGAATATGTCTACATTCAATGGTAATTAGGTTAAAACTAATTCTCGAAATACTAGGTGTTACAATCATAGGCACTACTTCTTCTTTTTTTTAACAGTTGCAGTCATCCAATTATCACCAATTAATCCATTGATAAATCTATTTCTTACGGTATCGGCATAATTATGCCCCCAGCTGTTGTGTACAGTATATACTAATTATTGATAAATTAAACAGATCACACGTATCGGCTAATATATGGTTGACCGTTAAGCATGATCAAAGAGTCGTGGTTCTAGTTTGGGCAGCAGGGCGGAACAAATCGGGCAACAGGGCTGGCATAAAGGGCGGGACTAAAAAGGGACAGGGCACTGCGCCCTGCCATTGCGGCTCTAGAGAAAACCCTATTGTAATATTGTGTACATATTGAAACATGATTGTAATATTGTGTACATATTGAAACATGATTGTAATATTGTGTACATATTGAAAAATGATACCTATTTATAGAAATAATCAGTTGTATGTCAATGTTTAAAGCGACATACTTCGCAAAAGCAACTAAAATGTATTTGCTCACAAATTCTTCCGAATACATTAAAACACTAACATTGAATCAATAAACCGTGTTTTTGTGATCTACAAACTTTCAAAATTGAAAGTAGGATTTCATATAACGGTCATCCACGCTCCTGAATTGACGTTTGTCATACGAGTCAATACTAAGCGCGAGATAATGTCGTTTAAAGATAATTTAACTAAGACTAGTCTACAAATAAATATGCATAGGCACACATGTAAGATATAACGGTAAATGTCAACAAACTGCGTATACGACGTTTGCTTATTAGTTGAAATACTCAGTATTTGAGGCAAATATTTGGAAAACAAATATACCATATAATAGGAAAATACATTCTGCAGAAATTTGTGTTTTCACTGATGCAGTGTCACTTTAATAAGTTAGGTACATTTGTAATAAACTTCTTAACAAGTTCTACCATCTGTTGTCATTACTTAGTTAAATCACTTATTGTCTACTTAAAATAAATCACCAATTGATAACATAATTATACTGTCATGTGACAGTCATTTCCCTTCCCCAGAGCTCTGTTGGGATTAATACAATATGTGTTGTCACCAACGACTTCCAATTTCATATTTAATCCATTGTCTATTGTTTTGTTAATAATGAAACTGCCACATGTATGCTCACATTTATGTAACTTCATATGGTGCGGTGTTAACAATTATACAGAATGGTATATATAGCCCAGAATTTACTTATTCAAAAAGCTCAGACGGATCTGTAGTAAAGTGGTAACACACTGGACAGGTAATCCAGGGATCACAGGTTCGATCCCCCGCCTGACCCAAATGAAATTAACAGTCTTTCAGATGGGACATTAAACCGAGGTCTCGTGTCGGTGCTTTACACTGTGCATGTAAAAGAACAAGATGATACTCTGTCTGTATCATTGCACTATCCTCCAAAAATCTAAAATGACTAATCTCTTCAGGAGGCGTCACTCATATGGAAAAAATGTCTAGGTCCCCGCAATGGGTTTGACATTAATGGAACATACATACATACATATGGGCAACAGGTAGCGATGATAAATAAGCGTAAAACACACAAATTACGATACACAGCACGCTAAATGTTAGCCACTTACGCGGAAACACTTGGGTACCCAGAGCAACAGACAGAGAATAAATATTATCCCGACTCGTAACGCTTACGAATCACAGTCAGTGTTTATATATTTATGTAATTGGCATTTTCTTTGCTTGAAGATCATGTATCATATATCATATAAGCTTTTCCCCTGGATTTTCTCTGTTTTTTTAACTGCGTCTTATACTCCAGTGCGTCCTATATATAGACCTATATATACTCCAGTGCATCCTATATATAGACCTATATATACTCCAGTGCGTCCTATATATAGACCTATATATACTCCAGTGCGTCCTATATATAGACCTATATATACTCCAGTGCATCCTATATATAGACCTATATATACTCCAGTGCGTCCTATATATAGACCTATATATACTCCAGTGCGTCCTATATATAGACCTATATATACTCCAGTGCATCCTATATATAGACCTATATATACTCCAGTGCGTCCTATATATAGACCTATATATACTCCAGTGCGTCCTATATATAGACCTATATATACTCCAGTGCATCCTATATATAGACCTATATATACTCCAGTGCGTCCTATATATAGACCTATATATACTCCAGTGCGTCCTATATATAGACCTATATATACTCCAGTGCATCCTATATATAGACCTATATATACTCCAGTGCGTCCTATATATAGACCTATATATACTCCAGTGCGTCCTATATATAGACCTATATATACTCCAGTGCGTCCTATATATAGACCTATATAGCCGATTATGGTACAACAACAATTTCTAATAAGCCTCTCCTTATAATTCCTCTGTGTACAGCAAGCACTCTAAGTAAACACATTTAGATGTTTTATCAGGGGTGTACCAATGGATCAAACAACCGGTACATCAGCATGTTCCTGTCGGTACATCAGCATGTTCCTGTCGGTACATCAGCATGTTCCTGTCGGTACATCAGCATGTTCCTGTCGGTACATCAGCATGTTCCTGTCGGTACATCAGCATGTTCCTGTCTCAGAAACAATGCTAAATTACTATCAATGATTTTATATATTCAAAGTACATTTATTGCACATTCCAGACCTTCCAAGGTTTTCTAAGCCAACTTGAGGACAGCATAGCGGGCTGGTGGTGCATATGTTGTAAACGACACATGAACAGACTGCTGACTAAATGATACAATGAATAGACATAAACTGCTGACTAAATTATACAATGAATAGACTGCTGACTAAATGATACAATGAATAGACATAAACTGCTGACTAAATGATACAATGAATAGACTGCTGACTAAATGATACAATGAATAGACATAAACTGCTGACTAAATGATACAATGAATAGACATAGACTGCTGACTAAATGATACAATGAATAGACATAGACTGCTGACTAAATGATACAATGAATAGACATAAACTACTGACTAAATGATACAATGAATAGACATAAACTACTGACTAAATGATACAATGAATAGACTGCTGACTAAATGATACTGGCAACCTGACTTGTCCCAGTAATTATGTCCGGGACAAGTGACACTGGCAAACTGACTTGGTCCCAGTAATTATGTCCCAGTAATTATGTCCGGGACAAGTGACACTGGCAAACTGACTTGTCCCAGTAATTATGTCCGGGACAAGTGACACTGGCAAACTGACTTGTCCCAGTAATTATGTCCGGGACAAGTGACACTGGCAAACTGACTTGGTCCCAGTAATTATGTCCCAGTAATTATGTCCGGGACAAGTGACACTGGCAAACTGACTTGGTCCCAGTAATTATGTCCCAGTAATTATGTCCGGGACAAGTGACACTGGCAAACTGACTTGTCCCAGTAATTATGTCCGGGACAAGTGACACTGGCAAACTGACTTGGCCCCAGTAATTATGTCCGGGGCAAGTGACACTGGCAAACTGACTTGTCCCAGTAATTATGTCCGTGACAAGTGACACTGGCAAACTGACTTGGCCCCAGTAATTATGTCCGGGGCAAGTGACACTGGCAAACTGACTTGGTCCCAGTAATTATGTCCGGGACAAGTGACACTGGCAAACTGACTTGTCCCAGTAATTATGCAAACCATATAATCAGATGTCCCGACGGAATACCCAACAGTGACTTCCGACTTGGCCGGGACTAAATTCTGATTAACTGCCACTTGCTCAAACTTGGTTTTAGACTTGTACAGGGCGTCCAAGTCCAGCAATTAATTGAAGGTTTACAAACAATTACATCCAAATGGTACATTCCTACATCTATTGTGTGCGCAGGATCGATCTCTTTATCATAAGATTGGTTGCATTACTATTGAAGTATTTTGTACCGAACATGACAGAATCAAAATAACCCTTCTCTAGGATTGAGTTATGAATTATTGAATAGGACTGGTAATACAGCCAGCAAGGAACATCCAATAAACAACTACTCTACTCACTCCAGACTGACAGCCCATCAGAACAATGATAATTATTAATATTATAGACCGTTTATAAACCAATACCATTATAGACCGTTTATCAACCAATAGCATTATAGACCGTTTATCAACCAATACCATTATATACCGTTTATCAACCAATACCATTATAGACCATTTATCAACCAATACCATTTACACAATATTATAGATTGTTTATCAACCAATACCATTAAACACAATATTATAGACCGTTTATCAACCAATACCATTTACACAAATTATAGACCGTTTATCAACCAATACCATTTACACAATATTATAGACAGTTTATCAACCAACACCATTATAGATTGTTTATCAACCAATACCAGTATAGACCATTATCAACCAATACCAGTATAGACCATTTATCAACCAATACCATTATAGACCGTTTATCAACCAATACCATTATAGACTGTTTATCAAACAATACCATCATAGACCGTTTATCAACCAATACCATTATAGACCATTTAATAACCAATACCATTATAGACCGTTTATCAACCAATACAATTATAGACCGTTTATCAACCAATACCATTATAGACCATTTATCAACCAATACCATTATAGACCGTTATCAACCAATACCATTATAGACCGTTTATACCAATACCATTATAGACTGTTTATCAACCAATACCATTATAGACCTTTATCAACCAATACCATTATAGACCGTTTATCAACCAATACCATCATAGACCGTTGACAATTGACAAACGAAACAATCTCCAACAAAAATGTGGATTATGCATTAATGAAAGAATACTTTGTTGAAAGTTTAATTATTACAAAAACACATGAATTTATAGTAAACTAGCAACTCCCTTTATCAAATAAACATTTAATATTTACACAGTAATTCATCAGATTGCAAGCTATCAGCACTCGACATCTCCCATTCATCAGATTGCAAGCTATCAGCACTCGACATCTCCCATTCATCAGATTGCAAGCTATGAGCACTTGACATCTCCCATTCATCAGATTGCAAGCTATCAGCACTCGACATCTCCCATTCATCAGATTGTAAGCTATCAGCACTCGACATCTCCCATTCATCAGATTGCAAGCTATGAGCACTCGACATCTCCCATTCATCAGATTGCAAGCTATCAGCACTCGACATCTCCCATTCATCAGATTGCAAGCTATCAGCACTCGACATCTCCCATTCATCAGATTGCAAGCTATCAGCACTCGACATCTCCCATTCATCAGATTGCAAGCTATCAACACTCGACATCTCCCATTCATCAGATTGCAAGCTATGAGCACTCGACATCTCCCATTCATCAGATTGCAAGCTATCAGCACTCGACATCTCCCATTCATCAGATTGCAAGCTATCAGCACTCGACATCTCCCATTCATCAGATTGCAAGCTATCAGCACTCGACATCTCCCATTCATCAGATTGCAAGCTATCAACACTTCGACATCTCCCATTCATCAGATTGCAAGCTATCAGCACTCGACATCTCCCATTCATCAGATTGCAAGCTATCAGCACTCGACATCTCCCATTCATCAGATTGCAAGCTATCAGCACTCGACATCTCCCATTCATCAGATTGCAAGCTATCAGCACTCGACATCTCCCATTCATCAGATTGCAAGCTATCAACACTTCGACATCTCCCATTCATCAGATTGCAAGCTATCAGTACTCGACATCTCCCATTCATCAGATTGCAAGCTATCAGCACTCGACATCTCCCATTCATCAGATTGCAAGCTATCAACACTTCGACATCTACCATTCATCAGATTGCAAGCTATCAGCACTCGACATCTCCCATTCATCAGATTGCAAGCTATCAGCACTCGACATCTCCCATTCATCAGATTGCAAGCTATCAACACTCGACATCTCCCATTCATCAGATTGCAAGCTATCAGCACTCGACATCTCCCATTCATCAGATTGCAAGCTATCAGCACTTGACATCTCCCATTCATCAGATTGCAAGCTATCAGCACTCGACATCTCCCATTCATCAGATTGCAAGCTATCAACACTTCGACATCTCCCATTCATCAGATTGCAAGCTATCAGCACTCGACATCTCCCATTCATCAGATTGCAAGCTATGAGCACTCGACATCTCCCATTCATCATATTGCAGTCTATGAGCACTCGACATCTCCCATTCATCAGATTGCAGGCTATGAGCACTCGACATCTCCCATTCATCAGATTGCAAGCTATCAGCACTCGACATCTCCCATTCATCAGATTGCAAGCAATCAGCACTCGACATCTCCCATTCATCAGATTGCAAGCTATGAGTACTCGACATCTCCCATTCATCAGATTGCAGGCTATGAGCACTCGACATCTCCCATTCATCAGATTGAAAGCTATGAGCACTCGACATCTCCCATTCATCATATTGCAAGCTATCAACACTCGACATCTCCCATTCATCAGATTGCAAGCTATCAACACTCGACATCTCCCATTCATCAGATTGTAAGCTATGAGCACTCGATATCTCCCATTCATCAGATTGCAAGCTATCAGCACTCGACATCTCCCATTCATCAGATTGCAAGCTATCAACACTCGTCATCTCCCATTCATCAGATTGCAAGCTATCAACACTTCGACATCTCCCATTCATCAGATTGCAAGCTATCAACACTCAACATCTCCCATTCATCAGATTGCAAGCTATCAACACTCGACATCTCCCATTCATCAGATTGCAAGCTAAGAGCACTCGACATCTCCCATTCATCAGATTGCAAGCTATCAACACTCGACATCTCCCATTCATCAGATTGCAAGCTATCAACACTCGACATCTCCCATTCATCAGATTGCAAGCTATCAACACTCGACATCTCCCATTCATCAGATTGCAAGCTAAGAGCACTCGACATCTCCCATTCATCAGATTGCAAGCTATCAGCACTCGACATCTCCCATTCATCAGATTGCAAGCTATGAACACTCGACATCTCCCATTCATCAGATTGCAAGCTATGAACACTCGACATCTCCCATTCATCAGATTGCAAGCTATGAACACTCGACATCTCCCATTCATCAGATTGCAAGCTATCAACACTCGACATCTCCCATTCATCAGATTGCAAGCTATGAGCACTCGACATCTCCCATTCATCAGATTGCAAGCTATCAACACTCGACATCTCCCATTCATCAGATTGCAAGCTATGAACACTTGCCTTAAAGACATACACTCCCACCGTTCATACTCACCTTAAAGACATACACTCCCACCGTTTATACTCACCTTAAAGACATACACTCCTACCGTTCATACTCACCTTAAAGGCATACACTCCCACCGTTCATACTTGCCTTAAAGACATTAACACCCACCGTTCATACTTGCCTTAAAGGCATACACTCCCACCATTCATACTCACCTTAAAGGCCTACACTCCCACCATTCATACTTGCCTTAAAGACATACACTCCTACCGTTCATACTTGCCTTAAAGACATACACACCCACCGTTCATACTTGCCTTAAAGACATACACACCCACCGTTCATACTTGCCTTAAAGACATACACACCCACCGTTCATTCTTGCCTTAAAGGCATACACTCCTACCGTTCATACTTGCCTTAAGGCATACACTCCTACCATTCATACTCACCTTAAAGACATACACTCCTACAGTTCATACTCACCTTAAAGGCATACACTCCCACCGTTCATACTCACCTTAAAGGCCTACACTCCCACCGTTCATACTTGCCTTAAAGACATACACTCCTACCGTTCATACTTGCCTTAAAGACATACACACCCACTGTTCATACTTGCCTTAAAGACATACACACCCACCGTTCATACTTGCCTTAAAGACATACACTCATACCGTTCATACTTGCCTTAAAGGCATACACTCCTACCGTTCATACTTGCCTTAAAGACATACACTACCACCGTTCATACTTGCCTTAAAGACATACACTCCTACCGTTCATACTTGCCTTAAAGGCATACACTCCTACCGTTCATACTCACCTTAAAGACATACACTCCCACCGTTCATACTCACCTTAAAGGCATACACTCCTACCGTTCATACTCACCTTAAAGGCATACACACCTACCGTTCATACTCACCTTAAAGACATACACTCCTACCATTCATACTTGCCTTAAAGGCATACACTCCCACCGTTCATACTTGCCTTAAAGGCATACACTTCTACTGTTCATACTTGCCTTAAAGACATACACTCCTATCATTCATACTTGCCTTAAAGGCCTACACTCCCACCGTTCATACTTGCCTTAAAGACATACACTCCTACTGTTCATACTCACCTTAAAGACATACATTCCTACCGTTCATACTTGCCTTAAAGACATACACTCCTACCGTTCATACTTGCCTAGGCATACACTCCCACTGTTCATACTTGCCTTAAAGACATACACTCCTACCGTTCAATACTCACCTTAAAGACATATACTCCTACCATTCATACTCACCTTAAAGACATACACTCCTACCGTTCATACTTGCCTTAAAGGCATACACTCCTACCGTTCATACTTGCCTCAAAGACATACACTCCTACCATTCATACTTGCCTTAAAGACATACACTCCTACCGTTCATACTTGCCTTAAAGACATACACTCCTACTGTTCATACTCACCTTAAAGACATACACTCCTACCATTCATACTTGCTTTAAAGACATACACTCCTACCGTTCATACTTGCCTTAAAGACATACACTCCTACCATTCATACTTGCCTTAAAGGCATACACTCCTACCGTTCATACTTGCCTTAAAGGCATACACTCCTACCGTTCATACTTGCCTTAAAGACATACACTCCTACTGTTCATACTCACCTTAAAGACATACACTCCCACTGTTCATACTTGCCTTAAAGGCGTACACTCCTACCGTTCATACTCACCTTAAAGACATACACTCCCACTGTTTATACTCACCTTAATGACATACACTCCTACTGTTCATACTCACCATAAAGACATACACTCCCTCTGTTCATACTTGCCTTAAAGGCATACACTCCTACCGTTCATACTCACCTTAAAGACATACACTCCTACTGTTCATACTCACCTTAAAGACATACACTCCCACTGTTCATACTTGCCTTAAAGACATACACTCCTACTGTTCATACTCACCTTAAAGACATACACTCCCACTGTTCATACTCACCTTAAAGACATACACTCCCACCGTTCATACTCACCTTAAAGACATACACTCCTACCGTTCATACTCACCTTAAAGGCATACACTCCTACCGTTCATACTCACCTTAAAGACATACACTCCTACCATTCATACTTGCCTTAAAGACATACACTCCTACCGTTCATACTCACCTTAAAGACATACACTCCTACCGTTCATACTTGCCTTAAAGACATACACTCCTACCGTTCATACTCACCTTAAAGACATACACTCCTATCGTTCATACTTGCCTTAAAGACATACACTCCTACTGTTCATACTCACCTTAAAGACATACACTCCCACTGTTCATACTTGCCTTAAAGACATACACTCCTACTGTTCATACTCACCTTAAAGACATACACTCCCACTGTTCATACTCACCTTAAAGACATACACTCCCACCGTTCATACTCACCTTAAAGACATACACTCCTACCGTTCATACTCACCTTAAAGGCATACACTCCTACCGTTCATACTCACCATAAAGACATACACTCCTACCGTTCATACTTGCCTTAAAGACATACACTCCTACCGTTCATACTCACCTTAAAGACATACACTCCTACCGTTCATACTTGCCTTAAAGACATACACTCCCTCTGTTCATACTCACCTTAAAGACATACACTCCTATCGTTCATACTTGCCTTAAAGACATACACTCCTACCGTTCATACTTGCCTTAAAGACATACACTCCTATCGTTCATACTTGCCTTAAAGGCCTACACTCCCACCGTTCATACTCACCTTAAAGACATACACTCCCACTGTTCATACTCACCTTAAAGACATACACTCCTACTATTCATACTTGCCTTAAAGACATACACTCCTACCGTTCATACTTGCCTTAAAGACATACACTCCTACTGTTCATACTCACCTTAAAAACATACACTCCTACTGTTCATACTCACCTTAAAGACATACACTCCCACTGTTCATACTTGCCTTAAAGACATACACTCCTACTGTTCATACTCACCTTAAAGACATACACTCCCACTGTTCATACTCACCTTAAAGACATACACTCCCACCGTTCATACTCACCTTAAAGACATACACTCCTACTGTTCATACTCACCTTAAAGGCATACACTCCTACCGTTCATACTCACCTTAAAAACATACACTCCTACCGTTCATACTTGCCTTTAAGACATACACTCCTACCGTTCATACTCACCTTAAAGACATACACTCCTACCATTCATACTTGCCTTAAAGACATACACTCCTACCGTTCATACTCACCTTAAAGACATACACTCCCACTGTTCATACTTGCCTTAAAGACATACACTCCTACTGTTCATACTCACCTTAAAGACATACACTCCCACTGTTCATACTCACCTTAAAGACATACACTCCCACCGTTCATACTCACCTTAAAGACATACACTCCTACTGTTCATACTCACCTTAAAGGCATACACTCCTACCGTTCATACTCACCTTAAAAACATACACTCCTACCGTTCATACTTGCCTTTAAGACATACACTCCTACCGTTCATACTCACCTTAAAGACATACACTCCTACCATTCATACTTGCCTTAAAGACATACACTCCTACCGTTCATACTCACCTTAAAGACATACACTCCTATCGTTCATACTTGCCATAAAGTCATACACTCCTACCGTTCATACTTGCCTTAAAGGCCTACACTGCCACCGTTCATATTCACCTTAAAGACATACACTCCTACCGTTCATACTTGCCTTAAAGGCATACACTCCTATCGTTCATACTCACCTTAAAGACATACACTCCTACCGTTCATACTTGCCTTAAAGAAATACACTCCTACCGTTCATACTCACCTTAAAGACATACACTCCTACCGTTCATACTTGCCTTAAAGACATACACTCCCACTGTTTATACTCACCTTAATGACATACACTCCTACTGTTCATACTCACCATAAAGACATACACTCCCTCTGTTCATACTTGCCTTAAAGGCATACACTCCTACCATTCATACTCACCTTAAAGACATACACTCCTACTGTTCATACTCACCTTAAAGACATACACTCCCACTGTTCATACTTGCCTTAAAGATATACACTCCTACTGTTCATACTCACCTTAAAGACATACACTCCCACTGTTCATACTCACCTTAAAGACATACACTCCCACCGTTCATACTCACCTTAAAGACATACACTCCTACCGTTCATACTCACCTTAAAGGTATACACTCCTACCGTTCATACTCACCTTAAAGACATACACTCCTACCATTCATACTTGCCTTAAAGACATACACTCCTACCGTTCATACTCACCTTAAAGGCATACACTCCTACCGTTCATACTCACCTTAAAGACATACACTCCTACCGTTCATACTTGCCTTAAAGACATACACTCCTACCGTTCATACTCACCTTAAAGACATACACTCCTATCGTTCATACTTGCCATAAAGACATACACTCCTACCGTTCATATTTGCCTTAAAGGCCTACACTGCCACCGTTCATATTCACCTTAAAGACATACACTCCTACCGTTCATACTTGCCTTAAAGGCATACACTCCTATCGTTCATACTCACCTTAAAGACATACACTCCTACCGTTCATACTTGCCTTAAAGAAATACACTCCTACCGTTCATACTCACCTTGTTTTTAAAGACATACACTCTGTTTTTTTTTTTTTTTGTTGTTTTTGTTGTTTTGTTTTTTTTTGTTTTTGTTGTTTTTTGTTTTGTTTACTCACCTTAAGACATACACTCCCCGTTCATATCTTAAGACATACACTCTATGTTCATACTACTTAAAGGCATACACTCCTACCGTTCATACTCACCTTAAAAACATACACTCCTACCGTTCATACTTGCCTTTAAGACATACACTCCTACCGTTCATACTCACCTTAAAGACATACACTCCTACCGTTCATACTTGCCTTAAAGACATACACTCCTACCATTCATACTCACCTTAAAGACATACACTCCTATCGTTCATACTTGCCTTAAAGACATACACTCCTACCGTTCATACTTGCCTTAAAGACTTTGTTTTTTGTTGTTTTTTGCTACACTCCCACCGTTCATACTCACCTTAAAGACATACACTCCTACCGTTCATACTCACCTTAAAGGTATACACTCCTACCGTTCATACTCACCTTAAAGACATACACTCCTACCATTCATACTTGCCTTAAAGAATTTGTTTTTTGGATACACTCCTACCGTTCATACTCACCTTAAAGACATACACTCCTACCGTTCATACTTGCCTTAAAGACATACACTCCTACCGTTCATACTCACCTTAAAGACATACACTCCTATCGTTCATACTTGCCATAAAGACATACACTCCTACCGTTCATATTTGCCTTAAAGGCCTACACTGCCACCGTTCATATTCACCTTAAAGACATACACTCCTACCGTTCATACTTGCCTTAAAGGCATACACTCCTATCGTTCATACTCACCTTAAAGACATACACTCCTACCGTTCATACTTGCCTTAAAGAAATACACTCCTACCGTTCATACTCACCTTAAAGACATACACTCCTATCGTTCATACTTGCCTTAAAGACATACACTCCTACCATTCATACTTGCCTTAAAGACATACACTCGCACACAAGACAGGTTGATAAAATGGACACAAGTATAAATTACATGTGAGGCCAGTGCAAGTTGAAGAAAGGTTCGGTGTCAGAGAGCTTGACCAGTGCAAATTGAAGAAAGGTTCGGTGTCAGAGAACTTGACCAGTGCAAGTTGAAGAAAGGTTCGGTGTCAGAGAGCTTGATCAGTGCAAGTTGAAGAAAGGTTCAGTGTCAGAGAGCTTGACCAGTGCAAGTTGAAGAAATGTTCGGTGTCAGAGAGCTTGACCGGTGCAAGTTGAAGAAAGGTTCGGTGTCAGAGAGCTTGACCGGTGCAAGTTGAAGAAAGGTTCGGTGTTAGAGAGCTTGACCGGTGCAAGTTGAAGAAAGGTTCGGTGTCAGAGAGCTTGACCAGTGCAAGTTGAAGAAAGGTTCGGTGTCAGAGAGCTTGACCAGTGCAAGTTGAAGAAAGGTTCGGTGTCAGAGAGCTTGACCAGTGCAAGTTGAAGAAAGGTTCGGTGTCAGAGAGCTTGACCAGTGCAAGTTGAAGGTTCGGTGTCAGAGAGCTTGACCAGTGCAAGTTGAAGAAATGTTCGGTGTCAGAGAGCTTGACCAGTGCAAGTTGAAGAAATGTTCGGTGTCAGAGAGCTTGACCAGTGCAAGTTGAAGAAAGGTTCGGTGTCAGAGAGCTTGACCAGTGCAAGTTGAAGAAAGGTTCGGTGTCAGAGAGCTTGACCAGTGCAAGTTGAAGAAAGGTTCGGTGTCAGAGAGCTTGACCAGTGCAAGTTGAAGAAAGGTTCGGTGTCAGAGAGCTTGACCAGTGCAAGTTGAAGAAAGGTTCGGTGTCAGAGAGCTTGACCAGTGCAAGTTGAAGAAAGGTTCGGTGTCAGAGAGCTTGACCAGTGCAAGTTGAAGAAAGGTTCGGTGTCATAGAGCTTGACCAGTGCAAGTTGAAGAAAGGTTCGGTGTCAGAGAGCTTGACCAGTGCAAGTTGAAGAAAGGTTCGGTGTCAGAGAGCTTGACCAGTGCAAGTTGAAGAAAGGTTCGGTGTCAGAGAGCTTGACCAGTGCAAGTTGAAGAAAGGTTCGGTGTCAGAGAGCTTGACCAGTGCAAGTTGAAGGTTCGGTGTCAGAGAGCTTGACCAGTGCAAGTTGAAGGTTCGGTGTCAGAGAGCTTGACCAGTGCAAGTTGAAGGTTCGGTGTCAGAGAGCTTGACCAGTGCAAGTTGAAGAAAGGTTCGGTGTCAGAGAGCTTGACCAGTGCAAGTTGAAGGTTCGGTGTCAGAGAGCTTGACCAGTGCAAGTTGAAGAAAGGTTCGGTGTCAGAGAGCTTGACCAGTGCAAGTTGAAGAAAGGTTCGGTGTCAGAGAGCTTGACCAGTGCAAGTTGAAGAAAGGTTCGGTGTCAGAGAGCTTGACCAGTGCAAGTTGAAGAAAGGTTCGGTGTCAGAGAGCTTGACCAGTGCAAGTGGAAGAAAGGTTCGGTGTCAGAGAGTTTGACCAGTGCAAGTTGAAGAAAGGTTCGGTGTCATAGAGCTTGACCAGTGCAAGTTGAAGAAAGGTTCGGTGTCAGAAAGCTTGACCAGTGCAAGTTGAAGAAAGGTTCGGTGTCAGAGAGCTTGACCAGTGCAAGTTGAAGAAAGGTTCGGTGTCAGAGAGCTTGACCAGTGCAAGTTGAAGAAAGGTTCGGTGTCAGAGAGCTTGACCAGTGCAAGTTGAAGGTTCGGTGTCAGAGAGCTTGACCAGTGCAAGTTGAAGGTTCGGTGTCAGAGAGCTTGACCAGTGCAAGTTGAAGGTTCGGTGTCAGAGAGCTTGACCGGTGCAAGTTGAAGGTTCGGTGTCAGAGAGCTTGACCAGTGCAAGTTGAAGGTTCGGTGTCAGAGAGCTTGACCAGTGCAAGTTGAAGGTTCGGTGTCAGAGAGCTTGACCAGTGCAAGTTGAAGAAAGGTTCGGTGTCAGAGAGCTTGACCAGTGCAAGTTGAAGGTTCGGTGTCAGAGAGCTTGACCAGTGCAAGTTGAAGGTTCGGTGTCAGAGAGCTTGACCAGTGCAAGTTGAAGAAAGGTTCGGTGTCAGAGAGCTTGACCAGTGCAAGTTGAAGAAAGGTTCGGTGTCAGAGAGCTTGACCAGTGCAAGTTGAAGAAAGGTTCGGTGTCAGAGAGCTTGACCAGTGCAAGTTGAAGGTTCGGTGTCAGAGAGCTTGACCAGTGCAAGTTGAAGAAAGGTTCGGTGTCAGAGAGCTTGACCAGTGCAAGTTGAAGGTTCGGTGTCAGAGAGCTTGACCAGTGCAAGTTGAAGAAAGGTTCGGTGTCAGAGAGCTTGACCAGTGCAAGTTGAAGAAAGGTTCGGTGTCAGAGAGCTTGACCAGTGCAAGTTGAAGGTTCAGTGTCAGAGAGCTTGACCAGTGCAAGTTGAAGAAATGTTCGGTGTCAGAGAGCTTGACCAGTGCAAGTTGAAGAAATGTTCGGTGTCAGAGAGCTTGACCAGTGCAAGTTGAAGAAAGGTTCGGTGTCAGAGAGCTTGACCAGTGCAAGTTGAAGAAAGGTTCGGTGTCAGAGAGCTTGACCAGTGAAAGTTGAAGAAAGGTTCGGTGTCAGAGAGCTTGACCAGTGCAAGTTGAAGAAAGGTTCGGTGTCAGAGAGCTTGACCAGTGCAAGTTGAAGAAAGGTTCGGTGTCAGAGAGCTTGACCAGTGCAAGTGGAAGAAAGGTTCGGTGTCAGAGAGTTTGACCAGTGCAAGTTGAAGAAAGGTTCGGTGTCATAGAGCTTGACCAGTGCAAGTTGAAGAAAGGTTCGGTGTCAGAAAGCTTGACCAGTGCAAGTTGAAGAAAGGTTCGGTGTCAGAGAGCTTGACCAGTGCAAGTTGAAGAAAGGTTCGGTGTCAGAGAGCTTGACCAGTGCAAGTTGAAGAAAGGTTCGGTGTCAGAGAGCTT
>CM026398.1:60564174-60587322 GCA_014843695.1 Archivesica marissinica | reverse complement strand
AACCAGTCTATAACACTACCAGATATAGATAACCAGTCTATAACACTACCAGATATAGATAACCAGTCTATAACACTACCAGATATAGATAACCAGTCTATAACACTACCAGATATAGATAACCAGTCTATAACACTACCAGATATAGTTAACCAGTCTATAACACTACCAGATATACATAACCAGTCTATAACACTACCAGATATACATAACCAGTCTATAACACTATCTGGGGGCTTATATAGGGGAACCTGTGGGCTATATAGGGTGACCTATGGAAGATATTGGTGGTCTGGGGTTCATAGTGGGTAACCATGGCGATTATATGTGGCGACATGAGGGTTATATATGAGGTGTGGGGTTCATAGAGGGTGACCTGGGCTTATATATGAGGTGTGGGGCTCATAAAGGGCGACCTGTGCTTATATATGGGGGTTATATATGAGGTGTGGGGCTCATAAAGGGTGACCTGGGCGTATATATGATTACATGGGGTTATAAATACATGAGGTGTGGGGTTCATAGAGGGTGACATGGGGTTATAAATACATGAGGTGTGGGGTTCATAGAGGGTGACCTGGTCTTATATATGGTGACATGAGGGTTATATATGGTGACATGGGGGTTATATTGGGGGCCTGGGGGTTGCATATCTGCTCTGGGGTTCATAGATGACCTGGTATTTACATATGATGACCTGGGGGAATATAGATATTAGTAGCGCAACCTTGGTTTATATATAGGGGCCTGGCATTTATACAGGGTGGCCTAGGGGGTTATATAGGGGCCTGGCATTTATAGAGGGTGGTGGCCTGGGGGTTATATAGGGGCCTGGCATTTATAGAGGGTGGTGGCCTGGGGGTTATATAGGGGCCTGGCATTTATAGAGGGTGGTGGCCTGGGGGTTATATAGGGGCCTGGCATTTATAGAGGGTGGTGGCCTGGGGGTTATATAGGGGCCTGGCATTTATAGAGGGTGGTTGCCTGGGGGTTATATAGGGGCCTGGCATTTATAGAGGGTGGCCTAGGGGTTATATTGGGGGCACTGGGGTTCATAGAGGGCGACCTGGTAGTTATTTAGGGCGAGCCATCATATTCCGAAGAATTGCTATGTATCGATCTTACTTACCTTATAATTGACAGCGAATGTTGAGAGTTGAAGCGACATGGAAATGATATAGACAGTTGTATTGAGAATGTTTGGGGCAAACTTTGCTTCTAGATCAACCTTCTCTTCTCTGAAAACAGAAGAAATAAATATAACCACCCATTAACCTTTGTGAAGTCGTGATAGAGCACAGTGGTCGTGATAGAGCATAGTGGTCGTGATAGAGCACAGTGGTCGTGATAGAGCACAGTGGTCGTGATAGAGCATAGTGGTCGTGATAGAGCATAGTGGTCGTGATAGAGCATAGTGGTCGTGATAGAGCATAGTGGTCGTGATAGAGCACAGTGGTCGTGATAGAGCACAGTGGTCGTGATAGAGCATAGTGGTCGTGATAGAGCATAGTGGTCGTGATAGAGCATAGTGGTCGTGATAGAGCATAGTGGTCGTGATAGAGCACAGTGGTCGTGATAGAGCACAGTGGTCGTGATAGAGCATAGTGGTCGTGATAGAGCATAGTGGTCGTGATAGAGCATAGTGGTCGTGATAGAGCATAGTGGTCGTGATAGAGCACAGTGGTCGTGATAGAGCACAGTGGTCGTGATAGAGCATAGTGGTCGTGATAGAGCATAGTGGTCGTGATAGAGCATAGTGGTCGTGATAGAGCATAGTGGTCGTGATAGAGCATAGTGGTCGTGATAGAGCATAGTGGTCGTGATAGAGCATAGTGGTCGTGATAGAGCACAGTGGTCGTGATAGAGCACAGTGGTCGTGATAGAGCATAGTGGTCGTGATACAGTGGTCGTGATAGAGCACAGTGGTCGTGATAGAGCATAGTGGTCGTGATAGAGCACAGTGGTCGTGATAGAGCATAGTGGTCGTAATAGAGCACAGTGGTCGTGATAGAGCACAGTGGTCGTGATAGAGCATAGTGGTCGTGATAGAGCACAGTGGTCGTGATAGAGCACAGTGGTCGTGATAGAGCATAGTGGTCGTGATAGAGCACAGTGGTCGTGATAGAGCATAGTGGTCATGATAGAGCACAGTGGTCGTGATAGAGCATAGTGGTCGTGATAGAGTGGTCGTGATAGAGCACAGTGGTCGTGATAGAGCATAGTGGTCGTGATAGAGCACAGTGGTCGTGATAGAGCATAGTGGTTGTGATAGAGCATAGTGGTCGTGATAGAGCACAGTGGTCGTGATAGAGCACAGTGGTCGTGATAGAGCACAGTGGTCGTGATAGAGCATAGTGGTCGTGATAGAGCACAGTGGTCGTGATAGAGTGGTCGTGATAGAGCATAGTGGTCATGATAGAGCATAGTGGTCATGATAGAGCATAGTGGTCGTGATAGAGCACAGTGGTCGTGATAGAGCATAGTGGTCGTGATAGAGCACAGTGGTTTTGATAGAGCACAGTGGTTTTGATAGAGCACAGTGGTCGTGATAGAGCAAAGTGGTCGTGATAGAGCATAGTGGTCGTGATAGAGCACAGTGGTCGTGATAGAGCACAGTGGTCGTGATAGAGTGGTCGTGATAGAGCACAGTGGTCGTGATAGAGTGGTCGTGATAGAGCACAGTGGTCGTGATAGAGTGGTTGTGATAGAGCACAGTGGTCGTGATAGAGCACAGTGGTCGTGATAGAGCACAGTGGTCGTGATAGAGTGGTCGTGATAGAGCACAGTGGTCGTGATAGAGTGGTCGTGATATAGCACAGTGGTCGTGATAGAGCACAGTGGTCGTGATAGAGCACAGTGGTCGTGATAGAGCATAGTGGTCGTGATAGAGCACAGTGGTTTTGATAGAGCACAGTGGTCGTGATAGAGCACAGTGGTTTTGATAGAGCACAGTGGTCGTGATAGAGCACAGTGGTTTTGATAGAGCACAGTGGTCGTGATAGAGCATAGTGTTCGTGATAGAGCACAGTGGTCGTGATAGAGCATAGTGGTCGTGATAGAGCATAGTGGTCGTGATAGAGCACAGTGGTCGTGATAGAGTGGTCGTGATAGAGCATAGTGGTCGTGATAGAGCATGGTCGTGATAGAGTACAGTGGTCGTGATAGAGCACAGTGGTCATGATAGAGCACAGTGGTCGTGATAGAGCACAGTGGTTTTGATAGAACACAGTGGTCGTGATAGAGCACAGTGGTCGTGATAGAGCATAGTGGTCGTGATAGAGTGGTCGTGATAGAGCACAGTGGTCGTGATAGAGCACAGTGGTCGTGATAGAGCATAGTGGTTGTGATAGAGCACAGTGGTCGTGATATAGCACAGTGGTCGTGATAGAGCATAGTGGTCGTGATAGAGCACAGTGGTCGTGATAGAGTGGTCGAGATAGAGCATAGTGGTCGTGATAGAGTGGTCGTGATAGAGCACAGTGGTCGTGATAGAGTGGTCGTGATAGAGCACAGTGGTCGTGATAGAGTGTTCGTGATAGAGCACAGTGGTCGTGATAGAGTGGTCGTGATAGAGCACAGTGGTCGTGATAGAGCACAGTGGTCGTGATAGAGCATAGTGGTCGTGATAGAGCACAGTGGTCATGATAGAGTGGTCGTGATAGAGTGGTCGTGATAGAGCACAGTGGTCGTGATAGAGTGTTCGTGATAGAGCACAGTGGTCGTGATAGAGTGGTCGTGATAGAGCACAGTGGTCGTGATAGAGCACAGTGGTCGTGATAGAGCATAGTGGTCGTGATAGAGCACAGTGGTCATGATAGAGTGGTCGTGATAGAGTGGTCGTGATAGAGCACAGTGGTCGTGATAGAGTGTTCGTGATAGAGCACAGTGGTCGTGATAGAGTGGTCGTGATAGAGCACAGTGGTCGTGATAGAGCACAGTGGTCGTGATAGAGCATAGTGGTCGTGATAGAGCACAGTGGTCATGATAGAGTGGTCGTGATAGAGTGGTCGTGATAGAGCACAGTGGTCGTGATAGAGTGTTCGTGATAGAGCACAGTGGTCGTGATAGAGTGGTCGTGATAGAGCACAGTGGTCGTGATAGAGCACAGTGGTCGTGATAGAGCATAGTGGTCGTGATAGAGCACAGTGGTCGTGATAGAGCATAGTGGTCGTGATAGAGCACAGTGGTCGTGATAGAGTGGTCGTGATAGAGCACAGTGGTCGTGATAGAGCACAGTGGTCGTGATAGAGCATAGTGGTCGTGATACAGTGGTCGTGATAGAGCACAGTGGTCGTGATAGAGCATAGTGGTCGTGATAGAGCACAGTGGTCGTGATAGAGCATAGTGGTCGTAATAGAGCATAGTGGTCGTGATAGAGCACAGTGGTCGTGATAGAGCATAGTGGTCGTGATAGAGCACAGTGGTCGTGATAGAGCACAGTGGTCGTGATAGAGCATAGTGGTCGTGATAGAGCACAGTGGTCGTGATAGAGCATAGTGGTCATGATAGAGCACAGTGGTCGTGATAGAGCATAGTGGTCGTGATAGAGTGGTCGTGATAGAGCACAGTGGTCGTGATAGAGCATAGTGGTCGTGATAGAGCACAGTGGTCGTGATAGAGCATAGTGGTTGTGATAGAGCATAGTGGTCGTGATAGAGCACAGTGGTCGTGATAGAGCACAGTGGTCGTGATAGAGCACAGTGGTCGTGATAGAGCATAGTGGTCGTGATAGAGCACAGTGGTCGTGATAGAGTGGTCGTGATAGAGCATAGTGGTCATGATAGAGCATAGTGGTCATGATAGAGCATAGTGGTCGTGATAGAGCACAGTGGTCGTGATAGAGCATAGTGGTCGTGATAGAGCACAGTGGTTTTGATAGAGCACAGTGGTTTTGATAGAGCACAGTGGTCGTGATAGAGCAAAGTGGTCGTGATAGAGCATAGTGGTCGTGATAGAGCACAGTGGTCGTGATAGAGCACAGTGGTTTTGATAGAGCACAGTGGTCGTGATAGAGCACAGTGGTCGTGATAGAGCATAGTGGTCGTGATAGAGTGGTCGTGATAGAGCACAGTGGTCGTGATAGAGCACAGTGGTCGTGATAGAGCATAGTGGTTGTGATAGAGCATAGTGGTCGTGATAGAGCACAGTGGTCGTGATAGAGCATAGTGGTCATGATAGAGCATAGTGGTCGTGATAGAGCACAGTGGTCATGATAGAGCATAGTGGTCGTGATAGAGCATAGTGGTCGTGATAGAGTGGTCGTGATAGAGCACAGTGGTCGTGATAGAGTGTTCGTGATAGAGCACAGTGGTCGTGATAGAGTGGTCGTGATAGAGCACAGTGGTCGTGATAGAGCACAGTGGTCGTGATAGAGCATAGTGGTCGTGATAGAGCACAGTGGTCATGATAGAGTGGTCGTGATAGAGTGGTCGTGATAGAGCACAGTGGTCGTGATAGAGTGTTCGTGATAGAGCACAGTGGTCGTGATAGAGTGGTCGTGATAGAGCACAGTGGTCGTGATAGAGCACAGTGGTCGTGATAGAGCATAGTGGTCGTGATAGAGCACAGTGGTCATGATAGAGTGGTCGTGATAGAGTGGTCGTGATAGAGCACAGTGGTCGTGATAGAGTGTTCGTGATAGAGCACAGTGGTCGTGATAGAGTGGTCGTGATAGAGCACAGTGGTCGTGATAGAGCACAGTGGTCGTGATAGAGCATAGTGGTCGTGATAGAGCACAGTGGTCATGATAGAGTGGTCGTGATAGAGTGGTCGTGATAGAGCATAGTGGTTGTGATAGAGTGTTCGTGATAGAGCATAGTGGTCGTGATAGAGTGGTCGTGATAGAGCACAGTGGTCGTGATAGAGCATAGTGGTCGTGATAGAGTGTGGTTGTGGTAGTGGTCATGATAGAGCATAGTGGTCGTGATAGAGCACAGTGGTCGTGATAGAGCATAGTGGTCGTGATAGAGCACAGTGGTTTTGATAGAGCACAGTGGTTGTTCGTGATAGAGCACAGTGGTCGTGATAGAGTGGTCGTGATAGAGCACAGTGGTCGTGATAGAGCACAGTGGTCGTGATAGAGCATAGTGGTCGTGATAGAGCACAGTGGTCGTGATAGAGTGGTCGTGTAGAGTGGTCGTGATAGAGCACAGTGGTCGTGATAGAGTGTTCGTGATAGAGCACAGTGGTCGTGATAGAGTGGTCGTGATAGAGCACAGTGGTCGTGATAGAGCATAGTGGTCGTGATAGAGCATAGTGGTCGTGATAGAGCATAGTGGTCATGATAGAGGTGGTCGTGATAGAGCACAGTGGTCGTGATAGAGTGGTCGTGATAGAGCACAGTGGTCGTGATAGAGCAAGTGGTCGTGATAGAGCATGTGGTCGTGATACAGTGGTCGTGATAGAGCCGTGGTCGTGATAGAGACAGTGGTCGTGATAGAGCACAGTGGTCGTGATAGAGCATAGTGGTCGTGATAGAGCATAGTGGTCGTGATAGAGCAAGTGGTCGTGATAGAGCATAGTGGTCGTGATAGAGCACAGTGGTCATGATAGAGTGGTCGTGATAGAGTGGTCGTGATAGAGCACAGTGGTCGTGATAGAGTGTTCGTGATAGAGCACAGTGGTCGTGATAGAGTGGTCGTGATAGAGCACAGTGGTCGTGATAGAGCACAGTGGTCGTGATAGAGCATAGTGGTCGTGATAGAGCACAGTGGTCGTGATAGAGCAGAGTGGTCGTGATAGAGCACAGTGGTCGTGATAGAGTGGTCGTGATAGAGCACAGTGGTCGTGATAGAGCACAGTGGTCGTGATAGAGCATAGTGGTCGTGATACAGTGGTCGTGATAGAGCACAGTGGTCGTGATAGAGCATAGTGGTCGTGATAGAGCACAGTGGTCGTGATAGAGCATAGTGGTCGTAATAGAGCACAGTGGTCGTGATAGAGCACAGTGGTCGTGATAGAGCATAGTGGTCGTGATAGAGCACAGTGGTCGTGATAGAGCACAGTGGTCGTGATAGAGCATAGTGGTCGTGATAGAGCACAGTGGTCGTGATAGAGCATAGTGGTCATGATAGAGCACAGTGGTCGTGATAGAGCATAGTGGTCGTGATAGAGTGGTCGTGATAGAGCACAGTGGTCGTGATAGAGCATAGTGGTCGTGATAGAGCACAGTGGTCGTGATAGAGCATAGTGGTTGTGATAGAGCATAGTGGTCGTGATAGAGCACAGTGGTCGTGATAGAGCACAGTGGTCGTGATAGAGCACAGTGGTCGTGATAGAGCATAGTGGTCGTGATAGAGCACAGTGGTCGTGATAGAGTGGTCGTGATAGAGCATAGTGGTCATGATAGAGCATAGTGGTCATGATAGAGCATAGTGGTCGTGATAGAGCACAGTGGTCGTGATAGAGCATAGTGGTCGTGATAGAGCACAGTGGTTTTGATAGAGCACAGTGGTTTTGATAGAGCACAGTGGTCGTGATAGAGCAAAGTGGTCGTGATAGAGCATAGTGGTCGTGATAGAGCACAGTGGTCGTGATAGAGCACAGTGGTTTTGATAGAGCACAGTGGTCGTGATAGAGCACAGTGGTCGTGATAGAGCATAGTGGTCGTGATAGAGTGGTCGTGATAGAGCACAGTGGTCGTGATAGAGCACAGTGGTCGTGATAGAGCATAGTGGTTGTGATAGAGCACAGTGGTCGTGATAGAGCATAGTGGTCATGATAGAGCATAGTGGTCGTGATAGAGCACAGTGGTCGTGATAGAGCATAGTGGTCGTGATAGAGCACAGTGGTCATGATAGAGCATAGTGGTCGTGATAGAGCATAGTGGTCGTGATAGAGCACAGTGGTCGTGATAGAGCACAGTGGTCGTGATAGAGCATAGTGGTCGTGACAGAGCACAGTGGTCGTGATAGAGTGGTCGTGATAGAGCATAGTGGTCGTGATAGAGCACAGTGGTCGTGTTAGAGTGGTCGAGATAGAGCATAGTGGTCGTGATAGAGTGGTCGTGATAGAGCACAGTGGTCGTGATAGAGTGGTCGTGATAGAGCACAGTGGTCGTGATAGAGTGGTCGTGATAGAGCACAGTGGTCGTGATAGAGCATAGTGGTCGTGATAGAATGGTCGTGATAGAGCACAGTGGTCGTGATAGAGTGGTCGTGATAGAGCACAGTGGTCGTGATAGAGCATAGTGGTCGTGATAGAGCATAGTGGTCGTGATAGAGCATAGTGGTCGTGATAGAGCACAGTGGTCGTGATAGAGCATAGTGGTCGTGATAGAGCATAGTGGTCGTGATAGAGCATAGTGGTCGTGATAGAGTACAGTGGTCGTGATAGAGCACGGTGGTCGTGATAGAGCACAGTGGTCGTGATAGAGTGGTCGTGATAGAGCACAGTGGTCGTGATGGAGCACAGTGGTTTTGATAGAGCATAGTGGTCGTGATAGAGCATACTGGACATGATACAGCATAGTGGTCGTGATAGAGCATAGTGGTTGTGATAGAGCACAGTGGTCGTGATAGAGCACAGTGGTCGTGATAGAGCACAGTGGTCGTGATAGAGCATAGTGGTCGTGATAGAGTACAGTGGTCGTGATAGAGCACGGTGGTCGTGATAGAGCACAGTGGTCGTGATAGAGCACAGTGGTCGTGATAGAGCATAGTGGTCGTGATAGAGCACAGTGGGTCGTGATAGAGCCAGTGGTCGTGATAGAGCATAGTGGTCGTGATAGAGCATAGTGGTCTTGATAGAGTGGTCTTGATAGAGCATAGTGGTCGTGATAGAGCACAGTGGTCGTGATAGAGCATAGTGGTCGTGATAGAGCACAGTGGTCGTGATAGAGCATAGTGGTCGTGATAGAGCATAGTGGTCGTGATAGAGTGGTCGTGATAAGAGCACAGTGGTCGTGATAGAGTGGTTGTGATAGAGCACAGTGGTCGTGATAGAGCACAGTGGTCGTGATAGAGCACAGTGGTCGTGATAGAGCACAGTGGTCGTGATAGAGCATAGTGGTCGTGATAGAGCACAGTGGTCGTGATAGAGCACAGTGGTCGTGATAGAGCATAGTGGTCGTGATAGAGCATAGTGGTCGTGATAGAGCATAGTGGTCGTGATAGAGCATAGTGGTCGTGATAGAGCACAGTGGTCGTGATAGAGCACAGTGGTCGTGATAGAGCATAGTGGTCGTGATAGAGCATAGTGGTCGTGATAGAGCATAGTGGTCGTGATAGAGCATAGTGGTCGTGATAGAGCACAGTGGTCGTGATAGAGCACAGTGGTCGTGATAGAGCATAGTGGTCGTGATAGAGCATAGTGGTCGTGATAGAGTGGGTGGTGTGTGGTGTGGTGTGTGTGGTGTGTGGGTGGTGTGTGGCATAGTGGTCGTGATAGAGCATAGTGGTCGTGATAGAGCATAGTGGTCGTGATAGAGCACAGTGGTCGTGATAGAGCAGTGGTGTGTGAGTGGTGTGTGGTGTGGTGTGTGGTGTGGTGTGTGGTGGTGTGTGGCATAGTGGTCGTGATAGAGCATAGTGGTCGTGATAGAGCATAGTGGTCGTGATAGAGCATAGTGGTCGTGATAGAGCATAGTGGTCGTGATAGAGCATAGTGGTCGTGATAGAGCACAGTGGTCGTGATAGAGCATAGTGGTCGTGATAGAGCACAGTGGTCGTGATAGAGCATAGTGGTCGTGATAGAGCATAGTGGTCGTGATAGAGCACAGTGGTCGTGATAGAGCATAGTGGTCGTGATAGAGCATAGTGCAGCATAGTGGTCGTGATAGAGCACAGTGGTCGTGATAGAGCACAGTGGTCGTGATAGAGCATAGTGGTCGTGATAGAGCACAGTGGTCGTGATAGAGCACAGTGGTCGTGATAGAGCATAGTGGTCTTGATAGAGCACAGTGGTCGTGATAGAGTATAGCACAGTGGTCGTGATAGAGCATAGTGGTCGTGATAGAGCACAGTGGTCGTGATAGAGCACAGTGGTCGTGATAGAGCACAGTGGTCGTGATAGAGCATAGTGGTCGTGATAGAGCATAGTGGTCGTGATAGAGCACAGTGGTCGTGATAGAGCACAGTGGTCGTGATAGAGCACAGTGGTCGTGATAGAGCACAGTGGTCGTGATAGAGCACAGTGGTCGTGATAGAGGTGGTCGTGATAGAGCATAGTGGTCGTGATAGAGCATAGTGGTCGTGATAGAGAGAGCACAGTGGTCGTGATAGAGTGGTTGTGATAGAGCACAGTGGTCGTGATAGAGCACAGTGGTCGTGATAGAGCACAGTGGTCGTGATAGAGCATGGTGTGATAGAGCAAGTGGTCGTGATAGAGCAGTGGTCGTGATAGAGCACAGTGGTCGTGATAGAGCACAGTGGTCGTGATAGAGCACAGTGGTCGTGATAGAGCACAGTGGTCGTGATAGAGTGGTCGTGATAGAGTGGTCGTGATAGAGCATAGTGGTCGTGATAGAGTGGTCGTGATAGAGCATAGTGGTCGTGATAGAGCACAGTGGTCGTGATAGAGTGGTCGTGATAGAGCACAGTGGTCATGATAGAGTGGTCGTGATAGAGCACAGTGGTCGTGATAGAGCACAGTGGTCGTGATAGAGTGGTCGTGATAGAGCACAGTGGTCGTGATAGAGCACAGTGGACGTGATAGAGCACAGTGGTCGTGATAGAGCACAGTGGACGTGATAGAGCACAGTGGTCGTGATAGAGCACAGTGGTCGTGATAGAGCACAGTGGACGTGATAGAGCACAGTGGTCGTGATAGAGCACAGTGGTCGTGATAGAGCAAAGTGGTAGCGCATTCGCTTCAGGTGCGAAAGGCGTACCTCCTGCCGGGTTCGCACCCAGTTGTAGCCGTTAACGCTTGTGCACTTAGGCAAGGCATTTAAATTCCACGTTGCCTCTTCTCTCTCCCACGTGGCGATGGATTCCATCAGGAATGAGGTCTCGAGAGTGATTAATATAAGTTGCAAGAACTTGTTTCGCAATTGAGCTAAAATAAATTTGTATAAACTAAATCATTTGAGCTTGCATCTGATTGTGTGGTTGAGCTTATCCAGGATCAAGCAATTTGAGCTTACCTTGGATCAAGTAGTTGAGCTTACCTTGGATCAAGTATTTAAGCTTACCTTGGATCAAGTATTTGAGCTTACCTTGGATCAAGTATTTAAGCTTACCTTGGATCAAGTATTTGAGTTTACCTTGGATCAAGTATTTGAGCTTACCTTAGATCAAGTATTTAAGCTTACCTTGGATCAAGTATTTGAGCTTACCTTAGATCAAGTATTTAAGCTTACCTTGGATCAAGTATTTGAGCTTCCTGGACTAGATACACCAAAGAGACAAAGTGTATGCCGAACTGAATAAGTACTGTCAGTATAGTATACAGGTTGAATATATTCGGTAATGGCCGTTGCTTAGACAGATACTTCAATGGCTGAAAGAAACAAATAGGAGGATATTTGGTGATCACGCCACTCGTGGAAATACAAATTTCGGTGATCACTCGATGAAATACAATTTTCGGTGATCACTCGATGAAATACAATTTTCGGTGATCACTCGATGAAATACAATTTTCGGTGATCACTCGATGAAATACATTCCTATCTTACACTAATAAACACAAATCTTCTTTTTCTTTTAGGATTTTCCAAGGATTGTGGCTGATGTAATATTTGTTATCAAATTTGATCTGCCCCTGTCGGGAACCTCATTTCACTACAATACTCAACCACTTACGCTAGTGTGAACGTCCGTAATAAGTAATATATTAAAAACTACAGACAAAACAAATTCATTAGAATATATTACTTTATAATTAGCTGTTCATGATTGTCAGAAAATAGCTAAAATACAAAAGTACATCCAACTGCGGAGGAATACGATAGTAACGATACATAAAAGAAGTGACAGAGAAAATGCCACCTTTCACTGTTTAAAAAACAGTGGCTGATGAAGTTATCTTTTCCTGAGAAAACTCAATCATTCATTGAAAGCTTAATAGAAAAAAGAACTCTTGAAAACATTTCAGAGTATCACAGTGTATCTGGTGTCACAGGAAATCTTCCCCCCTGGAAATCTTCCAAATCTTCTTTAACTATCCTAGGAAATATAGGGGGGGGGGGGGATTTTCAGGCGGGGTAAATTTCCTGTTACACCGGTATATTTCGGCCGATTTCAGTGTCTTTCTTTGTCAACGTTCCCAATCAGAAGCATATAAAGTATTTGGAATTCTCCGAACGTATGCATGATGACTTGTGAAACGCCACCCATGCATGTATATCTGAGCATGTTATATCTGCATGTACTTGTAAAACATCTGGGCATTTAATATATGCAAAGGGTAATTTTCACGTATCACAACCACGGTACTTCCATGGAGAATATCATTAAATATGGACTAGAGGGCGACATGGGTGAAGTAGTCGCCATTTTGGGACCCTGACTTCGCCCCCTGGGGGCATATCACTTCTCACTAAAAAAAAACATTAAATTTTTTTTTTTTTCAGACAAAATATTGTCCAGTAAGATACACTGGTCATTTTCAGACAAAATATTGTCCAGTAAGATACACTGGTCATTGTTGAAATTTATTAAATAATACCATTAGATTACGCAATTGCGTACTTCTCACTTCTCCCAAAAATGTGGGTCAGCCCAGACGGTTATTTCCATTCTCTATGGTCACCGCCATTTTTTTTATCCGTCTTTTTTTTTTATCCCTCGTAAGCCAATAAACAAGAATATCGCGACTGCTGAAACGTCTGTTTTGTTTTATTACCAAGTCCTACAGGCCTAAACCAAAATGCAGCATATATCGTATGAAAAGTTATCAAAAGTTTGCTTACTGTGTAAAAATATCTTTTTGAAAAATTAACGTACACAGAAATTTACATCAACTTACATTTTTTCGACAATGTGTGACGCAATAAATGACGCCATTGTCATCGCCAACGACGACATTTCTAAATTTGACAGCAATAAGATAAATGTACTAACATACCTTTGATCTGGATATAAATAGGAAACACCCAGCCAATAGAAGTCCCTGCAACGTAGCCTGCGTATCGCTAAACTTGACACCCGCCAGGAACAGCACACTTTGACTGTATGCCAAGATTAAAGCATTCAATGCCAGGATCTTAAACATCTGCAGTGTCGTCACAAGTGTACATCGTCCTTGTTTAATGATATGACAAACTGAAACATAGATGGGGAAACTGGATTAGTGTATTTAATGATCTGACAAACTGAGACATAGACAGGGAAACTGGATTAGTGTATTTAATGATATGACAAACTGAAACATAGATGGGGAACTGGTTTAGTGTATTTAATAATATGACAAACTGAAACATAGATGGGAAACTGGTTGTATTTAATGATCTGACAAACTGAGACATAGACGGGGAAACTGGTTTAGTGTATTTAATGATATGACAAACTGAAACCTAGACGGGAAACTGGTTTAGTGTATTTAATGATCTGACAAACTGAGACTTAGAACTCAACTTGTGTTGTGCAACATCCCACTATAACAAAAATGGACACATATACATGCTTTCATCTCCACAATCGGGAGTGATTAAAAATATATTGTCAAAGGCTGTTGCGCAATCATTTATGCTAATACATTTAAATATTTTTCGTATTTGTGATAAACGGTAAAATTGTGTAATGTACTAAACACCTCGAAACCAAACGGTCTCCGGACCAGAGGATGGTAGAGCTTAGAGGTGAGCAGTGATGGTATACCGACATCTATCTCCCAGCCTACTTACTACATAGTATGGTAGAGAGTTTAGAGGTGAGCAGTGATGGTATACCGACATCTATCTCCCAGCCTACTTACTACATAGTATGGTAGAGAGTTTACAGGTGAGCAGCGATGGTATACCGGCATCTATCTCCCAGCCTACTTACTACATAGTATGGTAGAGAGCTTAGAGGTGAGCAGCGATGGTATACCGGCATCTATCTCCCAGCCTACTTACTACATAGTATAGTAGAGAGCTTAGAGGTGAGCAGCGATGGTATACCGGCATCTATCTCCCAGCCTACTTACTACATAGTATGGTAGAGAGTTTAGAGGTGAATGGCGATGCTATACCGGCATCTATCTCCCAGCCTACTTACTACATAGTATGGTAGAGAGCTTAGAGGTGAGCAGCGATGGTATACTGGCATCTATCTCTCAGCCTACTTACTACATAGTATGGTAGAGAGCTTAGAGGTGAGCAGCGATGCTATACCGGCATCTATCTCCCAGCCTACTTACTACATAGTATGGTAGAGTTTACAGGTGAGCAGCGATGGTATACCGGCATCTATCTCCCAGCCTACTTACTACATAGTATGGTAGAGAGTTTAGAGGTGAGCAGCGATGCTATACCGGCATCTATCACCCAGCCTACTTATTACATAGTATGGTAGAGAGTTTAGAGGTGAGCAGCGATGCTATACCGGCATCTATCACCCAGCCTACTTACTACATAGTATGGTAGAGAGTTTAGAGGTGAGCAGCGATGCTATACCGGCATCTATCACCCAGCCTACTTACTACATAGTATGGTAGAGAGTTTAGAGGTGAGCAGCGATGCTATACCGGCATCTATCACCCAGCCTACTTACTACATAGTATGGTAGAGAGTTTAGAGGTGAGCAGCGATGCTATACCGGCATCTATCACCCAGCCTACTTACTACATAGTATGGTAGAGAGTTTAGAGGTGAGCAGCGATGCTATACCGGCATCTATCACCCAGCCTACTTACTACATAGTATGGTAGAGAGTTTAGAGGTGAGCAGCGATGCTATACCGGCATCTATCACCCAGCCTACTTACTACATAGTATGGTAGAGAGTTTAGAGGTGAGCAGCGATGCTATACCGGCATCTATCACCCAGCCTACTTACTACATAGTATGGTAGAGAGTTTAGAGGTGAGCAGCGATGCTATACCGGCATCTATCACCCATCCTACTTACTACATAGTATGGTAGAGAGCTTAGAGGTGAATGGCAATGCTATACCGGCATCTATCACCCAGCCTACTTACTACATAATATGGTAGAGAGTTTAGAGGTGAATGGCGATGCTATACCGGCATCTATCTCCCAGTCTACTTACTACATAGTATGGTAGAGAGTTTAGAGGTGAATGGCGATGCTATACCGGCATCTATCTCCCAGTCTACTTACTACATAGTATGGTAGAGAGTTTAGAGGTGAATGGCGATGCTATACTGGCGTCGCCCAGTCTAACAGCAGCCTTCTCATCTTCTTCCAAATCTTTCAACATGGTCTGTAACTTTTTCTGAAAAATGAAATCACATGAATATGAAAAACATTATTACAAGATTTTTATACATTAACCCTTTGCCTGCTGAGTAAATAAAATCTATATATTTGTATATGTTGTATTGTTTGAAATAGACTATGTTTAAACGAAATCGTTTTCGCAAAAAAACCACATGTCTCACGACCATTGTTGCATTAGTGCAGTAATGATGAGCAAATAACATCTATATAGTTGTATATGTTGTATTGTTTGAAATAAATGAAATTATGTTACGTTATATTTCGGGTTTAACGCCTGCATCAGCACCATTTTGGGCTATATCGCCGGCAGGCAGTTTACCTAACAACACCTTTCCTGAGCAGGCTCCAACGGTTAACCAGTACTTGTGTGCACCAACCTCCGTAAGAAACTGCCAACGTTTTCATATAAATGAGACACGGTCTGAGCGGGGCTCGAACCCGTGACCATCAGTGATGATAGGTTACAGCGGTATACAAGTCAGCGACCTTAACCACTCGACCACGGAGGCGGACTCGAAATAAATGAAATTGTTTTCGAAAAAACCCACATATCTAACAACCATTGTTGCTTTAGTAAGTAATGAAATAATGGAAAAGGGCCAAAACTGAGTGAAACACGATGCTGATATACATAAATCACGCTTGATTCTGATCGGCCCTGTGAAAATCCGACAAAGGCTTTAGATAACCTTGTCCGGAGAAACTGTGTGACAGACAGAGAGAATGTACAAAATCAATATGTCTCCCTCCCTTCCCTGGCCCCTCCCTTCCCTGGCCCCTCCTTGGGGAAGACATAAATAAATACTATTTGAACAACATTCAATATGAAATTTTATGTGTGTTGGTAATATAACTTGACACTTTGAAAGTGTAGAAATTTAAAGCTTCAGCAGTTTTTGCAAATAAATGAAAAATCTTGGCATGGCCTACCTGAGATGGAGCCATGTTATCTCCCCTTGCAATGGCCCTTTGTTTGGCAGCTCGACCGACAGCCTTACCCCTGGCGGCCATCTTGTCTGACACATGATTGGATGCTGATGTGCCTGCTTCATTGTCCTGAAGTCATAGAAATAATCAATAGTACCGGTATATCATTGTCCTGAAGTCATAGAAATAATCAATAGTACCGGTATATCATTGTCCTGATAACATAGAAATAATCAATAGTACCGGTATATCATTGTCCTGATAACATAGAAATAACCAATAGTACCGGTATATCATTGTCCTGAAGTCATAGAAATAATCAATAGTACCGGTATATCATTGTCCTGATAACATAGAAATAACCAATAGTACCGGTATATCATTGTCCTGATAACATAGAAATAATCAATAGTACCGGTATATCATTGTCCTGATAACATAGAAATAACCAATAGTACCGGTATATCATTGTCCTGATAACATAGAAATAATCAATAGTACCGGTATACCATTGTCCTGATAACATAGAAATAATCAATAGTACCGGTATATCATTGTCCTGATAACATAGAAATAACCAATAGTACCGGTATATCATTGTCCTGAAGTCATAGAAATAATCAATAGTACCGGTATATCATTGTCCTGATAACATAGAAATAACCAATAGTACCGGTATATCATTGTCCTGATAACATAGAAATAATCAATAGTACCGGTATATCATTGTCCTGATAACATAGAAATAACCAATAGTACCGGTATATCATTGTCCTGATAACATAGAAATAATCAATAGTACCGGTATACCATTGTCCTGATAACATAGAAATAATCAATAGTACCGGTATATCATTGTCCTGATAACATAGAAATAATCAATAGTACCGGTATATCATTGTCCTGAAGTCATAGAAATAATCAATAGTACCGGTATATCATTGTCCTGAAGTCATAGAAATAATCAATAGTACCGGTATATCATTGTCCTGAAATACAGTATGGAAACATGTCTTAAACATAAATGACCATTACACATCATCAATCAATCATTCATACATCGTCATCTCATCATCGTCATCATCATCATCATCATCATCATTCCAGATGTGTGTACAATCCAGTCACGCCCAAGTCATCTTCAGACACCATTTGTCCAGTTGTATATACAGTTATTAGTTATTGTGCTAAGCTGAATTATTTTAGTCGTATAAATCAGTCAAAATGTAAAGCTAAGAGGATGACTGCTGGCAAGAAGAACCTGTCAGTAATCTTTTCAGTATTTAAACTTCCTTTGCTCCCATTTTCGTCGACCTTGACATTTATGTTACCGCTGTCAGTGTGAACAATTGATTCAGCAAATAGATTGGGTTCCGTTATTGACGGGGGGAATAAGAAGCTAGGCGACTATCGGTTTATTCTAACTCTACATGGTAATGCTTGTTGCCCTAGATTGCTCCTAGATTATTAGTCTCAGTGTTCAGGTATAAACATTATATTAAATTGTAGTTATTTTGTTTTGTAAATTTATCATGTTTATAGTTTATATAATAATAATATATATAGTCGCCCTAATGACCCGACATCGCCTCTGGGGGCCCCACTTATCACTAAAAAAATTATATAATTTTTTTTTTTTACAATTGTCATACAACATTCTGTCCAGTAAGATACACTGGCCCATTATAAAGCACCCCTTCTATTCAAATGTTATATTTAATGGTCATTGTAACCGTATTTTGTTGAAATATATTAAATAACACCAATTAACCCATTCAACCCCAAGTAACTGACATGGACTGGTCCATGATATTTTCAGACCAATAAATTAATAAGAAAATTACCTTTGGACCAGTTCATTTATCAAAATGGGTAATTTTATCTAAAAATAGTAATAATTATTACTGGCAAAAAAGTGCAGATCCTGATGAGACGGCTCGTCACGAGCCGGCTCATCTGGATCTACACTTTTCATAAGCCTATTTAGAGGCCTGTGGGGTTGAAAGGGTTAAAGATGCACATTCTCACTTCTCCAAAACATTCTGACCTAGAATGAACAATATATATGTGTGAGGTATTTGGTTTAACGGCGCTTCAACATAATTCAGGCTATATCGCTCCGGGCTAAGTATAGTGTATACAAGATAGTTAAAAATATATGTAGATAAAATATATGTATAAAGTAAAATTGTAATGACGAAAGGTCAATTGCAATACAATTTATCATGATGTAAAAACGTAATGACAAAAAAACGTCAGTTGTAAAACTGTATATAAACCAGTAAAATGTTGCAATTTATGGAAAAGATGTGATTCTTTTAAAAATGCAACTATATAAAGTAAAGTGTTTGTTTATTATAGTGTCTCCCATATTTAATGGGGCAGCTGTTATTGACTTATGAGACACCTCTTATGAACATCAGTACTTCCCAAATCATATCCTTGAAGGCCAGGCGCCAGTTAGGCAATCGGTAACCATTATTTAACTAGCTGGCATCTCACCAACCGGCCATATCAGAACGAACCCCTAACAAGGTTCGAACCTTCGACCTCCCGCTCCATAGGCCACGGAGATATATATCTAAAATCTGTATATTTGCAATTGTTTCCTTATTAAACTGTGATAGATGGTCTACCTCCTCCTTCTTCTGTTTCTTCTCAGGTATTCGCTCTGGAGCATTTGTCAACAATGCAACACCTGAAATAGCAAGTTCACTTCTACAACACCCGGAGAACATGACTGTTTATGTCGGCGATGGATTAGTTGTCCAGTGATCAACTAGTAATCCACGGGTTTTAAGTTTGATACCTCGTCCAACTATATCAAGTCTTTGAGGAAGTTGTGATTGCCCGTTCGCTTCAGGTGGGAAAGGTCTGGAGTTCGAGCCCGCTCGACCTGTTACGATATTGCCCTTAGGCAAGGCATATTGAATTCCACGTTGCCTCCTCTCTCCCTCGTGGCGATGGATTCCACCAGGAATGAGGTCTTGAGAGTGATTAATTCAAGTTGTAAGAACTTGTTTCACAATCGAGCTAAATAAATTTGTATAAACTAAGACTTTTCGATAGGACTATAAAATGAAGTCCCATGTATTGGAGTCATACACTAGGCATTTAAACAAACCCAGGATGCTTCTGGAATAGGGGCGTGTTTATCTCTTAATCGCCATTTGTGCACAACATTATATATGTAATGGAGAAAATCTCAATAAGCTTTAACCCTTTCAACACCACAGACCTCTAAATTGGCTTACAAAAAAGTGACGAGCCGTCTCATCAGGATCTGCACTTTTTTTTCAAGTAATATAACTATTTTTTAGAAAATAAATTACCCATTTTGATAAATGAACTGATCCAAATGTAATTTTGTTATTAATTTATTGGTCTAAAAATATCATGGACCAGTCCATGTCAGTTACTTGGTGTTGAATGGGTTAAGCTTCCGATTTAATCCATTTTCGTTTTGTATACAATGTATATGTAATGTACATTATTATCGAATAAATATGTTTAAACCAATAGGGGCGTGTTCTGAATCTTGCACTACACCCCAAAAACTAATCAACATACATCAAGAACCATCGCAAAGTTATTCTTAATTTACTCAAGGCAAAATATATAACAAATATAACACATTATTCTTAGTGTGTCTTTTTGAGGTATATTAAGACTATTTGTCATAAAATCTCATCAATCCAGACTGCCTCCGTGGTCGAGTGGTTACGGTCGCTGATTTGTATACCACGTAACCTATCATCACTGATGGTCACTGGTTCGAGCCCCGCTCAAGCCGTGTCTCTTTATATGAAAAAAGTTGGCAATTTCTTACAGATGTTGGTGCACCCAAGTACTGGTTAACCGCTGGAGCCTGCCCAGGAAAGGTGTTGTTAGGTAAACTGTCCGCCGGCGATATAGACCGAAATGGTGCTGATGCAGGCGTAAAACCCGAAATATAACATAAATATAACATATAATTTTAGGTCAACTGTCCACTGGCGATGTAGCCCAAAATGGTGCTGTTGAAGGCGTAAATACCCGAACAAACCACTTACCCACGTGAGCGTGTTTGAGGGCACCCACATCATTTGTACCATATCCACACATCAGCGTAATAAAGCCAAGACTTTTCAATGTGGTTATTACTAACTCCTACAAAAACATCCAATCATATTTGATATCATTCTCAAATCAGTATCTGACATCAGTGACATCCAATTATGAACCCTTTGTCTGCTGAGGAAATAAAATCATATTTGATATCATTCTCATATCAGTATCTGACATCAGCGACATCCAATTATTAACCCTTTGCCTGCTGAGGAACTAAAATCATAGTTGCATACAACATAGATCCAGATCGTACGCCGCATCTGATCAGGATCTATGTTGTTTGCTATTCAACCCCAAGTGCTCTGGCTCCACTATCCAAATAGCAATAAATTCAAAATAATTGAGATTTGAGGAGAGATTTATAACTTCAGAACTATGTCGTAACAATATTTGAATAATTGTTGTTGTTTTTATTTGTATGTTTGTAAATGTCTTAATCTGCCTAATAAATTGGACGGAATGTGCAAACAACATAGATCCAGATCAGTCGCGGCGTTATTAGTCGCGGCATAACGCCGCTTCTGATCAGGATCTATGTTGTTTGCTATTCAGACAAATGTTTTAACTCCACTATCCAAATAGCAAACAGCATAGAGCCTGATCAAACGGCACAGAACTGGCTCTATGCTGTTTGCAAAAGTGATTTTATCTGCCGCTAGCGTATATGTATGTTCCATGCAAAGAGTTTAGGAATAAAATCAACCCGTGCTGTGTGTATTGGAGTATATAATATATTTGTGCTGTTTAATGAATGTGAGAGCTGAAATCCTCAACATACTTTAACCCATTCAACACCAAGTAACTGACATGGACTGGTCCATGATATTTTTAGAACAATAAATTAATAAGAAAATTACATTTGGACCAGTTCATTTATGAATATGGGTAATTTTGTCTAAAAAATAGTAATATTACTGGCAAACGGTGCAGATCCTGATGAGACGGCTTGTTTTTGTAAGCCTATGTAGGGTCAACAGGCACAACTATATTGTAAAGGCCAATAAACGAGCTTATTCATTATAGAACATTTCAAATAAATGGTACAAAAAAGTTGTGTTAAACATGTATATACGACGTTTCAATAATGGAACATCGACGTTACTATTGAACCACGTGGTATAACTGACGTATGCGATTTGCGACGTCAAAGAAGAACTTTAACCCATCGGCAAAGTATCAAGGGTAACTGAGAGCAAAGTCACAGTACTGGAAGGAGCTCAATATGGAGTGAATAATAACAATGTAAATATTTAATCATGGAAGATATACACTAACACATATCTCTACAAAATTATCAATTCTAAGGATAGCGTGGAATCCTTTGCCAAGAACTTTCTGATAACACATGGAATTTTCCCATTAGCACAAGTCTCTACACCTTTGCCAAGAACTTTCTGATAACACATGGAATTTTCTCATTAGCAGAAGTATCTACACCTTTGCCAAGAACTTTCTGATAATTCACATGGAATTTTCCCATTAGCACAAGTCTCTACACCTTTGTCAAGAACTTTCTGATAATATAACACATGCAATTTTCCCATTAGCACAAGTCTCTACACGTTTGCCAAGAACTTTCTGATAATATAACACATGCAATTTTCTCATTAGTCTCTACACGTTTGCCAAGAACTTTCTGATAATATAACACATGCAATTTTCTCATTAACACAAGTCTCTACACGTTTGCCAAGAACTTTCTGATAATATAACACATGCAATTTTCCCATTAGCCCAAGTCTCTACACCTTTGCGAAGAACTTTCTGATAACATAACACATGCAAGTTTCCCATTAGCACAAGTCTCTACACCTTTGCCAAGAACTTTCTGATAATATAACACATGCAATTTTCCCATTAGCATAAGTCTCTACACCTTTGCCAAGAACTTTCTGATAATATAACACATGCAATTTTCCCATTAGCATAAGTCTCTACACCTTTGTCAAGAACTTTCTGATAATATAACACATGGAATGTTCCCATTAGCACAAGTCTCTACACCTTTGCGAAGAACTTTTTGACACATGCAATTTTCTCATTAGTCTCTACACTTTTTTCATTTCTTTTTAGGATCATGCAAGAATTTGATAGACCGTGTACGATAGATGTATATAACTACCTTGTGTTTGGGTGCCACTCTAGCATAGACTTTCACATTCGGCAACAACATGTGCCATAAAGTACGAGAATGATTATGTAAGAAGGTCAGTGCCTATAAATAAAGTAAAACATTTCAATTAAAGTATAAACTTTATTCATTTCACAACGATTGCGAAACATACTGTGACAATTTACATTAATCACTCTCGTTGGCGCAGATGACAGCGTATTTGTGGTCATTCGTGTGGGAGGAACCAGAGAAAACCCATCTGTCCGATCTGGTGACTGCTGTACGATCTCACATACTTTCCGGTCCGAGGGTCAAACCCAGGTTGCATTGGTGAGAAGCGAGCGTGCTAACCACTGCGCTAATCGGACAGCCATTTCAATTAATGTAGCCTCCATGGTGCAATGGATATACGGTTAAACCTGTGTTAAGCAACCAGCCAAAGGAATAGCAGAAAGTGGCTGCTTAGCACATGTAGCTGCTTAATACAGGTGGCTGATCATGATTGGGGCAAATGTATAAGAAAACAACATATTGGGAATCTGAAAACTGCTCAATGCAGGTTGTCTGTTTAATAGAGGTGATCACTAACACAGCTTAGACTGTAGTATAACAACACCTATCCAGGGCAGGCTCCAGCAGTTAACCAGTACTTGGTGCATCATCCTCTGTAAGAA
>CM026398.1:60538042-60561423 GCA_014843695.1 Archivesica marissinica | reverse complement strand
AGTTCTAACCTACTCGAACACAGTGTCTGTGACTGAGAGGGTGTGAGTTCTAACCTACTCGAACACAGTGTCTGTGACTGAGAGGGTGTGAGTTCTAACCTACTCGAACACAGTGTCTGTGACTGAGAGGGTGTGAGTTCTAACCTACTCGAACACAGTGTCTGTGACTGAGAGGGTGTGAGTTCTAACCTACTCGAACACAGTGTCTGTGACTGAGAGGGTGTGAGTTCTAACCTACTCGAACACAGTGTCTGTGACTGATAGGGTGTGAGTTCTAACCTACTCGAACACAGTGTCTGTGACTGAGAGGGTGTGAGTTCTAACCTACTCGAACACAGTGTCTGTGACTGAGAGGTTGTGAGTTCTAACCTACTCGAACACAGTGTCTGTGACTGAGAGGGTGTGAGTTCTAACCTACTCGAACACAGTGTCTGTGACTGAGAGGGTGTGAGTTCTAACCTACTCGAACACAGTGTCTGTGACTGAGAGGGTGTGAGTTCTAACCTACTCGAACACAGTGTCTGTGACTAAGAGGTTGTGAGGTTCTAACCTACTCGAACACAGTGTCTGTGACTGAGAGGTTGTGAGTTCTAACCTACTCGAACACAGTGTCTGTGACTGAGAGGTTGTGAGTTCTAACCTACTCGAGCCAAGGTGATGGTGTCCTTATACAAGACTGTTAAATTCCCATTGTCTCGTCTCTATCTCCCTCATGATAATGGATTCCATCAGGAATGAGGTCAAGAAATTAACCCTTTCAACACCACAGGCCTCTCATTAGGCTTACTTTTGCCAGTAATATTCTTATTTTTAAACAAAAATTACCCATTTTGATAAATGAACCAGTCCAAATGTAATTAATTTATTGGTCTGAAAATATCATGCACCAGTCCATGTCAGTTACTTGGTGTTGAATGCACCAGTCCATGTCAGTTACTTTACCTGGGGTTGAATGGACCAGTCTATGTCAGTTACTTGGTGTTGAATGCACCAGTCTATGTCAGTTACTTGGTGTTGAATGCACCAGTCCATGTCAGTTACTTGGTGTTGCATGCACCAGTCCATGTCAGTTACTTGGTGTTGAATGGACCAGTCCATGTCAGTTACTTGGGGTTGAATGGACCAGTCTATGACAGTTACTTGGGGTTGAATACACCAGTCCATGTCAGTTACTTGGGGTTGAATGCACCAGTCCATGTCAGTTACTTGGGGTTGAATGCACCAGTCCATGTCAGTTACTTGGGGTTGAATGGACCAGTCTATGTCAGTTACTTGGTGTTGAATGGACCAGTCTATGTCAGTTACTTGGGGTTGAATGCACCAGTCTATGTCAGTTACTTGGTGTTGAATGCACCAGTCTATGTCAGTTACTTGGTGTTGAATGCACCATTCCATGTCAGTTACTTGGTGTTGAATGCACCAGTCCATGTCAGTTACTTGGGGTTGAATGCACCAGTCCATGTCAGTTACTTGGGGTTGAATGCACCAGTCCATGCCAGTTACTTGGGGTTGAATGGACCAGGCTATGTCAGTTACTTGGTGTTGAATGGACCAGTCTATGTCAGTTACTTGGGGTTGACTGCACCAGTCCATGTCAGTTACTTGGTGTTGAATACACCAGTCCATGTCAGTTACTTGTGTTGAATGGACCAGTCCATGTCAGTTACTTGGGGTTGAATGGACCAGTCCATGTCAGTTACCTGGGGTTGAATGGACCAGTCTATGTCAGTTACTTGGTGTTGAATGCACCAGTCCATGTCAGTTACTTGGTGTTGAATGCACCAGTCCATGTCAGTTACTTGGGGTTGAATGGACCAGTCTATGTCAGTTACTTGGGGTTGAATACACCAGTCCATGTCAGTTACTTGGGGTTGAATGCACCAGTCCATGTCAGTTACTTGGGGTTGAATGCACCAGTCCATGTCAGTTACTTGGTGTTGAAGCACCAGTCCATGTCAGTTACTTGTGTTGAATGGACCAGTCCATGTCAGTTACTTGGGGTTGAATGCACCAGTCCATGTCAGTTACCTGGGGTTGAATGGACCAGTCTATGTCAGTTACTTGGTGTTGAATGCACCAGTCCATGTCAGTTACTTGGTGTTGAATGCACCAGTCCATGTCAGTTACTTGGGTTTGAATGGACCAGTCTATGTCAGTTACTTGGGGTTGAATACACCAGTCCATGTCAGTTACTTGGGGTTGAATGCACTAGTCCATGTCAGTTACTTGGGGTTGAACGCACCAGTCCATGTCAGTTACTTGGGGTTGAATGGACCAGTCTATGTCAGTTACTTTGTGTTGAATGGACTAGTTCATGTCAGTTACTTGGGGTTGAATGCACCAGTCCATGTCAGTTACTTGAGGTTGAATGCACCAGTCCATGTCAGTTACTTTGGGTTGAATGCACCAGTCCATGTCAGTTACTTGGGGTTGAATGGACCAGTCTATGTCAGTTACTTTGTGTTGAATGGACTATTTCATGTCAGTTACTTGGGGTTGAATGCACCAGTCCATGTCAGTTACTTGGGGTTGAATGGACCAGTCTATGTCAGTTACTTTGTGTTGAATGGACTATTTCATGTCAGTTACTTGGGGTTGAATGCACCAGTCCATGTCAGTTACTTGAGGTTGAATGCACCAGTCCATGTCAGTTACTTGGGGTTGAATGCACCAGTCCATGTCAGTTACTTGGGGTTGAATGTACCAGGCCATGTCAGTTACTTGGTGTTGAATGCACCAGTCCATGTCAGTTACTTGGGGTTGAATGCACCAGTCAATGTCAGTTACTTGGGGTTGAATGGACTAGTCCATGTCAGTTACTTGTGGTTGAATGCACCAGTCCATGCCAGTTACTTGGGGTTGAATGGACTAGTCCATGTCAGTTACTTGGTGTTGAATGCACCAGTCCATGTCAGTTACTTGGGGTTGAATGGACCAGTCTATGTCAGTTACTTTGTGTTGAATGGACTAGTTCATGTCAGTTACTTGGGGTTGAATGCACCAGTCCATGTCAGTTACTTGAGGTTGAATGCACCAGTCCATGTCAGTTACCTGGGGTTGAATGGACCAGTCTATGTCAGTTACTTAGTGTTGAATGCACCAGTCCATGTCAGTTACTTGGTGTTGAATGCACCAGTCCATGTCAGTTACTTGGGTTTGAATGGACCAGTCTATGTCAGTTACTTGGGGTTGAATACACCAGTCCATGTCAGTTACTTGGGGTTGAATGCACCAGTCCATGTCAGTTACTTGGGGTTGAACGCACCAGTCCATGTCAGTTACTTGGGGTTGAATGGACCAGTCTATGTCAGTTACTTTGTGTTGAATGGACTAGTTCATGTCAGTTACTTGGGGTTGAATGCACCAGTCCATGTCAGTTACTTGAGGTTGAATGCACCAGTCCATGTCAGTTACTTTGGGTTGAATGCACCAGTCCATGTCAGTTACTTGGGGTTGAATGGACCAGTCTATGTCAGTTACTTTGTGTTGAATGGACTATTTCATGTCAGTTACTTGGGGTTGAATGCACCAGTCCATGTCAGTTACTTGAGGTTGAATGCACCAGTCCATGTCAGTTACTTGGGGTTGAATGCACCAGTCCATGTCAGTTACTTGGGGTTGAAAGTACCAGGCCATGTCAGTTACTTGGTGTTGAATGCACCAGTCCATGTCAGTTACTTGGGGTTGAATGCACCAGTCAATGTCAGTTACTTGGGGTTGAATGGACCAGTCCATGTAAGTTACTTGGGGTTGAATGGGTTAATTAAACTAGTGTAAGAACTGATTTCGTGATCAAGCTAAAATAAATTTGAATAAACCAAAGTCATTAAATTATTTAAACAAGATGTAAACAGTGTATAGCCTTAGACTTGTGTTGATTTAGAGGGAATGACAATCGACATGACTTCTGTCAGGTGTATAGGGAGACTTGCTATATCTGTATTTAGAGGGAATGACAATCGACATGACTTCTGTCAGGTGTGTAGGGAGACTTGCTATATCTGTATTTAGAGGGAATGACAATCGACATGACTTCTGTCAGGTGTATAGGGAGACTTGCTATATCTGTATTTAGAGGGAATGACAATCGACATGACCTCTGTCAGGTGTGTAGGGAGACTTGCTATATCTGTATTTAGAGGGAATGACAATCGACATGACTTCTGTCAGGTGTATAGGGAGACTTGCTATATCTGTATTTAGAGGGAATGACAATCGACATGACTTCTGTCAGGTGTATAGGGAGACTTGCTATATCTGTATTTAGAGGGAATGACAATCGACATGACTTCTGTCAGGTGTATAGGGAGACTTGCTATATCTGTATTTAGAGGGAATGACAATCGACATGACTTCTGTCAGGTGTATAGGGAGACTTGCTATATCTGTATTTAGAGGGAATGACAATCGACATGACTTCTGTCAGGTGTATAGGGAGACTTGCTATATCTGTATTTAGAGGGAATGACAATCGACATGACTTCTGTCAGGTGGGTAGGGAGACTTGCTATATCTGTATTTAGAGGGAATGACAATCGACATGACTTCTGTCAGGTGTATAGGGAGACTTGCTATATCTGTATTTAGAGGGAATGACAATCGACATGACCTCTGTCAGGTGTGTAGGGAGACTTGCTATATCTGTATTTAGAGGGAATGACAATCGACATGACGTCAGGTGTATAGGGAGACTTGCTATATCTGTATTTAGAGGGAATGACAATCGACATGACTTCTGTCAGGTGTATAGGGAGACTTGCTATATCTGTATTTAGAGGGAATGACAATCGACATGACTTCTGTCAGGTGTATAGGGAGACTTGCTATATCTGTATTTAGAGGGAATTACAATCGACATGACCTCTGTCAGGTGTGTAGGGAGACTTGCTATATCTGTATTTAGAGGGAATGACAATCGACATGACTTCTGTCAGGTGTATAGGGAGACTTGCTATATCTGTATTTAGAGGGAATGACAATCGACATGACTTCTGTCAGGTGTTTAGGGAGACTTGCTATATCTGTATTTAGAGGGAATGACAATCGACATGACTTCTGTCAGGTGTATAGGGAGACTTGCTATATCTGTATTTAGAGGGAATGACAATCGACATGACTTCTGTCAGGTGTATAGGGAGACTTGCTATATCTGTATTTAGAGGGAATGACAATCGACATTACTTCTGTCAGGTGTATAGGGAGACTTGCTATATCTGTATTTAGAGGGAATGACAATCGACATGACTTCTGTCAGGTGTCTAGGGAGACTTGCTATATCTGTATTTAGAGGCAATTACAATTGACATGACTTCTGTCAGGTGTATAGGGAGCCTTGGGATATCTATATTGAAAGATTCATTGAAATCGGATAAAACAAAAGTGTTATGGGTAATTGAAAACGTGGGTAAGCTTGTGGCCATTTTGCTTCATTGGCATTAAAAGGACAGTTGTGTTGAAACATTTGTCATTTGTTGATGAAACTTTGTCTGAAGCATCCTTGTAGTGTCATCTACCAAGTGTGAACAGAGTAGTTTTAATTTAATTCACTTACTAGGTCAAATTACAGAAAGATCTCTAATTGGCATCTGGTACATTTTGCATACACTTCTGATGACTAATTATCTCCACCTCCAGTAAGTCCACCATACATGTGGCCTTGACATTTAATAGTACAATTTCAGAAATTATTTATAATAATATAAAATATATATATATATATATATCTAATAAGTTTCAAATATTACTACTTCTCAAAAACTTTCAAAAGCTTAAAATTTGGCAATTTGTTGGAAAGCATTACATTTTGTACTTTGCTAAACCAGCATTTATACAGTCAATCGCCGGTGGCGAGACACCCTTGGTGTGTTTGGTATGGTGGACTTCATGAGAAGCTATGGGCATACAGTCTTCTAATTGTTATGTAGACACCTAATTGTCCTGGTCAGTAAGTCAATCTATGGAGTTGGGGGTGAGTAGGTCAGAACGTTTATTGATTTAGAGGCCAGTTAGTCACAGTGACATCAAATTCAAATGTATGTATGTGTGCCTGCATCTGTGTGAATGCCAGTTTGAGATATGTATGTGTGCCTGCATCCATGTGAATGCCAGTTTGAGGTATGTATGTGTGCCTGCATCTGTGTGAATGCCAGTTTGAGGTATGTATGTGTGCCTGCATCCATGTGAATGCCAGTTTGAGGTATATATGTGTGCCTGCATCTGTGTGAATGCCAGTTTGAGGTATGTATGTGTGCCTGCATCTGTGTGAATGCCAGTTTGAGGTATGCATGTGTGCCTGCATCCATGTGAATGCCAGTTTGAGGTATATATGTGTGCCTGCATCTGTGTGAATGCCAGTTTGAGGTATGTATGTATGCCTGCATCTGTGTGAATGCCAGTTTGAGGTATATATGTGTGCCTGCATCCATGTGAATGCCCGTTTGAGGTATGTATGTGTGCCTGCATCTGTGTGAATGCCAATTTGAGGTATGTATGTGTGCCTGCATCCATGTGAATGCCAGTTTGAGGTATGTATGTGTGCCTGCATCTGTGTGAATGCCAGCTTGAGGTATGTATGTGTGCCTGCATCCGTGTGAATGCCAGTTTGAGGTATATATGATAATGTGTGTGGCAGCTTCTGAGTGAATGCCAGTTTGAGGTATATATGTGTGCCTGCATCCGTGTGAATGCCAGTTTGAGGTATATATGATAATGTGTGTGGCAGCTTCTGAGTGAATGCCAGTTTGAGGTATATATATATATTTGATTTATATATGCCAGTTTAAGGTATGTATATATATATATATATATATATGCCAGTTTGCGGTATATATGATAAATGTGTGTGGCTTTAGAGTGAATGCCAGTGTCAGATATATATTGTATTGGTGTTTCAGCATCTACTCTACACATATAACAGACATTACATAAACTAAATAAACTAAATAAACTAAATAAAAACCAAAAACACAAATAATATTTCACCACTTTAATAATCAAGCAATTTGTTTATAGTACAACTATTAATACTTAAATGGGCACATGTGTGTTTATAGTACAACTATTAATGCTTAAATGGGCACATGTGTGTTTATAGTACAACTATTAATACTTAAATGGGCACATGTGTGTTCATAGTACAAATATTATAGCTTAAATAGGCACATGTATTATGTTTATAGTTCACACATGGGTTTATCTTGTTCATTACACGGATGTATAGAACGTATCTAGGACCCAAATAGTGTATCTGAGGTAACATTACCCGTGTGTCAGAGCCATCTCCTCCAGGCACACAGCATATAGGTAACATTAACCGTGTAACAGCCATCTCCTTAGGCATACAGCATATAAGTAACATTAACCGTGTGACAGAGCCATCTCCTCCAGGTATACACCATATAGGTAGCATTAACCATGTGACAGAGCCATCTCCTCCAGGCATACAGCATATAGGTAACATTAACTGTGTGACAGAGACATCTCCTCCAGGCATACAGTATATAGGTAACATTAACCGTGTGACAGAGCCATCTCCTCCAGGCATACAGCATATAGGTAACATTAACCGTGTGACAGAGCCATCTCCTCCAGGCATACAGCATATAGGTAACATTAACCGTGTGACAGAGCCATCTCCTCCAGGCATACAGCATATAGGTAACATTAACCATGTGACAGAGCCATCTCCTCCAGGCATACAGCATATAGGTAACATTAACTGTGTGACAGAGACATCTCCTCCAGGCATACAGTATATAGGTAACATTAACCGTGTGACAGAGCCATCTCCTCCAGGCATACAGCATATAGGTAACATTAACCGTGTGACAGAGCCATCTCCTCCAGGCATACAGCATATAGGTAACATTAACCGTGTGACAGAGCCATCTCCTCCAGGCATATAGGTAACATTAACCATGTGACAGAGCCATCTCCTCCAGGCACACAGCATATAGGTAACATTAACCATGTGACAGAGCCATCTCCTCCAGGCTTACAGCATATAGGTAACATTAACCATGTGACAGAGCCATCTCCTCCAGGCACACACCATGTAGGTAACATTAACCATGTGACAGAGCCATCTCCTCCAGGCACACACCATATAGGTAACATTAACCATGTGACAGAGCCATCTCCTCCAGGCTTACAGCATATTGGTAACATTAACCATGTGACAGAGCCATATCCTCCAGGCACACAGCATATATGAAACATTAACCATGTGACAGAGCCATATCCTCCAGGCACACAGCATATAGGTAACATTAACCATGTGACAGAGCCATCTCCTCCAGGCATACAGCATATAGGTAACATTAACCGTGTGACAGAGCCATCTCCTCCAGGCATACAGCATATAGGTAACATTAACCGTGTGACAGAGCCATCTCCTCCAGGCATACAGCATATAGGTAACATTAACCATGTGACAGAGCCATCTCCTCCAGGCATACAGCATATAGGTAACATTAACTGTGTGACAGAGACATCTCCTCCAGGCATACAGTATATAGGTAACATTAACCGTGTGACAGAGCCATCTCCTCCAGGCATACAGCATATAGGTAACATTAACCGTGTGACAGAGCCATCTCCTCCAGGCATACAGCATATAGGTAACATTAACCGTGTGACAGAGCCATCTCCTCCAGGCATATAGGTAACATTAACCATGTGACAGAGCCATCTCCTCCAGGCACACAGCATATAGGTAAAATTAACCATGTGACAGAGCCATCTCCTCCAGGCTTACAGCATATAGGTAACATTAACCATGTGACAGAGCCATCTCCTCCAGGCACACACCATGTAGGTAACATTAACCATGTGACATAGCCATCTCCTCCAGGCACACACCATATAGGTAACATTAACCATGTGACAGAGCCATATTCTCCAGGCATACAGCATATAGGTAACATTAACCATGTGACAGAGCCATCTCCTCTAGGCACACACCATATAGGTAACATTAACCATGTGACAGAGCCATCTCCTCCAGGCACACACCATATAGGTAACATTAACCATGTGACAGAGACATCTCCTCCAGGCATACAGCATATAGGTAACATTAACTGTGTGACAGAGACATCTCCTCCAGGCATACAGCATATAGGTAACATTAACCGTGTGACAGAGCCATCTCCTCCAGGCATATAGGTAACATTAACCATGTGACAGAGCCATCTCCTCCAGGCATACAGCATATAGGTAACATTAACCGTGTGGCAGAGCCATCTCCTCCAGGCATATAGGTAACATTAACCGTGTGACAAGAGCCATCTCCTCCAGGCATATAGGTAACATTAACCATGTGACAGAGCCATCTCCTCCAGGTACACAGCATATAGGTAACATTAACCATGTGACAGAGCCATCTCCTCCAGGCATACAGCATATAGGTAACATTAACCATGTGACAGAGCCATCTCCTCCAGGCATACAGCATATAGGTAACATTAACCATGTGACAGAGCCATATCCTCCAGGCTTACAGCATATATGTAACATTAGCCATGTGACAGAGCCATATCCTCCAGGCTTACAGCATATAGGTAACATTAACCATGTGACAGAGCCATCTCCTTAGGCATACAGCATATAGGTAACATTAACGGTGTGAGAGAGCCATCTCCTTAGGCACACCATATAGGTAACATTAACCATGTGACAGAGCCATATCCTCCAGGCATACAGCATATAGGTAACATTAACCATGTGACAGAGCCATCTCCTTAGGCACACACCATATAGGTAACATTAACCATGTGACAGAGCCATCTCCTCCAGGCATAAAGCATATAGGTAACATTAACGGTGTGACAGAGCCATCTCCTCCAGGCATACAGCATATAGGTAACATTAACCATGTGACAGAGCCATCTCCTCCAGGCATACAGCATATAGGTAACATTAACCATGTGACAGAGCCATCTCCTCCAGGCATACATCATATAGGTAACATTAACCATGTGACAGAGCCATATCCTCCAGGCATACAGCATATAGGTAACATTAACCATGTGACAGAGCCATCTTCTTAGGCTTACAGCATATAGGTAACATTAACCATGTGACAGAGCCATCTCCTCCAGGCACACACCATATAGGTAACATTAACCATGTGACAGAGCCATCTCCTCCAGGCATACAGCATATAGGTAACATTAACCGTGTGACAGAGCCATCTCCTCCAGGCATACAGGTAACATTAACCGTGTGACAGAGCCATCTCCTCCAGGCATATAGGTAACATTAACCATGTGACAGAGCCATCTCCTCCAGGTACACAGCATATAGGTAACATTAACCATGTGACAGAGCCATCTCCTCCAGGCTTACAGCATATAGGTAACATTAACCATGTGACAGAGCCATCTCCTCCAGGCACACACCATGTAGGTAACATTAACCATGTGACAGAGCCATCTCCTCCAGGCACACACCATATAGGTAACATTAACCATGTGACAGAGCCATATCCTCCAGGCTTACAGCATATAGGTAACATTAACCATGTGACAGAACCATATCCTCCAGGCTTACAGCATATTGGTAACATTAACCATGTGACAGAGCCATATCCTCCAGGCTTACAGCATATATGTAACATTAACCATGTGACAGAGCCATCTCCTCCAGGCATACAGCATATAGGTAACATAAACCGTGTGACAGAGCCATCTCCTCCAGGCATACAGCATATAGGTAACATTAACCATGTGACAGAGCCATCTCCTCCAGGCACACACCATATAGGTAACATTAACCATGTGACAAAGCCATCTCCTCCAGGCACACACCATATAGGTAACATTAACCGTGTGACAGAGCCATCTCCTCCAGGCATACAGCATATAGGTAACATTAACCATGTGACAGAGCCATCTCCTCCAGGCATACAGAATATAGGTAACATTACCCGTGTGACAGAGCCATCTCTTCCAGGCATGCAGCATATAGGTAACATTAACCATGTGACAGAGCCATCTCCTCCAGGCATACAGCATATAGGTAACATTAACCATGTGACAGAGCCATCTCCTCCAGGCATACAGCATATAGGTAACATTAACCATGTGACAGAGCCATATCCTCCAGGCTTACAGCATATAGGTAACATTAACCATGTGACAGAGCCATATCCTCCAGGCTTACAGCATATTGGTAACATTAACCATGTGACAGAGCCATCTCCTCCAGGCATACAGCATATAGGTAACATTAACCGTGTGACAGAGCCATCTCCTCCAGGCACACACCATATAGGTAACATTAACCGTGTGACAGAGCCATCTCCTCCAGGCATACAGCATATAGGTAACATTAACCATGTGACAGAGCCATCTCCTCCAGGCATACAGAATATAGGTAACATTACCCGTGTGACAGAGCCATCTCTTCCAGGCATGCAGCATATAGGTAACATTAACCATGTGACAGAGCCATCTCCTCCAGGCATACAGCATATAGGTAGCATTAACCATGTGACAGAGCCATCTCCTCCAGGCACACATCATATAGGTAACATTAACGGTGTGACAGAGCCATCTCCTCCAGGCACACATCATATAGGTAACATTAACCGTGTGACAGAGCCATCTTCTTAGGCATACAGCATATAGGTAACATTAACCGTGTGACAGAGCCATCTCCTCCAGGCTTACAGCATATAGGTAACATTAACCATGTGACAGAGCCATCTCCTTAGGCACACACCATATAGGTAACATTAACTGTGTGACAGAGCCATCTCCTTAGGCACACACCATATAGGTAACATTAACCATGTGACAGAGTCATATCCTCCAGGCATACAGCATATAGGTAACATTAACCATGTGACAGAGCCATCTCCTCCAGGCACACACCATATAGGTAACATTAACCATGTGACAGAGCCATCTCCTCCAGGCACACACCATATAGGTAACATTAACCATGTGACAGAGCCATCTCCTCCAGGCATACACCATATGGGTAACAACTCCATCAGGCATACACCATATAGGTAACATTAACCATGTGACAGAGCCATCTCCTCCAGGCATACACCATATAGGTAACATTAACCGTGTGACAGAGCCATATCCTCCAGGCTTACAGCATATAGGTAACATTAACCATGTGACAGAGCCATCTCCTCCAGGCATACAGCATATAGGTAACATTAACCATGTGACAGAGCCATCTCCTCCAGGCACACATCATATAGGTAACATTAACCGTGTGACAGAGCCATCTCCTCCAGGCACACACCATATAGGTAACATTAACCATGTGACAGAGCCATCTCCTTAGGCATACACCATATAGGTAACATTAACTGTGTGACAGAGCCATCTCCTCCAGGCATACAGCATATAGGTAACATTAACCATGTGACAGAGCCATCTCTTCCAGGCATGCAACATATAGGTAACATTAACCATGTGACAGAGCCATCTCCTTAGGCATACACCATATAGGTAACATTAACCATGTGACAGAGCCATCTCCTTAGGCATACACCATATAGGTAACATTAACCATGTGACAGAGCCATCTCCTTAGGCATACACCATATAGGTAACATTAACTGTGTGACAGAGCCATCTCCTCCAGGCATACAGCATATAGGTAACATTAACCATGTGACAGAGCCATCTCTTCCAGGCATGCAACATATAGGTAACATTAACCATGTGACAGAGCCATCTCCTTAGGCATACACCATATAGGTAACATTAACCATGTGACAGAGCCATCTCCTTAGGCATACACCATATAGGTAACATTAACCATGTGACAGAGCCATCTCCTTAGGCATACACCATATAGGTAACATTAACTGTGTGACAGAGCCATCTCCTCCAGGCATACAGCATATAGGTAACATTAACCATGTGACAGAGCCATCTCCTCCAGGCATACAGCATATAGGTAACATTAACCGTGTGACAGAGCCATATCCTCCAGGCACACACCATATAGGTAACATTAACGGTGTGACAGAGCCATCTCCTCCAGGCACACACCATATAGGTAACATTAACGGTGTGACAGAGCCATCTCCTCCAGGCTTACAGCATATAGGTAACATTAACTGTGTGACAGAGCCATCTCCTCCAGGCATACAGCATATTGGTAACATTAACCGTGTGACAGAGCCATCTCCTCCAGGCTTACAGCATATAGGTAACATTAACCATGTGACAGAGCCATCTCCTTAGGCATACACCATATAGGTAACATTAACGGTGTGACAGAGCCATCTCCTCCAGGCTTACAGCATATAGGTAACATTAACTGTGTGACAGAGCCATCTCCTCCAGGCATACAGCATATTGGTAACATTAACCGTGTGACAGAGACATCTCCTCCAGGCATACAGCATATAGGTAACATTAACCATGTGACAGAGCCATCTCCTCCAGGCACACACCATATAGGTAACATTAACCATGTGACAGAGCCATATCCTCCAGGCTTACAGCATATTGGTAACATTAATGGTGTGACAGAGCCATATCCTCCAGGCATACAGCATATAGGTAACATTAACCGTGTGACAGAGCCATCTCCTCCAGGCATATAGGTAACATTAACCATGTGACAGAGCCATCTCCTCCAGGTATATAGGTATCATTAACCATGTGACAGAGCCATCTCCTCCAGGCATACAGCATATAGGTAACATTAATGGTGTGACAGAGCCATATCCTCCAGGCATACAGCATATAGGTAACATTAACCGTGTGACAGAGCCATCTCCTCCAGGCACACAGCATATAGGTAACATTAATGGTGTGACAGAGACATCTCCTCCAGGCTTACAGCATATAGGTAACATTAATGGTGTGACAGAGCCATATCCTCCAGGCATACAGCATATAGGTAACATTAACGGTGTGACAGAGCCATATCCTCCAGGCATACAGCATATAGGTAACATTAATGGTGTGACAGAGCCATCTCCTCCAGGCATACACCATATAGGTAACATTAACCATGTGACAGAGCCATCTCCTTAGGCATACACCATATAGGTAACATTAACGGTGTGACAGAGCCATCTCCTCCAGGCTTACAGCATATAGGTAACATTAACTGTGTGACAGAGCCATCTCCTCCAGGCTTACAGCATATAGGTAACATTAACTGTGTGACAGAGCCATCTCCTCCAGGCTTACAGCATATAGGTAACATTAACTGTGTGACAGAGCCATCTCCTCCAGGCTTACAGCATATAGGTAACATTAACTGTGTGACAGAGCCATCTCCTCCAGGCTTACAGCATATAGGTAACATTAACTGTGTGACAGAGCCATCTCCTCCAGGCTTACAGCATATAGGTAACATTAACTGTGTGACAGAGCCATCTCCTCCAGGCTTACAGCATATAGGTAACATTAACTGTGTGACAGAGCCATCTCCATACAGCATATAGATCACTATGTTCATTTTGACATTAACCCCTGTTAGTAAGATGACAATTAATTATTAATCCATATATATTAATATACATGGTATACATGGCCCTACATGATATATATTGCAATGAAAGTTTACTTCAAAGTCTATAATATCATACAGACTGTTATTGACCAACTGATCCATGATTTTACATACATACCGTTATTGACCAACTGATCCATGATTTTACATACAGACCGTTATTGACCAACTGATCCATGATTTTACATACAGACCGTTATTGACCAACTGATCCATGATTTTACATACAGACCGTTATTGACCAACTGATCCATGATTTTACATACAGACCGTTATTGACCAACTGATCCATGATTTTACATACAGACCGTTATTGACCAACTGATCCATGATTTTACATACAGACCGTTATTGACCAACTGATCCATGATTTTACATACAGACCGTTATTGACCAACTGATCCATGATTTTACATACAGACTGTTATTGACCAACTGATCCATGATTTTACATACAGACCGTTATTGACCAACTGATCCATGATTTTACATACAGACCGTTATTGACCAACTGATCCATGATTTTACATACAGACCGTTATTGACCAACTGATCCATGATTTACATACAGACCGTTATTGACCAACTGATCCATGATTTTACATACAGACCGTTATTGACCAACTGATCCATGATTTTACATACAGACCGTTATTGACCAACTGATCCATGATTTTACATACAGACCGTTATTGACCAACTGATCCATGATTTTGCCACCACCTTATCTAACCAAATTAATCTCTGGCATTGTTCTGTCACAAGGTTAATTTTGCCTCCATCTGTGATTCACTACTAACAAATATATACCGGCTCTGTGGCCGAGTGGTTAAAGCATCCGCCTACGAAGTGGGAGGTCGAAGGTTCGAACCTCGTCATGAGTTCTTTCTGATATGGCCGGTTGGTGAGCCGCCAGCTAGTTAAATAATGGTTACCGATTGCCTACCAGCCTGGCGCCTGGAATATAAGCATAGGATCTGGGAAGTACTGATGTTCATAAAAAGAGGTGTCTCATAATTCAGAAATGGCTGGCCCATTAAATAGGGGTGACACTATAATAAACAAGGGGTGACACTATAATAAACAAACACTATAAGCTAGTCTAAAACACAATAAAATAATATTTTGAAGCTCAACAAAGCTACTATCATTATTTTTTCACATTCCACTTACGGTATATTTTCGGCCGTAGCTCGACCTTAATTGCTTCTAAAACAAAAATAGAGAATCTGAAAATATTATATAAATTTGCTTTGAAAACTAAAGCAGTGGTGTATTATCATTGTATAACTGTGACCCTTGCTCTCACCCAGTTATGTTGTTCATTTGTTCATTTAGAGATACTTTGTAACATATTAACTATTTGCATGCTGGGTGAAATAAGGGCTATAAATAATTCAAATAATTGTAGCAGCCGACAGTTCATTAATGTGTTTTTCTTATTTGTAACTGAAAACTGGAAATATGTCGTGGAATTTCGTTTTTGTACAAAGTCATTGGGAAGCAATTCTAATTACACATGACATATTTAACTGGTTACTAGCATCGCTAGCATGCAGAGAGTTATGGAACAGTAAAATGTTACATAGACTTATGAGCGGGCGTCGGATATATAATGTAAAATATATGTTTATCTAGCCACCAAGACTTTGTGAGATTGACCTATGGCCACATATATACGATGATATATAGAAGAACATAACCAACATTGGTTACCCTTCACTTCGATAATTACAAAAAATGTAACAAATTATATCTTCATATTTTGATTTTCTGGTTATAAATGATGTAAAGCTTCAAAATATTAAGTGAACTATTTTATGACCTGAGAAAGTCAATGTCGGAGGGGGGGGGGGGGGGTGACCTGCTATATCAATGTATAATAATTTAATAAATACGAAAATTAAATGAATTTCATGTTTCACTGATTCTGAGATTATTCAACAAATGATAAACAGCAAATGTTCAACTGACCGGTCATAATTCAGTGCCAGGTAACAATTGAAAAATGATAAAAATCATATTTTGACCGGAAATGAAAATTATTGTTTTGTTTTTACCAGAAGTGAAAACTGATAACAAAACAAACGGGGTGGGTCAATTCATGGTACATATTCCTATAATTTTTACTGATTTCTTCAAAATGAAATGTGTTCAGGAAATTACAAGGCAACAGGGAGGGGTAGAAATAAACAGTATTCAGGTTATATAATGATGCATGCACGAAGATATATTTCACCGGTATCACATATACAATCATTTTACAACAAATTTTAATGAAAAATCAAATGTGATACATTTAATAAAATACAAGACATTTATAATGTTCTAATAATTAAACAACATAAAATTATCAACGGATGAACAGTTCATGCAGTATGGTGTATTATATAAAGCTAGGTTGTAAACTAGATGATAAACGCTATGCAACCTGATGCACCAAATAGTCTTTGCTGTGAAAAGTTCCTACTGGCTGGCGACCCTTTTCCATCCAAACAACGATGTTTTTTAACCATTAATTTAAAAGTTTGTGCTCCATAGTCATTTTCTTTACATAAATATGTCAGCTTGTCATGCATGTAATAACACAATACAGCTAATATCAAGGGAGGTAAACCCCGATGGTAAGGCCACAAAAGGGGTAGATGGTAAGGCCACAAAAGGGGTAAATAAAATGCCAATTAATATTCAAGAGAATACCCGTTATCCGGGCACAATTAATATTCAAGAGAATACCTGACCCGTTATCCGGGCACAATTAATATTCAAGAGAATACCTGACCCGTTATCCGGGCACAATTAATATTCAAGAGAAGACCCGTTATCCGGGCACTATTTTTTTGCCATTTTGAAGCTAGCAGAATCTGTAATAATACAATAAAAATAATATGTACAACTTCGCACGGATCAACATTTAATAAGGGAAATTAATAATAATGTAAACATATCTATACATTTTCCATAATATTTCAAGCTTTACGTTTGTTTATTTTGTATTTGTAATAGGTTTTATCATGTTTAGAACTAGAATACTTGATGTTACTTTGTTCACTGTTGACAACAATAGACAAAACATTAATTTCACCACTTATTGTTATGCACTGGAATAATGGAGAGCAAAACTCGCGCATGCAACTGCAATACGATGCATTTGCGAGGGTGGACGGGAAAATAGGTCGTCTACCCCACCCATCCCCCCGTCCAAAAGATTGCCAACCAGTACAGCTAAATATGAAACATATATTGAAACAACGGGTGTGTAACTTTCCTTAGGTATTTCAATTGCTTTCAACTTTTCATTGTGTAAGACTTTTGTGTCGAGTTGCTTAGGATGGAAATGTTAGGAAAACAAGTACAATATATACAGTGGAAACACAGCCACCTCCGTGCAATATATACAGTGGAAACACAGCCACCTCCGTGCAATATATACAGTGGAATACACAGCCACCTCCGTGCAATTGCCAATTTGTTATTTATATGTTGTTGAGATTTCACGGTACATGATTCAAGCTTCACATCATGCTACTAGCCTAAATGATCAGAGAGGCAATACATGTATATACAACTCCAGATCACCGAGGCAATACATGTATATACAACTCCAGATCACCAAGGCAATACATGTATATACAACTCCAGATCACCGAGGCAATACATGTATATACAACTCCAGATCACCAAGGCAATACATGTATATACAACTCCAGATCACCAAGGCAATACATGTATATACAACTCCAGATCACAGAGGCAATACATGTATATACAACTCCAGATCACCGAGGCAATACATGTATATACAACTCCAGCTCACCGAGGCAATACATGTATATACAACTCCAGATCACCGAGGCAATACATGTATATACAACTCCAGATCACCAAGGCAATACATGTATATACAACTCCAGATCACCGAGGCAATACATGTATATACAACTCCAGCTCACCGAGGCAATACATGTATATACAACTCCAGATCACCGAGGCAATACATGTATATACAACTCCAGATCATCGAGGCAATACATGTATATACAACTCCAGATCACCGAGGCAATACATGTATATACAACTCCAGATCACCGAGGCAATACATGTATATACAACTCCAGCTCACCGAGGCAATACATGTATATACAACTCCAGATATCACCGAGGAAATACATGTATATACAACTCCAGATCACCGAGGCAATACATGTATATACAACTCCAGATCATCGAGGCAATACATGTATATACAACTCCAGATATCACCGAGGAAATACATGTATATACAACTCCAGATCACCGAGGCAATACATGTATATACAACTCCAGATATCACCGAGGAAATACATGTATATACAACTCCAGATCACCGAGGCAATACATGTATATACAACTCCAGATCACTGAGGCAATACATGTATATACAACTCCAGATCACCGAGGAAATACATGTATATACAACTCCAGATCACCGAGGCAATACATGTATATACAACTCCAGATCACTGAGGCAATACATGTATATACAACTCCAGATCACTGAGGCAATACATGTATATACAACTCCAGATCACCGAGGCAATACATGTATATACAACTCCAGATCATCGAGGCAATACATGTATATACAACTCCAGATCATCGAGGCAATACATGTATATACAACTCCAGATCATCGAGGCAATACATGTATATACAACTCCAGATCACCGAGGCAATACAGGTATATACAACTCCAGATCACAGAGGCAATACATGTATATACAACTCCAGATCACAGAGGCAATACAGGTATATACAACTCCAGATCACAGAGGCAATACATGTATATACAACTCCAGATCACCGAGGCAATACATGTATATACAACTCCAGATCACCGAGGCAATACAGGTATATACAACTCCAGATATCACCGAGGAAATACATGTATATACAACTCCAGATCACTGAGGCAATACAGGTATATACAACTCCAGATATCACCGAGGCAATACATGTATATACAACTCCAGATCACCGAGGCAATACATGTATATACAACTCCAGATCACCGAGACAATATATGTATATACAACTCCAGATCACCGAGGCATCACCGAGGCAATACATGTATATACAACTCCAGATCACCAGGGTAATACATGTATATACAACTCCAGATCACTGAGGCAATACATGTATATACAACTCCAGATCACCAGGGCAATACATGTATATACAACTCCAGATCACTGAGGCAATACATGTATATACAACTCCAGATCACTGAGGCAATACATGTATATACAACTCCAGATATCACCGAGGCAATACATGTATATACAACTCCAGATCAGGACTAAACTATGAGCCCTTTATGTGCTTTCAATTACAGAGACCAAATTAAGCTCAATATTTGTAGTTTTTGAGATTATTTTGTATATATTGCATTATATGAATTACAGTATATATTGCAATATTTGTCTTGCCTCAACGATGTTTGAGTAATAATAGCTGCATACAAAGTAGAATGTACTGTGTGTATGTTATAGAATTTCAACATTAGCATAATAATTGGTGAGAATTCTACTTTCTCTGTGACCTATTATTTGCATACATTTATAGATAGTGCTAGTTAACCCTTTCCCCATAGAAGCACCTCTCCACGCCATTCAATACTAATTATACATACATTGGCATATAAAAGCTTGTTTTAAAAATGATTTAAAAAACACCAATTGTTCTATGGGGGAGGGGGTAAATATATTAGAATGACATTGGGAGGGGTCCTGACTGTCGATTTGTCATTGGGAGGGGTCCTGACTGTCAATTTGTCATTGGGAGGGGTCCTGACTGTCGATTTGTCATTGGGAGGGGTCCTGACTGTTGCTTTGTCATTGGGAGGGGTCCTGACTGTCGATTTGACATTGGGAGGAGTCCTGACTGTCTATTTGACATTGGGAGGGGTCCTGACTGTCAATTTGACATTGGGAGGGGTCCTGACTGTCGATTTGTCATTGGAGGAGTCCTGACTGTCGATTTTGTCATTGGGAGGGGTCCTGACTGTCAATTTGTCATTGGGAGGGTCCTGACTGTCGATTTGTCATTGGGAGGGGTCCTGACTGTCGATTTGACATTGGGGGGTCCTGACTGTCGATTTGACATTGGGAGGGTCCTGACTGTCGATTTGACATGGGAGGGGCCCTGACTGTCAATTAACATTGGGTGGGGTCCTGACTGTTGATTTTGACATTGGGAGGGGTCCTGACTGTCAATTTGTCATTGGGATGGGGTCCTGACTGTCGATTTGTCATTGGGAGGGGTCCTGACTGTCAATTTGACATTGGGAGAGGTCCTGACTGTCTATTTGACATTGGGATGGGTCCTGACTGTCGATTTGTCATTGGGAGGAGTCCTGACTGTCGATTTTGTCATTGGGATGGGTCCTGACTGTCAATTTGTCATTGGGAGGGTCCTGACTGTCGATTTGTCATTGGGAGGGTCCTGACTGTCGATTTGACATTGGGAGGGTTCCTGACTGTCAATTTAACATTGGGAGGGGTCCTGACTGTCGATTTGACATTGGGAGGGGTCCTGACTGTCGATTTGTCATTGGGAGGGGTCCTGACTGTCGATTTGTCATTGGGAGGGGTCCTGACTGTCAATTTGACATTGGGAGAGGTCCTGACTGTCGATTTGTCATTGGGAGGGGTCCTGACTGTCGATTTCTGCCTGGACTGATTTGGTTTTGAAAATATTAGAAGCCCTGTTAACAAAATTTATGTTTTTACTGTCGCAGCAGTTTAGTCTTGATTAAACATGAACAGAATTTAATCATCGCTATGAACTTAACAAAGGAATTACAGACAGAAGTGGCTGCTAAACACATTTGGCTGCTAAAGACAGGTGGCGGTTAAACACAGGTGGTTGCTAAAGAAAGGTGGCTGCTAAACACAGGTGGCTGCTAAAGACAGGTGGTTGCTAAAGACAGGTGGCTGCTAAACACAGGTGGTTGCTAAACACAGGTGGTTGTTAAACACAGGTGGCTGCTAAACACAGGTGGTTGCTTAATAGAGATCAAATGTCATAAAACTGCAGGTTAGGAATCTGGACTGCTTAATAAAAGTGACCACTAACAGAGGTTTTACTGTATATCTATAAAATAGGTTTATCTATATATATACATTGTGCAGTCATTGCTGTTTTACATATTCACAAAATACATAGACCGTTAAAAGTGCATTCACAGCTCACGACCTCGTTAAAAGTGCATTCACGGCTCACAACCTCGTTAAAAGTGCATTCACGTCTCGCAGGTCGAAGTCGCACTATATGTTATTCAATGACAATTTTTATTATTCTGTTTCTGAGAAACGGTGGGTATATAGCCTTGCACTTGACCATCCGTCTGTCGTTCTGTATGTGGGTTAGACTATTATCTGCTGAATATAAACTACAGAATGGTTGTATAATGTTTTATAGCCACATTATGTGCATACTTCGAATGTGCACAACGAGATATTCTAAGTAACAGTTGATTGTAGTTCATGATTACTATGAGCATTATATTTCCATTTTTCAATTATAATCCATTGAGATTTTTAAGTAGAATTTTGAAGATCTGTCTACAACTGCTGGTTTCTGTGAAGTTACTATTTGTAAATTACCTCCCTTTATGAGAATTTCTCGATATAATTGTATCTTTTCCTTTGATGGAAACCAACTGTGCAGATCTATAGAGAGAGACTTTTTAAAAAATGGAAACATTTCTAGTGAGAACAAAATCACACACTTTCCCTGGGAAAATTTCTCTAAATACCATTTTAAATTAAAATCAGTTGGACATTAAAATGTGATAGCATTGGAACTGTGACGCAATGATAACAGATTCAGCTGCTACAAGTGTCACAACATGAAATGATTATGGACCATAGTTATCTGCAGCTCTCCAATTATTTCATGTTGTGACCTGTCCTCTTGAACCATGTGATACCAGAAACACTACAATGAATACTCACTGTTCCGCTGCTGTGTCGTTAGTGACTATTATGCAAACAAACAAGGAAACTGTTTTTACATGCAGTAATTATAAATTGCTTCCACATTGTTAACCCATTCCCCCATAGAATCACCTCTCCACACAACCATTCCCCCATAGAATCACCTCTCCACAAAACCATTCCCCCATACATTCCCCCATAGAATCACCTCTCCACACAACCATTCCCCCATAGAATCACCTCCACACAACCATTCCCCATAGAATCACCCCCACCACACAAACCATTCCCCCATAGAATCACCTTCCACACAAACCATTCCCCCATAGAATCACCTCTCCACACAAACCAATCCCCCCATAGAATCACCTCTCCACAAACCATCCCCCATAGAATCACCTCTCCACACAACCATTCCCCCATAGAATCACCTCTCCACACAGCCATTCCCCATATAATCACCTCTCCACAAAACCATTCCCCCATAGAATCACCCTCTGACACAAACCATTCCCCACATAGAAATCACCTCTGCACACAACCATTCCCATAGAATCACCTATGCACACAACCATTCCCCAGAGAATCACCTGACACAAACCATTCCCCCATAGAATCACCTCTGCACACAACCATTCCCCCATAGAAGATCACCTCTCCACACAACCATTCCCCCATAGAATCACCCCACACAACCATTCCCCATAGAATCACCTCCACACAACCATTCCCCCATAAATAACCTCCACACAACCATTCCCCCATAGAATCACCTCTCCACACAACCATTCCCCCATATAATCACCTCTCCACACAACCATTCCCCCATAGAATCAACTCTCCACACAACCATTCCCCCATAGAATCACCTCTCCACACAACCATTCCCCCATAGAATCA